>QGSO01000599.1:26433-222057 GCA_011037825.1 Carya cathayensis
GGGGGGGGGGGTGACTGGGTATAGTTTCACTTGTGTCTCACATGATACATATAATCCTCTTTCTCTAAAAAATGAATGCATTTCTTATCATTGTTTAGATTAATGTGATTTTAATGAACTTCTCTTCAATTTTTTTGTTTGAATATGCTTTGCACAAAAATAACTCATTTGCTAAAGAGTATTTTGCATTTCTCTAAGTTTGGTGATGCCTACAACAGAAAGTATTCTTTCCTATTCTGAGAAGTACTTATATTTTATGATGTGTATAAGAAATCGTACTCTCAGTTATATTAACATTGATTTTTTTCTACCTTTTAATTTTGAAAATGCATATTTTGAGCAGTTTATTCTTCAAAATCGAAGGATAAGTGTGTGAAGATCATATTGTCCCTGATGTTAACTTATCTTTTTTTTGCATGGTAAAGATTTAGTTTTCTGAGTGAAAAGTGAAGCATATAAGCCTACAGAATTTACATTTGATTATCTTTATTTTTGTATCTAATGGCAAAATCATAATGTGAACTCATGTTGGGACACAATAGGGACCTATTCATGCATACGTTAAAGATTCATCAGTTATATCCATTAACAAGATGCTTTTCTTTGTACTCTTGTATTGAACATGGATATTGTTTCATGTCCCTAGTTCTCTCCTACATCGGAGCACTTGTTACTTGCTTATGGTCGACGCCATAGTTCACTTCTTAAGAGTGTTGTCATTGATGGGGAGACAACAGTGCCTATTTACACAATTCTGGAGGTAAGAGTTCAATGTTTTCTTTTGGGTACTCTTTCCAATGTATGTTTACAGAACTTCGTTACCCAAGAATATAATTTTCAGGCCATGTACATCACTCAGGTTTATGAAGTTCTCTTCATTAAAAATCATTTTTCACCAATCAGGTTTACAGAGTTTCTGATATGGAACTTGTGAGAGTTCTTCCTAGTGCTGAGGATGAGGTCAATGTAGCCTGCTTTCATCCATCAGTTGGATGTGGCCTTGTCTATGGGACTAAGGTAAACAAGATTCGCTGTTTGCATCTTTTTACTCGTTTGTCTATAGCCTAATATTATCCTTTTTGTATTTTTCATTATTTTCTGTAAAATCCAGGAAGGGAAACTTAGGATCCTACATTATGATAGTTCTCATGCCACGACTTGTGCGGCATCTCATTTGCTTGATGAAAACATGCACGAGGTAGGTTTAAGTACGATGATGTGCTTGGTAGATTAATGCCATGCGTAAATATTGTGTACTGTACTCTACGTTTTCTTTCTCATGTCTTCTCTGAGCATATTTCCGGCGCTTCTCGCCGGAAATTTTTGGTAATTTCTCTACGTTTCTGATTTCCGTTTTTTATTTAGCTTCTGTCTTTCTTTGGCTTTGGTTGGGTGTTTGGCGGCGATGTCGTTGGAGTGTAGTTTTGGGGTTGAAGCTAAATTTTTTGAGTTTAGAAGGAAGGGGGGAAATCTATTTAGTATTGTGGAAAAGTGCAGGAAATTCATTAAGGTTCTTAACCTTAGTGGAGATGTGGTGGTGTGGATTGCGAAGGTGATAGAAGATTGTTTGGGTTTCTCAGGTAATGGAGCCTTTTATCAGACCAGAAGGGAGGGAAGTAGAGTATTTGTAATCCAACTGTCTCGTAATTCTTTTGGAAGGTTCATTAAGATGCTAGAAGTGGGAAAAGGTAAGGGGAATGGTATTATTGTAATCCCTGAAGGGAGAAATGGTTACGGCTGGTCTAATTTTGTGAAGAAATCGCGTGAGATTGTTGGCTCTAGATCCTCTGTTTCTGTTCAACAAAACAGAGGTTCTCTTGGAGAAGCGAAGGTATATCGTCATGGAGAAGCTCCTTACTTAGCTGCCGTTAAGAATCCTGCAATAGGTGATAATTTTAAAAAGACGAATGCTATGGAAGGAGTGTCTGGAAGGGATGGTTTGATAGAGAAGAAGAATAGTCATCGGCGTCTTGTAGAAGAGGGGGACGATTGGAATTCCGAGATGAGAAAGAAAGTTGGGGAAGTCGAGGGGTCTCTCTGGCATATTAGGGCGGAATTAATGAGTTGGAAGGATAAAATAGGTAATTTACTTGTAACGGTAGACGAAGGTTTGGGTTTTTTGTTAAATAAGGATAATGGGCCGGGTGGGCCTTTGACGGGTAAGGTTAGGAGTCGTTTGAAAGGTCCGTTAAGAGGCCCAAGTCGAAGCCTTGCGTCGCGCCCGGTAGCTCTGGGTTTCTTTCTACGGTAGTAGCAGATCAAAGGCCTAGCCCATCTTCACAGAGAAGGTCGCCGGAGGGGTGCGGTCAGTCGGAGACTGTTCAGGCGTTGAGTTCTGCGGCGGTGAACAGCGTTAATGGAGGAGATCCTAAAGGGAGTGACTGTCCAATTGTTTCTGGGGCTCATCCGTTAAATTTGGTAGATTGCTCTGCGAAGAGGCATGGCTTACAAAATAGTTCGATGGCGAGGAGTGAACAGTCGGGGACTGTTGTGGCGAAGAGTTCTGAGGCAGTGAGAAGTGATGTAGGTGAGGGTTCTAAGGACCCCCCCCCCCCCCCCCCCCCCCCCCCCCCCGGGGGCAGGGCCACCCCCATCCCGCCCCCCGCCCCCGCCCATGCTGGGGGGGGGGGAATTTTTTCCCCGGCCCCCGCATGGACGGGGCGGGGTACCCCGCCCCAGTAGCGGGGGTGCGGGGGAGCCCCTCCCCCCGTCCGGCCCCCGGCTTTGGTGATGGGCCCTTGGCCCATTGAAATATTTTGGGCCATTTTGAGCCCAAATAAGTTTTTTGGGTTTAAAATAACCTAGAAACACAATCCAAATTTGTTTATAGACGAAAAATTTAACTATAACTATATTTCTATATTAAAAAAAACTTTTTTTAAAAAAAATAAGAATACAAATACAAATATTAATTACTAAATTTCAAGTTTAAAAACTTCAACGGTCAACCTTATAGTCTTATACTATTAGCCTATTAATTATTAAGTAACTAAGGCATGCACTAGGCTATTACAAAATTACAATGATAGAAATTACAAAATCATGTCAACTAATAACAACTACAAAATTACAAAGACATAAAAATAATAATACTACAAATTGTACCATTAATAATTAACATTACAACTAATTATAAATTAATATAATCATAACATTAGGAAATTTGATCAATTTTTGGTGGCGGTGAGTTTACTGAGACATTCCATTGTGTTGAGATATTGGCAGACAAATTGAAGATCATAAATCCTGCAATAATAATAAATTAAAAATAAAATGAATTAAAATTATCAATATAAAGTTTTAACTTATAAAGTAAGGGATCAATTCTACAAACCATGAGCAATGGTGGGTGTAGAGTCTAATATAAAAGAATTCATACTGCAGAGGAGGATGTAGCTGTAGACGTCGTCCCAGCACCAGGTAATGCAGGCATCACTACAACAATTAAAAGTAGAAATTAACATCATTTATTTTAAATAAATAAATAAAAATAATATAATTGAATTCATAGGCAATTACCAGATCCAAATGCATCATCACCCTCATCGTCGGCGTTGACATGATCATAATCAATAATATCTGGAACATGAATTGAACTCCTTGTGATCTAATTTGAGGTGCAAATCAAAGACTCAACAGTGTCAGGATCTAATGAGCTCCGAAATGGATCCAATACGCGCCCTCCAGTGTTAAAGGCCGACTCCGATGCTACGGTACTAATAGGGATGGCCAAAATACTGCGGGCTATTTGTGCAAGGACGGGATACTTGGGGGCATGTATCTTCCACCAAGTCAGGATATCAAAGTCTCGTACATATGGTTCAAGATCTAGACCAAAGTATCTGTCTATCTCTGATTTAGCCTCTGTAGTACTCCTCGTGAATGGATTCCCTTCCATCCTATCACCCCAATCCATTCTACGTTTTTTCTCACCCCTAGCATCTGGAACTGGTGGGGGGATAGCAGTAGGTGCCGTAATATTACCACCCCGCAAGATGGTAAACTCATCAAATAATCTATCAAGGGTTTCCCGAACCCTTGATGCAATATGCTTTGCCCATACTTGCCCATAGGCAATACCCAATCCATATACCATGTCATCCATCTTAAACCGGGGGTCAATGGCAACAGCTACATATAACAACATATTAGCCCTATCGAAATTTCCCCCCCAATATTTATCGTACTTCGCCCTCATCAATAATGCCATCTCCCGCAACCTAGTGTGACCGCTTGCAATAATCTCATCTAATTTTTCTTTTACCTTACATATTTGTTGACATAAATGATGGGATGTAGGATACAAAGAATCAGATAAAATCGTCGTAACCTCGTAGAAAAGCCTTAAAAAATCTACGAAAGTAGATACAACATCCCAGTCCGCAGTCATCGGCTTCCCCAATCCTGGTTGATCTTCAAAATATTTTACATATTGGATGTCTTCCTCACCCAATAAGGCAAATGCCAACTGATACTCCTGGGCTGCCTCCAACATCAAAAATGTTGAGTTCCATCGCGTAGCCAAAGCTATACAAAGCCCCTTCTTTGATGTTATTCCCGCAGACCGCGCAGCAACCTTGAATTTCTCCAATCTAGCAGGAGAAGATCTCACCCATCTCACAACAGTCCTGACCTGAGCAATAGAGTCATCAAGATTTTTTATACCGTCACCGACAATAAGATTAAGAATATGTGTCGCACACCTCACATGCAAATACTGACCACCCAAGATTGTCTTATTTGCTTCTCTAAGAAAGGTCTTAAGATATCCCAATGTGGTATCGTTGGACGATGCATTATTAACTGTGCATGTCACAACGCGTGGCAACCCCCACTCCTTTATAGCGGCCTCCAAGGCCCTCCCAATCGTCTCACCCTTGTGATCGGTGATTTGACAAAATTTGAGAATGTTCTTATGCAATGTCCATTTCTCATCAACAAAATGACAAGTCATAGACATATAATTAACATTTTGGACCGATGTCCAACAATCACTGGTCAGGCAAACAAACTGACCCGCCAAAAAACCCCTCAACCTCTCTTTTTCAGATCGATAATGTTTTTTTACATCCCTTGCCACCGTGTGACGAGAAGGAAGTTGAAACCTTGGTTCCATGTAGTGACAAAGCGCTTGGAACCCTAACCCATCCACCACCTGAAAAGGTAACTCATCCATGATTATCATACGGGCTAAGTGTAACCTACACTCCTCAGGATTATACTTCGTGTACCCCTTCAACTCAATACCCCCTCTACTCCCATCCTCCATTTTTTTTAAGACCAATTTCTAACCTAAATTGACTCTTCTCTAGCAAAGATTTTAGAATTGGACTTTTTTTACATTGCTCTTCTAAATGCACCTGTAATTGCGAGGTGCCATGTCTCCTATAATGGCATCCATAAATTTTCCCGCAATGGTTACATTTGGCTTGAGGGTTATTAGGATCACCACCCTTTAGTTTGGTGAAGTGAGACCAAACTATGGAAGCAGGTTTTTTGTTAGGCTTAGGGGCGGGGCAAGGGGTAGAGGTAGGGGTAGAGGCAAAGCTACCCTCAATTGGGGTAGAGGCATTGCTACCCTCAATAGGGGAGCTCGCACTAGAGTCTGTCGGCAATTCCATGAACTCAAGTAAACAATAGATCTGAAATTATAGTAAACATGAAAAGTATTAACATCCAACAGTAACAACCAAATAAACCGTTAATCAAGCTTTATAAAAATCTATATTTTATTGGAATTTATTTATTGGAATGTGAATGGCAGAATATTTATTGGAATTTAGTCATAGTACAATAATATGAATAAATGTGAATACATGGCTGAATATTCAATATTTATTAGATTTTAGTATATATAATACGATAAAAAAAATAATGAATATATATTGGATTAATTTAGTTGAAAGAAGTTGGACACATGATTGTCATGATATGCATACGTACAAATCCTGGCAATAAGATGATGGGTCATGTGTAAAACTAAGATTAAAAGAATTTTGTCCTAATTCTATAACTTAGGTTGAAAGAAAAATCGACTCCTTAATCTCATCTATGTTCAATAAATACTATAAAATTCTAATATTTATGTGTTTATATATATACTATAAAATCGACTTCTATTTGATTGATCATATATTGGTCTTTTAAAAAAGTATCACTTTTAAAAAAAAAAAAAAAGAACTTTAATTTCTATCTATCCAAACAATATCTTTCAATCAAAATGACTTTTACAAACATCATTACCCTAAAAATCATATTTAAACAAATTTTCAGCTCTACATATTTATCCAATTTAAATTATCCAATTTAAAACCTCAAACTTTACATATTTATTAACAAAATTATTCAGATCTTCCTATTTATTTTCACCAATTAATCCAATTAAAGAATAATGCCCAAGAAATTTTCAAACTTTCTCTCATCCATAAATATAATATTGATCCTTAATTAGAGTCTAAAGTTTTGATAAAAATTATAAAAACCTTTGATCTGAAGAAGAAGAACAAAATCAAACTCAAACTCAAACACACGAACAAAATCAAAATCAAACTCAAACAAAATCAAAACACACAAAATCAATCCACAGCACAAAATCAAAACACACAAACAATCATCACAGATTCACACACATGCACATTCAATCCTCCACAGCACACAATACAAAATCCCATCCTCCATCTCCATTAATCCTATCCTCCACTAAATAAACAAAAAATTTAAATGTAAAACAAAAAAAAAATTAACAAGAGGATGTACCGGCCGGGAGGTAGCTGCGGACCTGCAGGCTGCGGTGGCGACGGGGGGCCGGCCAGAATCGTCCGACGGGGAGGAGGGGGGAGGGCCGGAGGCTACGCCGCAACGAGTCGGGAGAGAGGGGGGGCTGTTCTGGGGTCTGGGCGGCAGAGTGGTGTATCGGGGGGGTCTCTTTTAGTGATTTTAGGGCAAACCCAAAACGGTGCCGTTTTGGGTTTGCCGTTTTAAAGAAAATTAAACCCTCAGGATGCCAAAACGGGCACCTGAGTAGTTTTTTTTTATATATAATATATATTAATTATATATATATATATGCGGGGCAGGGCGGGGGCTTTCCGGGGCAGGGGGCTGCCCCATCCCGCCCCCGGCCCCGCCCAGGGCCCTATATACGGGCGGGGTAAACCCCGCCCCCGTGTGGCCGGGCGGGGTAATCTGCCCCGGTACACGGGGGCGGGGCGAGGCAACGGGGCGGGGCCCCCGCTGCCCACCCCTACTTTTCAATAGCAAACTTCAAGTCTGGTGGCGTAGCATGGTGACATGATCTAAATTCATGAGGTAAGAAAGGGGTAGCTTGAGGGGGAAAAAACGAATGACCAAAGCAAAAGGGACTTTACTCACTAGATGACCTTTATATTTCCTTATCCTCTCCTCTGCCATTTTTATAATAATAAAAGAGAGCAGAGCCAGACCATTAAAGCTTGTAAAATCACCATAGATAATAGAAATTATCGCCAGAAGACCCATTTGCATTGGCTTCAGTGCAAAAATGCGAAAATCTTGATGTTCTACTCCTTTCATATTTTCTGCACCTCATATCCATTGCAAGTCAAGGATGAGTACTCCAAGTACCGAGTCACCATCGAGAATCACCAGATGGGCAGCATGCCTATCATTTCGAGGACCACAGCAGGCAACATACTCGCCAGCTCGAGGATTGCAGTGGGCGAGTTTGAGCTCATCTTGCTTCACAGGGCCACGGTGGCGTCATTGACACTTTATTTGTTGTCCCGACAAACTCACACAATCAGAGCCTGTCGACTCAAGAAACGGACACGGGGTGGACACCTAAACTTGCCACACTCAGAAAGAAAACATCCGAGGCATAATGATATGGTAATAACTCAAAATCAATGATTTCAAAAGAAAGAGTAGTGAGCAAAGTGTCTTCGGATCAATGCATCAGCCCTTTTGATAGAACTTCCAGCTTTTGCGTTGTAAGACAAGGTTGGATTTCTCCAAGTATGAAACTCATCCTGCATGCCTTGAATTTAACTTCTTTTGCCACTTCCAAAATCCCAAAGCCTCGTGGTCGTTGTAGAAGATGAATTGAACTCCAATCAATAGTTCTCCCAATGCCAAAGTCCTTGCAGAATGGCTTACAACTCCTTGTCATAAGTTGAATACTTCCGCTTTGTATCATTGAGTTTCTCACTAAAAAACGTCACTGGCCTCTTCTCTTGCATTAGCACAGCTCTAATGCCAACATTTGAGGCATCACATTCCACTTGAAAAGGCTTGGATAAATTATGGAGGATTAAATCCGGAGCCTCAACTAGCTTGGACTTGAGTAACTCAAAACTTCTTGTAGCCTCCTGTCCAATGGAACTCCTCCTTCACCACTTCCATCATTGGAGCAATGATGGTGCTAAAGTTGCAGATGAACCTTCTGTTCAAAGAGGCTAAGCCATGGAAGCTTCTCACATTAGTATTTCACTTGGGGATAGGCCACTCAAGAATAGCCTTCCCCACGTCGTCATTCATATGCATCCCATTTGCACTCACAACATATCCTGAGAAAACAACTTGGTTAGTCATGAATGTGCACTTCTTAGGATTCACAAACAGTTGATTCTCTTGGAGGACCTTGAATACATTGGTTAAGTGCTCCAAATGTCGATCTTGGCTCTTACTATAAGTCAGTATATCATCAAAATATACTACCATATATTTACCCATAAAGTTTCTGGTGCAGATCCTAATTGATATGGAATATTAGTTACTTTCTCCAAAATCATTCAAAATAATATCAGTTATTTTCTTTCAAATTATTCTTGCCTTGTTAGTAAATATTTAGTTTCAAATTTGAAAGTGATTATGATTTTGATTTTGACCAAATTTTTTATAGGATTATTGTTTATTTATATAATAATTTCTCATACAATAATTTAGATTTTTCTATTTTTGGAAAAATATTCATGACTTCAAATTTTACAACTATTTAAGTCTAGTTTGTGAGTTTCATAAAATAAATTTGAATTTTACTATTAATTAATAATTTTCAGAGTTTTCTATGTGTTTTTGGGCAAATCTCTTGTCTTCTCTGTGTTGATCATTTGTTGAAACTGGCCACTAGAATTTAATCTCTATTCTGTCTAGTGTCAGTTGGCATCAAAGCTTCAACATCTTTCCTTGGGTGATATCTCATAAGCTTCCATGACTGTTGGTCATGGTCGTCGTGGGCAGGTTCCAAACAAGAAAGTCCTGGACCATGATCGTAGCATGCAGATAGGATGTGATAATTGAGGATTTGTAGCGGCAAGTTATATAGTTAACCCAATGTCTAACGACACATGATATTAGTGATCTTGAGATGAAAGATCATGATTCTAATTCTAGTTTTGACAATCGTGCTTTATTCTAGGAGCACTGTGGTCAGGAAGAGCGTCATTGGAACATCAATTTTAGAGTTGAATTACTAGAATTTCTTAGCACTCTTCAGGCAGAAGGTTTCGTTGATTTATTATATGAGGTTGAGTGGATTTACTACTCCGAGGAATAAGAGTTTGAGGGTAGACATTCTTCCATATGATGAAACTCCATACCAATCTATGATACTTACCTTGATGAAGATAACCTAGTGAATGAGGTAACTATTTTTATTGAAAACATAGAAAAATTGGAAAAAGAAGATGGTGAAGTTTTGAAGTTTGAATATTATAAAACAACTTTTAAGACAATTAACTATATTGATTTTCTTGGAGTTGAGGACTTTTTTTAAATTTCTCCAATGCAATTTTTTTTTTTTTTTTACTTGAGATGTTGGAAAGAAACTTAATTTTGGAGTATAAATGTTTAATATTATTTTATTTTGAGCCGATTAAATCAATTTTTATTTTCCCATAATCATCAGGATGATACAACAAAAGGAAAGAAAAATTGGTCTAATTGGACATCCAAGACATCGAGACAAGAAAGTTTATAATTCGATGACAAATTCTCTCCAACTCGATGAGATGATGCAAATCTTAATTGATATGCGATATTAGTTACTTTTTCAAAATCATTTAGAATAACATTAGTTATTTTCTTTCAAATCATATATTTATACTCATTATTGACTTGCTAGTAAATAGTTGGTTTCAAGTCTGGAAGTGATTTTGATTTTGATCAAATTTCTAGTAGGATTCTTGTTTATTTATGTATTAATTTCTCATACAATAATTTAGATTTTTTCATTTTTTTCATAATTTCGAATTTTGCACCTATTTAAGTCTGGCTTGTGGGCTTCATAAAATAATTTCAAATTTTACTATTAATTAATAAAGTTTTCTCTGTGTTTTTGGGCGAATCTCTTATCTTTTCTGTGTTGATCATCTTTTGAAACTAGACTACTGAATATTCTATATTCTATCTGGTAATAGTTTCTTAACACATCAAGAGTCATCAACCTTATGAATGTACTTGGGGCATTGGAAAAGCCAAATGGCATAACCAGTCATCCATACAAGCCATCTTTTGTTTTAAATACAGTTTTCTACTCATCACCATTTCTAATTCAAATATGGTGGTAAGCACTTCTCAAGTTAATTTTAAAAAAATCTTTACACCAGTAAGTTCATCAAACAAATCATTCAAACTAGGCATGGGAAACTCTTATTTAATGGTGATTTTGTATATGGCTCTACTATCTACACCCTTCTTAGGTGTTAGGAGGGACAGAACAACACAAGGGCTAAAGACTCTCTAATCAACCCATTTTCTAATAACTCAACAACTGACCTTTGTAATTCAGCATGTTCATTAGGAGGCATCTTATAATGAGGCAAGTTATGGAGTACAGCAACTGGAACAAAGTCAATTCGATGTTGAACATCCCTTTGTGGAGGTAGACCCTTTGGCAATTCCTCTAGAGCAATTCCCTTGAATTCATTTAGCAAACTTTGCACCTTAATTGGAACCTCTTAGGTCTCGTTTTCATAGGCTTGTTCAAACTCCTTGTAAGACAACCACTAATATGCAAACTAGAAGAAACATTAGTTGGTGCATCTTTGAGAGGGTTTAAAACATACTTCATGCCTCTTCTAATAATGTTGTAGGTATTTCTCATTCCATCATGTTGAGCACTTCTATAAACCTATCATGGTCTTCCAAGTAGTAAAGGACATGCATCCATAGGTAGAATATCAAAGTAAACTTCATCTTCATATTTTTCTATGGAAAACCTCACCTTGGCTCTTTGTGACACAATCATAGCTTCCGAAATCCATCATAAAAAGACACTTTTTTCCATGAGAAAGACAATAAGTTTTGAAAATGTTGCGTCTAAGCCATTTCTCACCTTCTTGGACACCCTTCGGATTAACAAACTCTCGGCATCACAGTCACCTTTGCAGTACTCCTCTTCATGTTCCCTTTCATCTTCATCAAAGATTGGTGCTCTCTCCTCTTCTTCAAACTCTTCTTCCATAAGATGAATTTCAACCTTCTTGGTAGGACACTCATATGATTGGTGCCCCATATCACCCCATTTGAAGCACTTTTAAGAGGATAAAGCACATTTCCCTTTGCCTTTATTCCCTCCTCCACCAAGTGGATTTGACCAATCAGAACTTGGGAGATCCACCACCTTCTTGCCTTTATCTTTTGTTGCCTTTGGTCCATCATTTTTTCTAAATGTGCTCCACTTCAACTTTTCCTCAGCCTTGAGTGCTATTTGATGAGCTTCTTCAAGTGTATGTAGAGAATGCATGATTAGTTCACCTTTAAAATAATATCTCATTCCACTAACATACATGTCCATCAATTGATCATTTGACTTTTGCACATTTATGCAACTCATTAGCTTGTAACATTATTTCGTATATTCTACTACGGATTGGTCATCATGATGATTGAGTGTATAGAAATTTTGGTAGAGAGATTAAGAGTAATCCAATGGTAGAAGTCTCTCATCCAACTTTAAATTCATCCAGATTCAACATTATCTTAACCCACAGTGCAATCCTTGGGATGCCTATCTTTTCTATTTATCGTTGGTATTGTTGCCACCATATCAATGCATGGCATTTTAGCTTTGTAGCCATGAACTGAATTTTTCTTGCCTCCGAGAGGTCCTTTCATTCAAAGAATGACTCCAAAGAAGCAATCCAATCGCAATACTCATATGCATTAAGCCTCCCTTCAAAGTCTTGAAACGTGCACTTGAATAGTTCGATCACTGCTCTCCAAAGCCCTGGCCAGTTGTTCCATAGACCATTGAACTGCTTCAAATAGGGTTGGAATTGAAGAACTTGAAGAAGAATAATTATCATTGTCTTCTCCACTCAATCCATTTTTTAAAAAAAAAGACCTCCACTTCTATGGCTTTGACTTGAGGAGGAGGATGGGAGCGTTCGTAGAACCACATTAAGCATTTGTTGAAGGCTCTCATTTGCTTTCTTCAACTTAGCAATTTCGGCCTCCATCTCTACATTACTTAGATTCTTTCTTCTTTTAGAAACTATTTCCACATCCAAGATAGCCTTGCTCTTATGCCAATTTGATGTCATTTGAAAGCTACAATGATAAATATAAATGAATTTGGTGGATTTTGATGAGAGAACAAATGAAGGAAAACAAGGATAGGTAACCTGGGATGTCACTTAACACTATCTAATCGTGGATATTACTCACACAACCAAGTCAAACACTTGATGGAATAAGGAGATGAACTCAACTTTAAATGCAAAACTTGTAAGAGGGTTTTTAAACTCAAAATGATCTGTCCATTTCCTTTTATAAATAGAAAGTACATGATTAATGGTAAGATACATCATTTAAGGCCAAATACAACTTCCCAATGTGTTGGTAATTGCTGTAGAAAATTTCCAACAAAAATAAATATTAAATGGTTAACTATTTCTTATTTCTAACACACCATACAAGATATATAAATGCTTAAATTCAAATTAAATAATTGCCCATTGTAGATTATGTCCAACACACATGCCATATGCCATGTAACAGCCCGCTAAAATTATCAGTTTTGGATTCTTTCCCGACAGCAATCACATCTCTCTCGTCTTAACCCTCTATCTTTAGTTATTTATGTTTAACATAGTTGATTTGGTTGGCTGTAGACTGTGTAGTTAGTGTTTGTGGAGTTCGCTGCGTAGTTGTGAAACGAAGTGTGGTTGTGAAGTGTTAGGCTTGATTTTGTAGTTTTGTGGACTGTGCTGTGAAGTATAGGCGTGAGATGGATGCCGTAGATGTGATACGGCGGGTTGTGTGAAGAGAATACGCGTGTAGCGTATTCTGTGTAATGCAGCGACGCGCCGCGCGACATGCGCTGTAGTGATGTGGGTCGTAGAAGGAAGGGAGTACGCATGTAGTGTACTCCGTGTGGTATGGCGATGCATCGTGTGATGTGCATCGTGTTGATGAGTGTTGTAGCGAAGGAAGTACGCGTAGCGCGTACTCCGTGTCGCGTAGCGATGCACCGTGAGACGTGTATCGCAGTGATGGGTTTTGTAGTGTGAATGGAAGAGAGTTCACGTGAGTGTACTCTGTACTAAGTCGTGATACACCGGATGGCGTGTCACGAAGGGTTGAATGGCGTAGCAGAGAAGTGTGGAGCGTATGGTGTAATGTTGGGAAACTGTATGACAGTGTCCCGAAGCAGTGATGATATGGATTATAGTCCGGGATGACTGGTGTCATCTTGTGGTTGACTATGGCTAAGAGTATATGGATTGAGAAATGAGTTGTTTGTTTGGTTGTTATTGATAATTTTAATGAACTTGTTTTAGTGCAAAGGCTTTCTGAAGTCAATTTATCTCTTCCGAGTATAGTGAAACCTCAAGTTGGCCGTGGTGTTGCAAGTGCTTACAATATGGCAATTGAGTTCAGAAGTGAAAATCTTAAGGACTTGAGTGTTCCTCTTCCAGCTGTTGTGCAGTTCCTCGTGTCTCGCGCTCTATTCTCATAGAACGCGACGATCGAGGTAAGTTAGCCTCTAACTTACTATCAGTTTATTGTGTATGTGTGATGGGTAAGAGAACTACAATTTATGTATGTATGTTATCGTATATGCCATGTCATGCTATGTCATTACATGTTTATCTGTTACGTATGATTTAATCTCTCATGAATAATTATCTGTTATATAATCTTTTCTGTCATACAATGATGTATGTTATAAGTATGCCATGTTAAGTATGCCATATGATACATGTATGCCATGAAATGTTTATGATTAAATCATATTATGCCATTTACAAGTATACGCCATGTTAGAAAAGTATATGATATTAAATAATATCACATGCATTAAGAAAGATAAGACATGTTATGTTATAATAATGCGTGGGGCCACAACAACTGTGGAGTACGTATTATATTTATGTTATTTATAATGCGTGGGGCCACAACAACTGTGGAGTACGTATTATATTTTATGTTATTTATAATGCGTGGGGCCACAACAACTGTGGAGTACGTATTATATTTTATGTTACTTATAATGCGTGGGGCCACAACAACTGTGGAGTACGTATTATATTTATGTTACTTATAATGCGTGGGGCCACAACAACTGTGGAGTACGTATTATATTTATGTTATGTTATTTATAATGCGTGGGGCCACAACAACTGTGGAGTACGTATTATATTTTATGTTATGTTACTTATAATGCGTGGGGCCACAACAACTGTGGAGTACGTATTATATTTATGTTACTTATAATGCGTGGGGCCACAACAACTGTGGAGTACGTATTATATTTATGTTATGTTACTTATAATGCGTGGGGCCACAACAACTGTGGAGTACGTATTATATTTATGTTATGTTATTTATAATGCGTGGGGCCACAACAACTGTGGAGTACGTATTATATCTTATGTTATGTTACTTATAATGCGTGGGGCCACAACAACTGTGGAGTACGTATTATATTTATGTTACTTATAATGCGTGGGGCCACAACAACTGTGGAGTACGTATTATATTTATGTTATGTTACTTATAATGCGTGGGGCCACAACAACTGTGGAGTACGTATTATATTTATGTTATGTTATTTATAATGCGTGGGGCCACAACAACTGTGGAGTACGTATTATATCTTATGTTATGTTACTTATAATGCGTGGGGCCACAACAACTGTGGAGTACGTATTATATTTATGTTACTTATAATGCGTGGGGCCACAACAACTGTGGAGTACGTATTATATTTATGTTATGTTACTTATAATGCGTGGGGCCACAACAACTGTGGAGTACGTATTATATTTATGTTATGTTATTTATAATGCGTGGGGCCACAACAACTGTGGAGTACGTATTATATCTTATGTTATGTTACTTATAATGCGTGGGGCCACAACAACTGTGGAGTACGTATTATATTTATGTTACTTATAATGCGTGGGGCCACAACAACTGTGGAGTACGTATTATATTTATGTTATGTTACTTATAATGCGTGGGGCCACAACAACTGTGGAGTACGTATTATATTTATGTTACTTATAATGCGTGGGGCCACAACAACTGTGGAGTACGTATTATATTTTATGTTACATGAAGTATGGGGCCACAACAACTGTGGAGCATACACTACATGAGACACAGCAATTGTGACATGTAGAATACGTGGGGCCACAACAACTGTGGAGTACGTATTATATTTTATGTTATGTGAATTCATGGGGCCACAACAACTGTGGAGCATGAAGTATGGGGCCACAACAACTGTGGAGCATACACTACATGAGACACAGCAATTGTGACATGTAGAATACGTGGGGCCACAACAACTGTGGAGTACGTATTATGTTTTATGTTACTTGAATACGTGGGGCCACAACAACTGTGGAGTACGTATTAATGCACGTTATTAATCAAGACAATTAAATAAGATTCCAAGTTTATGTTAAGTCAAGTTTCAGATCAAGTTCATGTTATGTTATGCTCACGTACATGTTATGTTCATGTTCATGTTATGTTCCAAGTTCATGTTCACATCATGTTATGTTCACGTTTATGATACGTTCAAGCTCACGTTCATGTTATGTTATGTTCATGTCCATGTTATGTTTCACGTTCATGTTATGTTGATTGTTCATGTTATGTTTTAAGCTTAAGTTCATGCCATGTTAAGTCAAGTTCAGTTCACGCTTAAGTTCTGGTTAAGTCATGCTATATGTCAAGTTATACTATGTTTATGTATGACTATAATTATGCATTTATGCTTTTACTGCCATGCATGCATTTTTAACCTGTGTATAAGTTTTATGTTAACTTACTGAGATTTGTAATCAAATCTCACTGTGGTAGTCCCAACTACCATTCCCCCCGAATGGTAGATCTTGTTACAGGACCCAAAGGAGAATTGGAATCTGACCAACTGAATACGGTCGACTAGGCCACGGTGCGATGTTGATGATGGTATAGTATTTAACTTAGGTTAATACTTGTACTTTTGGAGTTGTATCTCAAGTATTCTTTTGATCACAACCATTTTGGACTAGTGTGATGATCACGGCTTTTTAGTATGCCTTTATGTATGAATTATATTTCAAGTATTTGAGATATATTTAGTTTGGTGCATAGTATTGCTAAAGAAAAAGATTATCCGCTGCGAATATTGCATAATGCTAGATGCATGTTAGGAACATTGCATCTTATATGTCATGAACGGGGGTAGGTAACCTTGTGTTGCATGTCTCGACGCTTCAAATGTCCGTTCAATCCCAAGCGGAATTTGGGGGCGTCACATGCCACCTCAATTGCTAGGTTAGGTTGCTATGTCATCATGCCACTTCATCATATGTGCAATCTACATTATTATCCAAGAGTAAAATTACTCCTATAACAAGCTCACGGCCCATGCACCACAAGGATTCCCTTAGGCGAGCAAGGCGGTGACAAGACTCATAGCCAACCGATGCCTATTTATTCTCTGTCATTTGTGAGCCCCAATCTCGCCATCACTAAAGTACTAGACCTGCCTGGTTCTTCTACCACAATTGTCTGCCAGTCATAAGTCATAGGGAACCAATAGGCGGTCATGATATACAATGCATCGTACCCAAGCTAAGTTTGTACACTTGATATCAATGGGCAAATAAGCCACCATTAGGAGAAGCACTGGAAGAGCAACTATGCATGGCACATGCGATGAGTGCCCATATAACATTGACCATGATTAAAAATCATGCCACATGGGCCATCTAATTCCATGCACGTGTTGGGATCCATTGATGCAATTTAGGACATTTGGCACTAATGTAACTATTTAGTAAGAATAATGATATATACAAGCCCCAAATGTATATGTCTCACCAATACCTTTTATTAAAAAGTGGACCACACTATAGAAAAGTGTGAAAAACTCACTTTTTCTTAGTGAGTCCCACTTTTTTCCAAGAGACTTGTGCAATGCTTGTGCATTTAGGGTTTTTCCCTAATATTACTCATTCAATAATTACTTGTGAAATATTAATTTATGCGCCATGCATATGGCGATGAGTGCCTAAATAACATTTACTAGGATTAAAACTAATATCACACACGCTTTCTAACTCCATGCATGTGTTGGATGCCATTGACTCAATCTCGAACATTTAGAGCTAATGCGTCTATTCAATAATTACTTGTGAAATGTTACTTTTCTCATTGACCACATCTTACTGTTTGTAGATAGCATCACTCAAAAATTTGTTGTTGAAACAATCAAAGTCAAAAATGAAACACTACAAGTCACAACTAGAAAAATGTCGTACCACCTAGAGCCATCATAACCAAGACAAAGCGCCAAGGCCAACAAACGGAACACAAAGATAGATAAGCAAGCCGGACTAAACTGACCTCTATTCCTCAATGGACAAAAAATTCAAAGATTGAGTTCCTTGGTTTGAGTCTGCATCTCTTGCACTTGTGATTTGAATTATTTACATTAACAAACTTTATCTCACATAGTTTTCTTCAAGAAACTCCTTACATTTTCCACAAAGCTCTAGCTATAAAGAGCTAGCAATGCGGTCTCCCTCAAGCCATGCTCAAAAATATGGGATCTTCCAACTTTACCAATTTCCAACAGAAAAGCATAAATAGCAAGGCCGCCTTCAAGTCACACTCGGGCCCTCTAAGGTTTCCACAAAGTGCCAATATAAACAAGTGGGAGCGTGAGGACAAATAAGTAACTCACTTTATTCACCAATCTCAATAAAAGGCACTCAATTCTCCGTTGAAGCTTGAAAATTGGGCCACTTGGATCAAGTTTGAACCTCTGACACTCATGGTTTGGTTATTTATACTAAAAGTTTAGTTTTTGGTAGATTTCTTCATAATGCGCCTCAAATCCTCCATAAAGTGACAACAACATTGTGACTCTTATGCTATTGCTTGGCCACCATGAGTTTCCATAAAACTACTCATATCTGTTATAAAAGCACCAATGGTGGGGTGAGAGTCAATCTTCTCCTTGGGACTGTAGGTCTCTAAAAAGCTTCTCAAATTCTCCATAAAACATCAATGGCGAAGTGATCTTCAAGCTACGTTTTAGCACCCCATAATCTCTATAAAGATTCAACGAGACTTCCTAAGGATGTCAACAATTGGTTCGAAGATAAATTAAATGACTACAACTAAAACAGAAAAGGCCTGAAATGCAATATTTATGGCCATTTCTCCTTAGGAATGCAAAGGAATATCTATGTGTGAACTAAACAAAGAGGCATGGAACATTTCAAAGGTCACTCATGAGGGTACTAGCTCGGTGAAATGCTAGATGATGAGACTTTGATGATTTTTATGCGAGACTTAGTGCATATTTGGGATTGTGATAGGAAATATGGTTTATAACTTTAGGGCTTATAACTTATAACTTAAATAAAAAATTTTACTATTAAATTTTTATTATTATTTGGTAATCATATATCTAAAGCACCTTTAAAAATGTTACATTTGTTTGAAACAAATTTAAAAAGTACTTTCTGAGGTAGAAATGATGATTATTTGATTTTTAAAGATTATGACCATATTTTTAAAAGTTTGAAAGTTATAATTATCTAAAAGTTGTATGAATATTTTCGTCCATTAACAATTTTTTTTAAAATTTAAACTATATTCTGGGTTATCCTGAAAAGCACATTTGAGGAAAATAATGTTTTTCCTCAAACATACTTTTTAGCTTATTTGATATTAAAAAATACTTTAATATGTAATACTCAAACAACTTAATTTTTTTCATGAAAGAGCTTTTAAGGCTATTTAAGCACTTTTTAAAACTCCGAACACAACTCCAAACAAGCCCTTCTTGAGATTGTCGTTTCTAATTTCAACTTAGGTGAGAAAAGTTTTGAACATAGAATTGTGAGAAAAGTCCTTAGATCCTTATATGAGAGATTCATACGAAAAGTGACAATAATAGAGGAAAGCAAAGAGCTAAACATTGTTAGGATAGAATAGTTGGTAAGATCTTTTCAAACCTATGAACATACCTTGCCATAATCTAGGAAGAAATCAAGTACTTTAAATAATATTAGAGATAAAAATTTTGAAATGTTAGATAGTGATAAATTGAATTATAAGGATCTTCCCTACTTGATAGGAAGTTCAAAATATTTCTAAGGTCAAGAAATGATAGGATACAAAGAAATAAGAAAATTTATTGAAAAGGTCAAATGATGGAGCTAGTGGAAGTAAAAAGTTTAGAAGGAGCAAGTAATTTTTCAAAAAGATGAGGGTAGGAAAGCTCAAGGAATTTAGTGTCATGAATGTTATGGTTTTGGATACGTTAGAATAGAGTGCATTAATAATAAGTCAAGAGGGAAGGTAATGAATGTCACCTTGAGAGATAGTGAGTCAGAGTCAAATTACTCTAATGATCATTACTCTTTCTAATGAAAATGAAGATTCCATCGCCTTTATTGTCTATGCAGGAACTAAAAGTTAGTTTATCTGTAATGATATGTCTTAAATGAATAATGTATCAAAAGATGATTCTGATAATCAAGATGATTTACAAGCTGGTTATGATAAGCTTTATGAAGGAATAATCTAAGATGAAGAAATTGAATAAAAGGATTTTCAAAAAGCTTAATGGAGTTGAACATGAAAAAAGAAATTTTTGCTTGTTAAATCGTATGATTCATATGTTGTTTGTGAGATAAATATGAGAATTCAGTTTTTTCTCGAGAAAATCAAGGTGCTAGAGATCAATGGATTAGAAAAATCCAATGCCTAACTTGATCACATGTTGAACAAAGGAAAGTCTGCCAGTAATAAGAGAGATTTAGGTTTTATTGAGACTGGAATATCTTCTATTCCTCCTTCCTCTCAAACTGCTCCTCCTATTAATGGCAAAACTATGTTTGTCTATTCTCTTAAGATAGAAAATAAATAATAAAATCTATCTCTTCCCATCAATTTAAAATTTTGAGACAAATAATGATTTCACATGACATCAGAGTTAATTAAGATCCTAAATTCGAATATTGACTCTACACTCTACTTCCATTTAATTAAATATTTTACGTGTTAGGTCATCCATTGAATGAGAGTCTAACCCACATATGAATGAGAGTATTAAAATATAAAATAAATAATAAAATATATTTCTTCTCATCTGCTTTAACTTTTGAGACAAGTATGTGATTGCATACATTCCTCTTCCATAGGCAAAAAGGAGGCAGCCAAGGTTTGTCCAATTTCTAATTAGAACAAGAATAAAGCGTCAATGACTAAGTATCCCTCCTAGAGAAAAACAGACTTCCCAATTCATTCTTGTTTGTAATCATTGTGGAAAATAGTCGTATAAGACAAAAGCCTTTTAAACATAGATCCCAAAATTCTCCACCTTTGCAATAATTATGTTATAGTCTTAATTAGCAAAACAAAATAAATGCAATATTAGCGATGAATTGGCAAGATTGACAAGTCTCATAAGTCATTCACATGATGTGAGAACTATTGAGAAGAAATCACTACCTTCTACTAATTAAGAAGATTGGGTGCCGACAGTGTCTTCATCCAAGTTTTTTTTTTTTTTTAATTTTTTGTGTTGAAAATATTAAAAAAATAAAAATAATTCCAAAAATAAGTCTTTTTTTCATATACATGAATGAGATTGATAATTTTAATGTTGTTAATTTTAACAGACTTATTGCATGTTAATTATGAAAAAGTTATTATGTT
Source organism: Carya cathayensis (assembly GCA_011037825.1). Lineage (NCBI taxonomy): Eukaryota > Viridiplantae > Streptophyta > Magnoliopsida > Fagales > Juglandaceae > Carya > Carya cathayensis. Next base: position 47,593 of record QGSO01000599.1, read on the forward strand.
TTAAATTGTACTTTACAATATTGGTGCATGATATATATGTATATGTTATAAAATTTAAGTTTGTGTCGCACACTGTACACCTAACTAGGTAGTTTGAATAGTTAGTTGAGATGAGATGAAAGCTAAAAGTTAAATAAAAATATTATTAAAATATTATTTTTTAATATTATTTTTGTTTTGGATTTGAAAAAATTAAATTGTTTATTATATTTTATTTAAAAATTTAAAAAAATTATAATGATTAGATGATATGAATTAAGATAAACTCATTATTCAAATAAGACCGATTCAAATCAAATCATTAATCAATTTAGTCATTACCTTATGTTAGATTCAGATGGGCAATCATTGGTGTGGAGAAGTTGAACCTTTAGATTGAATTGACATTTGGCTAGATGACCTTATAAGTTAGCTAGGTACTATTCACAGGTGTTGATTAAAAGTGCTCAAAAAATAAAAGAATACAAAAATAGAGCATTTGTCTATTTAAAAAAGCTAGTTAGAAAAAAGAAAAGGAGGGCATTTCCACCATAATATCTTTGTCCTTCTAGAAAAAGAAAAATGTTAAATAAGAAAAATTTAGAAAAACTTTACTTCTCTACTTATCAGTTATTGATATATTGAAAATTTTAAATTTTAAATTTTAAATTAAAAAAATTGATAAAATAAATCTTATACATAAAATTATAAATACATTAAAAAAAAACCCCATTGTTCAAATCATTAGGAAAAAGGTGAACAATTGGACCCGAAGCGAATCATGTGCTTCATGAGTAGCTCATTGAAATCTGTAGCTAGTTGATTCCCTTTGCTATTTTGTGGCAAAAAATGGGGAGAATTTTAAAGTCAGTTTTTTTTTAGTCGACGACACATGGGGAGATAACAATCAACATATTTGTAGAGCTGGCGCAAGGGCAATGGGGACATTTTTCATGATAAAATGGATATAGTTAGGGGGAGAGTTCCAAATAGTATGGAATGGACTAAAATGGCGCAATAGATATGACATATTAGTCCATTTTTGTTCCTAATGTTACTTTTAAGTATGTTTGTTCTCTATGCATTAACCTATTTTTTCCAACAAAAGCTTTTTTGAAGTGATTATTGTGATTGGGGTAGTGCCATTTTTGTGGCTTATAATTAGGATTTGGTTCAATTATATTTGTATTAGTTAAAATTTTTGTATCAAAATTTGCCAAAAAGAGAGCTTGTTAATGTGAAAAAAAAATGTGTTGGTGACTCGGTCCATCCGTGAGACCCGACTTGACCCGACCGAGAAAGACAGTTTGAACCCGCTGAACGTCAAAACCATCCGACTCTCACCATTTCTGTTCTTTCACACTGTGATTCTTCTTCATTTTATTCGCAACAAAAACCAACCTCCACGAATCAAGAGCAAAGTCCCAACACTGCAAGCAACCAAAATTGGCGAATGCAGCCTCCCAAATCGATGGTAGTGAAACCCGCATGAAGACAGCCAAGATTTTCATCATCAGCCGCATAAGTCCCTCTCCCCAAACTTTATGTCTATAGCTTAGATTTTCATATAGCATTCTCTGGTTTTCCTTCTTTCTCTCCCTCCTTCCTTCGAAAATCCAATTTCTTCCCTCCCCACCATGATTCTCCTTCACTTTATTGCCCAAAAAACCACCTTTTCCCCGTATTCTCCCTCAAAGCAGTTATCTCCATCAAACCACCTTTATCACCCATACTTCTCTAGAACTTTCCTCCATATAGCCCCCAAGTCGCCCAATACTCCAGCAGGCCAATCCTCGTCATTCCCAATTCCAGGAGAAAATGCTCTACCTTGATTCTAGGAGAAAATTCAGTACGGGAAAGAGATTTGAAGGAAAACTCAAGACACGATCTCTCCATTACGTTAAGAAAGAACAAGATTTTCCTCTCCTCTATTTTCATATGTCTAACAACCCAAACCATGATACTCATCTCAGTTCTTTTACATTGTACCACACATAGCATCCATTTCTTCTCGCTAAGCCCCACGAGATCTATATTTTTCTTTCATTGATTTTGCAGTGAAACACCTCCATATTTTCGGCCTAATTTTTGGTTACTTTGTCACCCCTAAAATTTGTGTTGTTGTTGACCCAGCCAACCCTATAGAATAGCTTCTTGCTGCTCGGTGAGTATGTTCGTGAAGCCTCTCCTTTCTCAAACTAAGGGTCACGATTAAATGAATTCCAAGAGGAATACGGAATACAAGCCGAGGTTGCAGAATATGCACAAGAAAGAGAGAACAAGAGCAATCGGTGTCCGCTGTCGGCAAAACGGTGGAATGAGTTTTGGTGGAAGGTGCTGAGCTTTTGGTGTATTCTGACCTTGATTTACGGGTTGATCCGACTTTGGGTCGGGTCAAACCGCATTTGTTTCATGCTATCGCAGGTCGGTTCGGGTCGAGCCAAAAAACCAAGCGGTTTGGCCGAGTTGCAGGCCTATGTTGGGATATTCTAATGACAAAATTTAGTCCAATTGAACTGTAAATTTTTTTTCTATTTTTGAAGTTTGGTATCGAATTAGAACAAAAGATCAAGCTATTGTGTTGTTGCTAAACTCTCATGTAGGGCTATGCATCCGGATCTGAATTTGGCTTTCTAAAAGAGGGCATATATCTGCTGAGTAAACTCAGCCAAAACCCATGCAGATATCCGAATTTGGGATTGTAAAAGGATATCTGGATTTCATACCCCTTTTTTGGGTTTTTTTTTTTAAAAAAAATCTTTTTAACACTTTTAAAATGAACTTTTTAAAAGGCTTTTTATAGGCCTTTATGTTTATTATTTTTTATAGGCATTTTTTATATAATGAATATACTTATAGGCATTTTTTAAACTTTTTTATTGCCTATTCAAATTTTTATAAAACAAAATAAATAATAATAAACATGAACATGAACAATACCATACATATTTTATATTGTTGTTTACATCATAATTCAAAACATCAACTTTACAAGGAACAAATAGTGAAAAATTCAAAAACAGCAACAAAGAATTGTGGAAGAACATTTGAAGTCAAGTCCCCCTATCATCTCCATTGTGAGTTGTGGGAAACAAAGAACTAGAAATCAAGAAAATTAGTTAAAAAAATCATAACCCAACTTATATCAATATATATATATATATATATATATATATATATAGAGAGAGAGAGAGAGAGAGAGAGAGAGAGAGAGAGAGAAGATGAGATACTTATGGAGTGTGTCGATAAGGAATGGAAGGTTAGAAAAATTAGATACTTATGGTTTGGATAGAGTAAAAACGACAAATACCTGAATGATACTAGAGACCAAATAAGGCCTAGTAAACTAGAGTATGTGTTGGGGTTTCTGATTAGATTTATCTAGACTCAGATCCAAACCAAAAGGAAGGGAAAAAAGTTCATTGGATACAATCACAACATCCAGAGAGATGACTAGCAAGAAATAAATCAAAAATAGACTAGAGATTAGAAAAAAACTAAAAAACCCCATACCCATATCCAAACCGAAAGGAAGGGAAAAAATTTTATTGAATACAATCACAACATCCAAAGAGATGACTAGCAAGAAATAAATCAAAAATAGACTAGAGATTAGAAAAAAACAAAAAACAAAAAAACCCCATACCCATAGCCAAACCAAAAGGAAGGGAAAAAAATGTTTTAATGAACGCAGTGGAGAAATAGAGAACTTTAGATTTTGGACATTCAACATCCAGAGAGATGAATAGTAAGAAAAAAAATTGAAAATAAACTAGAGATTACCCAAAAAAAAAACCAAACCTCGATCCAAACTAAAAGGGGGGGGGGGGAAGGTTTAATTAACACAATCGCAGCATCTAGAGAGATTAATAGTAAGAAAAAAAAATTGAAAATAGACTAGAGATTAGAAAACAAAAACAAAAACAAAACCAAACCAGACCCAGATTCAAGACTAGAGAGAGACCTACATAGAGAGAGAGAGAGAGAGAGAGAGAGAGAGAGAGAGCCATACCTGCGACGGCAATTGATCATAATATGAGTTAAGGTTTCGGCGAGAGAGAGAGAGTTGGGAAATTGGGAAAACCGAAGAATTAAGGGACTTGGGAGCTCTTTGTACAGTTGAGTGTTTTTTAAAAAAAAAAAAAAAACCGAATATGGGTTATGGATATCCAGCATCCGCAACTAGATCCAAGCAGGTAGAAAATTATTCTACTCGCCTGGGTCCAATCCAAATTCACCCGTTTTTAGGATTCCAGTGGTCCAGATGCACACCCTTACTCTTAGGAGACGCCCGATTAAGACTCATATTGGTGTCTTATTAGACTTGGTTGGGACACACGGTCAAACAAGCTTCGCTAGACACAAGTAGGACTCAAGGTTAGCCAAGAAAGTTGGAAATGCTTCACAATTATTTGTGGAATGACGGTGATTGAAAACCTAAACCCACCATCAAGGGGAAGCCTTATGTAACAGCTCACTAGAAATTTAATGGTAGAATTTCTATAGACTTGAGGAACTTCTTGAAAACTCCGTAAGTTTTCACGAATCGGCTAATCGCAAAGGTTTTAGCCTGTCAACATAGTCAGTGTTATCACTCGCTATGATGCCAAGAATGCGATTTTAATTGTTTGAGTTAGTTAGAAGTGTTAGAATACGTTATAGTCTACACCACTAGACTCAGTTGAATATTTAAGATTTTATGGCGCAATAACTCATTTTCATAATTTCGGACGAAATGACTGTTCGAAACTGTGAATTTATTTATAGGGGCACTTCAGGGTTGAGTTTTGGTAAACGGTTTTTACTGTAGGTTAATATGAATATTTAGAATTTTTCAGTATTAAGTTTATTATGCTTTTTTTTGAGTGAATAGTAACCTCAATAAGCGTACAAGTGCAGTGTTTTCAAAATCACAGTGTGGAATGTCCAAATTAGGTTAGAAAAGTTTTATTTGGACACTTGGAAAGATCTTAGCCACACATAGTAAATAGTATTAAACACTTGGCATAAAGAGGAACCATCAGATGGATTTGTGAAGGAAATCAAGGTGTGAGATCATGCCACCTAAGCAAAACCCTTTTCATCTGATCAACCAAATTGAGCCAGATCAAAGAGAGTTTCAACCCTAGTGAAACCCTAAATGGTTGGAATCCAATTGAAACCCCAAAAGCTTGGTTGAAACCGAAACCCTAAATGGTTTTCCCAAACCCTAAATTGGCCTTCAAACCCTTTTTCGATCCAATTTCTAGTATTGTGTTTAATCACTTGATTAAATTACTTCCACATGCTATTAATTTCTCAAATTCTTGTTATGACATCATTATCCAACCTTTTAAACCTTAGAAATTTTATTGGGCCAAGAAAAATTGGATTTGAGCTTGATAGCATCTCAAACCCTAACCAAACCCTCTTTAAACCCTAAATTGAAGCTCACTTGGTTGAGGCCCACGAATTTGGACACCTTGACGAGGCTTCTTGGAGAAGTTTCCTCCCCCACATGGCAGACCATTCACTGCCCTTGGCTGCCCACAATAGTGCCTTGATGAGATGGAGAAACCCACCCCATCAACCTCCATACCTCACAGCTTCTGCAGGTTGTCCTCTCCCTTCACTATTCTCCACTTTATGTCACATATCTACCTCCAATCAATTGTCATTAAGGTCCATATCTTCCCCCTACAGAAGTCTTTAGTCGTGCAAGTCACACTTACTTCCCTTTCATCACTTTTTCACCCCGTTCTTAGAGAGAAATCCAAAAGAGCTCTTTCGGGCAGATTTCTGTGTGTTTTTGCATGGAGATTTTTGACCTTTTGTTAGTATTTTCACATGATGACTCATTCATAAAAGTTGTTCCTCTTTGAGTATAGTTTCTGTAGATATATTATTCGTATCATTCCATGGTAATTGGGTCGGTCAAAAGTATTTTTAACCATGGAAAGGTCATTCTGGGCGTGAAACTGGAGAGTATGTTATGTTTTGGAGTTTTTGACCAAGCTAATGGACATATCTTGGTCCGAAAATTTTATGGAGTGTTTTTAGCATGTTTCTAAGAGTGTTCATTGAGGTTTTGTTGCATGAATAAAGCTTTTGATGAAAGAGTTCCTTAGATCTAGAAACTTGAAAACTGGAAGTGGAAGAACAGTTTTTATTTGGAGAAAGTTTGAATATTTCATGGTTTGATCTTACTCTAAAGGTTTTGATATTTTTATATGATGATCCTAAGTCTCTTATTTTCATGTTAGGATGTTATTTTGAAGATATTTAGTATTAGTTTCAAAGATATGATTTTTCTATGCAAGAGGATTTCGGTTAGGCCTAAGATTTGATGTTTTTGGATTAGATCCATGTTTTATTGATTTTTAGCCATGTGATTTTAAGTTTATGGTTGGATCCTATTTAAGACACATTCATTAAACCATGTGATGCTTTATTTCGAAGATCTCACCTTCTTAAGCCATTGATCAAGAGATTTATCAAAACTAGTTGAGGAAAAAGTTTCTGTTTTTGGACTAAGTGTAAAACCAAAAACTCCAAGTGTTATTTTGTGATTTTGGTGACTTTAGTTTGATAATTTAAAGCATGGTTAATCTTAGGATGATGTTATGAATATGTTAGAAGTAAGATTTGATTTTTGGAATTCTTGGAGATGTTTTGATTTGGGGTCAAAGCTTGTAATTCAAGTGTTTGGATCTTTTTACAAAACAATTTTGGTGTTGATTATTAGCTTTTTTTAAATAAATGTTTTAAGTATGGTTGTAAACTTAGAACAGGAAGATCTTTGTTGCAAAATTTTGCTTTAAGCATGAGTTTTGAAGTTGGAAGGAATTGCAACAAAAATCGAGAGAAATGGCCTATGAATGTTTCGGCCATAGTGTGTTTTCCATAGTTGTGTTTTGTTTTAAATTTTTCTAAATTGATATTTGAGTTTAGGACAAAATTTGCATGAGGAATGTAAATTTTGAAAATTTTTGGAATTAAGATGTGAAATCCTTAAGTTAGGGGTAAAATTGTCATTTTTCCACATGTAGAGGGTTAAATGGTCATTTTACTCTAAGTTAGTTTGTTTTCATGTTTTTAATTATTAGTAATTAAATTTCTAACTTTTAGAATACCCTCTTACAGTTCCTCATGTTTTGCACTTTATTTTTGTAGAACGCGACGATCGAGGTAAGTTAGCTTCTAACTTACTATCAGTTTATTGTGTATGTATGATGGGTAAGGGAACTACAATTTATGTATGTATGTTATCATATATGCGATGCCATGCCACGTCATTACATGCTTATCTGTTATGCATGATTTATTCTGTCATGAATATTTATCTGTTACACAATCTATTCTGTCATGTATTGCTATATGTTATAAGTATGCCAAGTTAAGTATGATATCTATTACATGTATGTCAAGTCATGTAATATTCATTGTTGCAAGTATGTCATGTTAAATATGTTGTCTATTACATGTTATACCATGTTACGAAATGTTTCTATCTCAAGTAAATCATGTCTTTCGAGTTACATTCAAATTAGTTATATCTAGGATACTCGTGATGTAATCATTATAATTATCTGAGCATCTCCATTTGTAATTCACACGAGGTACTTTCGGCGAAATCATTTTGATTGTCAGAATGTCGTTCAAGTTCAGTTATGCAGATACTCCTAGCGTAATCATTCTGATTGTTAGGGTATCTTATTTAAAATACTCGTGATGAAATCATTCTAATTGTTAGAGTATTACTAGGTACTCCTGGTGTAATCATTATAATTGCTAGGGTACGTGTTTTAAGCTACTTGTGATGGAATCATTCTGATTGTCAGAGTATTACTAGATATGTGATGACCCGCTTTTACGTGTATTTTCACTGAAGGAATATTTTAATTTAATTAATATTATAGTGCTTTTATTTTAAATTATCGGATTTTAATTGGATTTTATTGGCTGTTGAATTTAAATTGCTGTTTAAATTTATTTTAGCTTGTTTTCGGATTTAAAATTTAATAGTTGGTTTTTACTAGTTATTTATTATATTTTAGCTTGACGTTGCGTTTAAAATATTTTAAATAATGTTTATTTATTTATTTGATGTAGTGTTTAATTTATTTTAGTCGTTTATGTTTTTTATTGTCGTTTTCGGCGGATCAGTTTCTGGATCCCGGAAGTGAAGTTTGGACTTCATTTCTTTTTCCCTTCTTTTCTTTTTCTCTTTTTTTTTTTTCCTCTTTTCCTTCTCTTTTTCTTCTTTTCCTTCCTTTTCTTTCTTTCTCTTCCTTTCTCCCCGTTTCCCCCCGTGCGCAGAAAACTCTCCCTCCCTTCTCTCTTTTTCCTTTCCGTCAACCCCACTTTGACCGGCCGTATCTCCGCCGTCCGGTGGAGGTGTCGTACACCACCCCCGCCATTCTCTTCCTCTCTCACCGGAGAACATCCCCACCAATTTTCAGAGCCATCGGACCCACCGTTAGCCGCCACGAGCCCCTCGAAGTCGCGGCACCAACCCAGTTTCTCCTCTGTTTTTCCTTTCCGCGCAGCCTCCTTCGACCGCCCATATCTCCGCCGTCCGGTGGAGGTGTCATACACCACCCCCACCATTCTCTTCCCCTCACATCAGGCTACAACCCCACCAATTTTCAGGACCATCGGAGCCACCGTTAGCCGCCACGAGCCGCTCAAAGTCGTGGCACCAACCCAGTTTTTCCCCTGTTGCCGTTTTTCTTCCTCCGCCCAGAACCGCCACTTGCCGGCGGCGTGGCCTACACCACCCACCCAGAAAACTTCCCCTCCCTCCGGCGCACCACCCCACCAAAGATCTCCCCCAACCGTGCCGCCGTTTGGCCGGAAAAGCGCATCTAAGCCGCACGGTTTGTCACCGTTTCCGGCGCCGTCGCACCACCTCCGGCCACCATCTTTTCACCACTTCTTCCCCTACCTCTTGCCGTCCTAACCCACCTAATTTCGGCCCCGATCCGTTGCCGGAGCAGCTCGCACGAGCTCAACTCCGATCAGCCCCTTCTTGGCCTTCGACCGCCGTTTCCACCGCCACCCACGGCCAAAACTCACTTCCACTAGCTTCATAAACATCCCTAGACCTTTCCCTATCAATTTGGTGTCTTGGTTTGTCCCCGTTCAAAAGTGGGTATTTTGCAACCCACGGCTACAGTGCATTTGCACTGTTACGTTGCTTTCCGCCCATCGTTTGCCGCGCGCCGAACCTTCTAAAAATATCGTATAGCGCTGTAAGTATTTTCCAAACTCTACTTTTAGATTTAAATATATTTTGCTCTTACAATAATTTATCTGGTTGGTTTGCTGATTTCGGACTGAGTCCGAGGAGTTCGGGGGTCGGATGGATGGAGGACGGAGTTGCTTGATTTGTTGTTTTATGGTTGGTTGATTTTGTCGAGCATTGAGATTGCATTTACATGGTGCATGCACGTGCATTTTATTTAAATTGAGAAAATCATGTTTTATTGGCGTAAAAGGATTTTCGAGTATGTGTGTACCACGACCCAAGCCGGGATGGGGTATTATCTCGGTGGAGCTCCTCTGGTCACTCGGGAGCGTGAAATACTGAGTGACGTCCCCTGAGTCGAGGCTTGGCTACGAACACGCCAGGCGTGGAACCGAGCGACAATGGGAGCGGGGGCTAGGGGATGCTTGGCTACGAACACGCTGGGCGTGGAACCGAGTATCGCTCTATGCACCGACTCCGTGGCCCTTCGCTGGCGAGGGCTAGAGGATGTTTGGCTACCAACACGCGGGGCGTGGAACTGGACATCGCTCGTCTCGAGGATGCTTGGCTACGAACGCGCAGGGCGCGGAACTGGGCATCGCTCATTTAAGTGTCATGCGCGTGGTGGATTCTCGCGGTGTGACACAGGAGCCAGGGTGTGCGGATGACCCCTAGGGGAGGTCATGGTGCATACGGTTTGTTTGGATTGAGTTGGATATGGGCCAAATGGACTTTTGGCGTGACATTTGGAAAGAATATGTTTTTGGGCCAAATGGGATTTTTTGGCGTGTGTGGAAAAAATACAGTTTTATGGGTTTGGTGCATTGGCATTTATTCATGCATATTGTTTGAGTTCTATATGTTTTTATTTAGTGAGTTTTGGATTTTACTTACCTGCGGCACCATTTTTGGTACCGTAGATTTTGGTGCAGGAATCGAGGAGGAGGAGGAGGCTGAGCCCGAGGATGCGGCTCCGCCGGAGTTTTGAGTTGGAACTTATGCTTTGGAGTCGGCTTTAAAACACTATTTGTATTTGTAATATTTTATTATGTATGTTTTGAACCGCTTTGTATTTTAATTAAGAAAAAATTCTGGTACTTAGTTATATGTCTTTACTATCCGATGCGTATCTCTTCGTGCACTTTTGTCGCTTGCACACACTCGGCACTCGTCGATAGGGTGGTGACCCGTGTTGTCACCATCCGGACGTCTCAATTTCCCCGTGTCCGGGCGTGGGGACTTGGGGGCGTCACAAGATACTCCTGGTGTAATCATTCTGATTGCTAGGGTACATGTTTTAAGATACTCGTTATGGAATCATTCTGATTGTTTACTAGGTACTCCTGGTGTAATCATTCTGATTGCTAGGGTACATGTTTTAAGATACTCGTGATGGAATCATTTTGATTGTCAGAGTATTACTAGGTACTCCTGGTGTAATCATTTTGATTGCTAGGGTACGTGTTTTAAGATACTCGTGATGAAGTCATTCTGATTGTCAGAGTATTACTAGGTACTCCTGGTGTAATAATTCTGATTGTTAGGATACGTGCTTTAAGATACTCGTGATGGAATCATTCTGATTATCAGAGTATTACTAGGTACTCCTGGTGTAATCATTCTGATTGCTAGGGTGCGTGTTTTAAAATACTCATGATGGAATCATTCTGATTGTCTGAGTATCTCTGATGGAATATGTTGAGCGGAATCATTCTGATTGTTCACTATTCCTGACGAAACGACTGGCGGAATCATTTTTTATTGTCAGAATTCAAGTCCAAGTTCATGTTAAGTAAAGAAGCAAGATTCCAAGTTTATGTTAAGTCAAGTTTCAGATCAAGTTCATGTTATGTTATGTTATGCTCATGTACATGTTATGTTCATGTTCACGTTAAGTTTTAAGTTCATGTTCATATCATGTTATGTTCACGTTTATGATATGTTCAAGCTCACGTTCATGTTATGTTATGTTCATGTTCACGTTATGTTTCAAGTTAACAATTCTGTCATGTTATGCTCACGTACATGTTATTTTCAAGTTTATGTTCACATTATGTCTTAAGTTCACATTTATGTCATGTTATGCTCAAATTTATGTTAAGTTCAAGTTCATATTTATGTTATGCATGTTCACGTTCATGCTATGTTTCAAGTCCATGTTATGTTTTAAGTTCACGTTCTTGTTATGTTGCTAGTCCATGTTATGTTTTAAGCTCAAGTTCATGTCATGTTAAGTCAAAGTTCAGTTCATGTTTAAGTTCAAGTTATGTCAGTTATGTCATGCTATATGTCAAGTTATGTTATGCTTACTTACGACTTTAATTATGCATTCATGCTTTTACTGCCATGCATGCATTATTAATTTGTGTGGGAGTTTCTTGTTAACTTACTGAGATTTGTAATCAAATCTCACCTTGGTAGTCCCAACCACCATTTCCCCAGAATGGTAGGCGATATGTCTGGATCAGAGCTGGGAGCGGACTTTGGTAGACTGAAGGAGATTGACTAGACGCCGTAACATGACGCGTAGCTAACAGCTTCCATAGTTAGTTTTTGGACAGTATTCTGGTCTCGTTAGTCGAGTTACACGAGTTACTCAATGAACTTCCTCAATAGTGTATTTTGGTAATGTAAATATGGAGTCTGGTCTCCCATGTTTTTTAGGTTACAGTCTTCTAAAACTCGTACTGAAATCGTAGATGTTTATTTTGTTAAGTATGCTTGGATTACGATTTAACTATTTGGGATATTATAAGTTTGGTGCATAGTATTGCTCAAGAAAAAAAAACTATCCGCTGTGAATATTGCATAATGCTATATGCATGTTAGGAATATTGCATTTTATATGTCATGAATGGGGACAGGTAACCACGTGTTACATGTCCCGACGCTTCAGATATCCGTTCGATCCCAAGCGGAATCTGGGGGCGTCACAGGGTGGTATCAGAGCAATACGTCTCTGGGTTGTAAATCCACATGTCCTTAGGAAATGCACCAAATACTAGGCTTGAAATTTTAGTTTTTATTAAGCTTGAATTTCTTGAAGCATAAGAGATAGTACTTGGTTTTTATAAGTGGACTCGTGTGATTCGAGAAGTGACACATAACTCGTGGTAGGATACATTGGAACCTTGAGAGAGACATCAATCAGGAAAATCAAAGTCCCTCGATGGATGAAGGATTAGTTGAAACTATATGCCTGCTGACTGACATGCTTAGACATCAGCAACAGCAGCAAGTGCACTTACCCATTACATTGTAAGCTGTCACTCAAGGAGACACAGATGCTAACTCCCTAGGAACTGAAGGAGCTGGTGTCATCACTAGTATTTTACTAGGACCTCTATATTGTTAAGCTTAGTTAAATTTGACTGGATTGCAATTGATGGTATTAGTGCATTATTGTTATTTTGGGTAATAATAAGTTATTGAGATTTATAACTTGTACGCTGTTGGATTTAAGTGAGTCATTGTTGTTGGTGATTGTGGTTTTGAACGAGAGTTCAGTTCGGAAGTCGAATTGTTACCCAGGTGGTAAGAGTAACAATTCTCACTAGGAGTATTATTGTTCATACCGGTGTAGGTATAGAATGCCTTTTTGTGATACGAGGAAGAATATTGAAGGTCATTGAATTGTATTCCACGTGTTTGGAGTTGTTTTGATTATGAGGATGCAATGGAATTTGTGTTTGAGGAAAACATAGATCGCCCTTATATTGAAGACAAATATATGGAGTCTGGTCTCTCATGTTTTTGAGGTTACAGTCTTCTAAGACTCGTACTGAAATCGTAGATGTTTATTTTGTTAAGTATGCTTGGATTACGATTTAAGTATTTGGGATATTATAAGTTTGGTGCATAGTATTGCTCAAGAAAAAAAACTTATTCGCTAGGAATATTGCATAATGCTAGATGCATGTTAGGAACATTGCATCTTATATGTCATGAATGGGGGCAGGTAACCACGTGTTGCATGTCCCGACGCTTCAAATGTCCGTTCGATCCCAAGCGGAATCTGCAGGCATCACACCTTACTTTTGAATTTGATTACAGTGATTAGTGGCAAAAACTAACCAAATCAAGGAGTGATACCAAGTGATATCGAAAAATCATAATGAGAGACTGAGACAAATCAACAAGAGAAGATCAAATCACTCCCTATTTATCAATGTGCTAGAGTTCCAGGGAAGTGGGTGAGTTTCGTTCATGGATGTTTTTTAATGATGTTGTGAATTCTTTTTTAAAAAAACATTTAAAAGTATTAAAAAAATACATCTAAAAAAAGTATAAAAAAAACACATCAAAGTAACTAGCGGTAGCTCCATCGGTGGCTGTAGCATTATCCAATGTTAATTATAACTGTGTAGAATTTATTATAATCATTTACTTATATAATAGATTTATAGGTGGTGGCTAAGTACTTGGAATGGTTTTAGAATTTGAAGAAGTTATTCAAATGAGTTTCCAATTTGTGACCAATAATTTCGTGTTATTTATTTTCTTCCTTAAATTATTCTCATATTTATTTGTATGTAATTGCTCAGTAATATTTATTTTTGTTTTTTTAATTTGTAAATCCCGTTGTGTTGAGATAAAATACCAATTCAGCCCCTCTAGAGGTAATTGGGATTTATAACATCCATGTTTTTAACTACTATACAGTGTATACATTATATATTTTCGCACTCCACGGATATTCCTCACCAAACACTAGTTATGCACTTCCACCTTCATTCTCGGAGGAACAGTCTCCTCAAGGCCCATCTGTGGAGGCATGTTGTAACAACCTGAAATTAAATTATACCATATAATAAGTTTTATTTAATTAACTTTATTTTAAAATATTATTAAAAATATTTTATTCTTAATTTATTACTATTATTAATTTTCTCAAATTTTATTAATAATATTTGTAATTTTAATTCAGGTTATCATGATTTTATTAATATTATTAATTTAAATTATTAGTACAATAAATGCGTTTTAAGTAAAGAAAATGCTACGAAGAAGGAGAAAGCTTATCGACAAAATCAATCGATTGTGTTTTTTATTTTTACTTAATGGTTAATAAAGTAACTCTTATTGAAATAATTTTTTTAATATTTAAATATAATAATTAAATTTTTTTTTTAAAAAAAAGTGCATTTGCACTTGTCAGTATAATGTGGGGCACCATCATTGGTCCACCCAGCTGTCCTTTAATTAGTTTTAAACTTTCTCACTCTCTCTCTCTCCTCGGGTGATCCTTCAGTAGCTTGGCATTGCAACTCCAATTGCATTGTAACCAATCCACATTGAAACGCGAAACCCTTTGAATATTTCCTCACAACAAACCACCAAACTCACATTCTCCTTGCGTCTAGGGTTGCTATATATATGCATGTTCATCTCCTTGTCGTTTAACCACCTTTTTTTCCTAGGATTTCCAAAAGCAATATATATGTATCCGTAAGATATCAAACTCACACAAGTCTACCAACTGTCTCATTCTCTCGTTCTAACTCATGTTATAATGTAAAAACCAGTCTGGAAATCGAAGCAACCCCGTTGTGCAACAACCTCATGCCCACATTTAGCACGCAGCAAATCTCCCATTACCACCACAACCCACGGCAACAACCACCATTGCACAAAGCAAACAAACGAGCAAGTCTCTATTTTACACCTATCAAAATATAGCAAAGTTACACATCCCCTCTCCCACGCCGTAGCAGTCATGGACATGATGGGGTGGAGACTAGTTTTGGAGCTGAAAAATCAAGAAACAAAGAGTTTACTCAACTGTCGCTCGACCTAGCGCTCAAGCAAAGCTCAACCTATGAGTTTGCTCAAGGTTCACTTAATAGTGGGCTTGAGCAAAGCTCAACTCATGAGTTTGCTCGAGTCTCATGTGATAGTGGGCTCAAGCGAAACACAAACCTTAGTGTTCACTCAAGCTACACTCAAGCCAATTATCATTAGTTGTTCCACTCGAGGTGCACTCGACACCCCGCTTGAGCAAATGATGTATTTATTGCCAGATTAGGATTTCCAGCACTGTTCACTATAAACATGTAATATTTTACTTATGATGTATAATTTTTAGCAATTTTTTAGAGTGAATAATAGTCAAGTGAGTGTATATTATGTGAGAGCAAAAATCCCTAGAGAGAGTGAGTCGAGATAGAGTGATTGTAATTTCCTCTAATCAATAAGATTTATGTCGCTTTGTGGATGTAGGCAACTTGCCAAACTACATAAATTATGTATCGTGTGCTTGCTTTCACTTTGGTTGCCATCGCTGGTGTGTGTATGTTTTTGGCACAACAATAGTATTGCATCACCTATCTCCTACACGCCACAACCCACGTAAACAACACCTCCCTCAACCCCTCAGCCTTATACCAACGTCATAACCATGGGAAAGCAGCCGCTGCATGCACCTACACGTCCAGCCACCTCACGTTGTCAAGCCCTCTCTTGTGTCTTAGAAACTACCGCACTTGGCGTTACCCATGAACCCAGTTCCTACCATGTTGACAAAATACATCTATACCGCAATGAAAGCCTCAATTACGTCAAACAAATAGGCTGCTCTGACGTAGTCACAAAAACTCCACCACAAACCACCAACCCTTTCACTAGAAGACATCGGGGATAGCCATAAAAACGATCGCCCGAAACCTTTATGTTGCCCTCTACCCTTTCTCGATCAGCTACACTTATCCCCCTCTCTCTCTTCGCTTCATCATTCCTCAGCCTAATGAAGCCTAAGAATTTTCTCTACTACACAAAAGCTTTCACCATCGTGGACTCAGCTAGCCACCAGTTCACTGTCGCACGATGTCCTTTGTTTTCCTCAAGTAAGCCTCTACCGCCCACTCCTTTTCTCGCTCATGTCTATGTTCTTGAGATGAAAAGTAGCCTTAATTGTCTTGTAACCCTATTTTTTTTATAAAAGGGTAGACCTTTAATTATAATTACATTTATATCCTCAGTTGTAATCCATGGCATAGTATGCTATTCACCTTTACAATGGGCTTGATTTTCTTTTTCTTTTTAAACTTCGCTAATTCATTGATAAATGTGCTAAAGCATAGGGTAAATATAGCTTGGAGACTCCTTCAATTCAACTACACATTCAATTACTAATAAAGCATTTTTCCCCAACTTATAAGCAACTAAGTTGCCCTCTCTATGTACATACCGAAAGTAACATGAATTGAATTGAGACATTAACATTTTAATGTCTGATATAATCATTCCAAAGTAATTGTTCTGTTGATGCTTCAATTGAATTGCCTTGACCACCTACTACGAGTCACGTTCCATTACAACATTCGACATACCCAGTTCAAGGCCAAAAATGACTGCTTTAAGAGCAGCCATTGCTTCTGCTATTAGAGGGTCTAGGATGGAAGCCTGCTTCTTCCTCATTGTAGCCAAAAGTTCCCTTGGTCATCTCTAACAGCAACTCATACTCCTATTTTATACAGTCTTGAGTCAACAACCACATCCCAATTTATCTTGAAAAATCCTTGTGGAGGACATTCGCAGTTAAATCTACTTATATTAGCATATATGTTGATGTTGAGGTCTCTTGAGTTTGCAACAGCTAAGTCAGTCTTCATTTGATTAACTTAGTTTATCACTTGATTTGGTTCAACTAATATGTTCATAAAGACCAGTTCATTCCTCCTCTACCATAAATTCCAAAGGGTCAATGAGAGCTACTCCATTTCTTCCTTGTCAAGCTTATGAATCATATCTTGCAAAATCTTTTTAAAACTGCCTTGTGAAAGTTGACTTTTCTGAATCTTCCTAGAGGTTGCACCCAATACATCAGATGTTGATACACAGTCCCACAAAATATGTTCAGTTGTCTCTGGTTCTTAATGGCACATTGGACATGTCGAGTCTTTCAAACTTTTCTCTTTACACAAATTAACTTTAGTAGGCAAAATGTTTCTACAACCTTTCCAAAAAAAAGTTCTTAGTAGCTGGCAGAATTGGTAGGTTCCACATCTTGGTCCAATCTTCTCTTAGAAATGTTTTGCATGAGGTTTCAGGCTGTTTCCTTGCTTGCATCTCCCCATGAAGATGATATGCACTCCTCACTGTGAATTCACCATGTACAGTGCCTCTCCACATTAATTGATTTGGTTGTCTTCAATGACCAATGGGAATCTGAGTAATTAGATCACCCTTTTTACTATTAAAAACATCTTTGATAAGAGAGACATTCCATTCCCTAATGTCATCTCGTATGAGTATATTCACAGTAGCTTCTCTTCCCAACAAATGATACCACTTTGAGATTTGAACAAAATAGGTTGAGGGAGCCAAGGATCTTACCAGATTCTAACTGAACCTCTAGTACCTATTCTCCATATTAAGCCTTGTTGTAGCAATTTCCTAGCTGATAAAATACTCCTTCATATAAATGAAGGGCTACTTCCCACTTTTGTTTTAAAGAAATTTGAATTAGGAAAGTATTTTGATTGCAACACTTTAGAGGCTAGGGAATTAGGATATTTAAGAATCCTCCAAACTTGTTTTGCTAATAAAGTAATGTAATACCTGAGTCTTATTACGTAAGTCCTTACGTCATTTCATTTTTATTAATTCTTTAAATTAATTATTTTAAAATAAAGATTGTTTTTATTATCTTATTATTTTATTTTAAAATGGATCTGCTTTTATTTTTATTTGGGTTATTAAATTAAATTAAGTACATAATTTTTAAGGCCTTATAGTATTTTCTCTTAAATAACTTTAATTAATTTAGAAATAGCCCCATTTGATTTCTACCATTGGATTTGGTAGGTGAAGTAATTATCTTCCTACAATTAATCCTAGCCATCCATTTCCTTAAACTTTCAATGCAATCTTTGACCAAGTGACTTAATACTCCAATTCCTTGTTGAATCTGTAAGTTCCTTTAACTAAAAGTAGCTTGTGCCTTTAATTCATCTTAAACAGTTGGTCTACCTTCCAATCTAGTGAGACAAGCTTTAACCAAGACTAACTTTCCTTCTTAACTTTGATTGGTTCTTCTTTAAGCTTATGAGATAAGTTTTGACTAGTCTAAAGCGATTCTTTTCTCCTTTCCATTGGTTGCCTTGATGGCTTATGGGATAAGCTTAATTAAATTAATTAAGTCCTTATCTCCTCTTCCAAACCGTCAGTCTTGAGTCAAGGGTAAGTGGAATAATCAATTCATTTATCCTAATCCAATCCGTCTCTTTCTTCTCAATCCAAAAGAAGTTTGATCAAGTGTTAAGTCTTTATCCTCTCTTCAATCTGTTGGTCTCTATAAGCCAAAGAAAAAATTTTCTTCTCACTTCCTCAAGCCGACGCCTACTACTAGTTTCTCTCCTTCTTCCTTCATCTTCCAATTCAAGAGAAAACTAAGATTTTCTTTCAATCATTCAAGCTGTGTGATCCCCAAAAGGAAGAAAGAAATTTATTTTCCCCAAACTGTACCATACATCTCTTTTCCATATCATTTTGAGTTGTTCGTAGTTTGGGAATTTCAAGTTGCTTTTATCTTCCAAGAAGTGAAGAAGTTGGGTGTAAGAGTTTCTTAACTCATTTCTTAGTATGGGTAATATATGGGTTTTGAAATACATGAATTATCTTGTATATATGTATTCAGTTTTGAGGTATTGTTAAGGCCAACCGAACCATGTGTGGTATTTGTGTTCAGTTTTGTTTTTTTCATCTCTTTATGTTGTGATTTGGTATATATATGTGTAAGTGTTCTGTTTTGCTTAGCCGAGTGTATATAAGGCTGTTTTGAGATTATGTTTCATGTATATGCATATCTAAGGCTGTTTTGATGTTGTATTTTGTGTGTATATATATATGTGTGCTATGTTTTAAGTGATTGAATACATATATGGGATTGTTTTGATGTTGTGTTTTTATATACATATATATGCTCTAATTTGAGTGATTGAATGCATATATGAGGCTGTTTTGAAATTGTGTTTCGTAAATATATACATATATATATATGCACTATCTTGAGTAACTGAATTATGTATGGGCTGTGTTTTGTGATGACTTTCATATATATATATATTTATGGACTGTTTTGAGTAACGAAATATATAAAGAGATTGTGTTGGTATTGTGCTTTTATGTATATTTGAAATAAAAGATGATTTTTAACAAATGAACTTATTTAAAATCTTAAATGATTCTTGGAATAAATTTGGGATGAGTATTTGCGTAGAGAGTTTATTTTGAAAGTGGTATTATATTTTCTTCCTTAGGAGGCTAGAAGTGTTAGATTATTTTGGCTATATGTAATCCTATAAACTTGTTTTAAAAAGAGGTGGTAAACGATTTAATTTTAAACTTTGTTGTTAAGGATTTGAATTACTTAATGGGCTATTCTAGTTATTTTCTATGTTATGCTTAACTAAATAATATGTGTTAACTAGGTTAATTATTTTCTTATGTCATTATTGTTAAGGTTAGACGAGATGTTAGTTAATTAAGATAACGTTAGGCGTAGAAATGACGTTAGATTTTAATATCATGGCTTTCTCTTTTAAAGGGAGGGCTAAAAAAATATTGTATAAGCATTAACGCGCTTATGTTATTTATTGGAATATGACTTAAAGATTGGAAGTATCGAGAAGCATAGAGGTAAGTAGCTATGACCATACTTTTACACAAATTCTCTTATGAAAGAATGTCTCTCTCTCTCTCCAAGTGTTCTTGTAAAGAAATTGTAAATGTATATACTATGTAAGAGCCTTTCTTGGTAGCCCCTGTTAAGCACCCTATCGATTATAATTGTTTGTATGTGTATAAGGTAATGCATGCACGTAAATGCTAAGTCATGAGATTTTCAACATACTCTGTCAAAGTATTAACGTCTTATTTATATGTAACATGACATGAAATGCTCTGTTTCAAAAATAAATGAATATGCATTGGACTAAGAAAAAATGTTTAATTGCAAAGAAAGGAAATGAATAAAAAGAATGTTAAGGTATGAAAATAGGTAACTGCATGAAAATGATGTTTAAGTTCATTCTTTTAAATGACGTTTTCCTATGAATGAACTGTTAAATGAAAAGGGCTGAAAAGTAAAGAACTAAATGAAAGAAAGAAATGACTGAAAAGAAATTAATGTTTTAATGTATGAAACTACGTAATGGCCATGACTGATAAATGAATGATGTTACCAAAGGACTGGGTAGATTGCAATGCCGGGTAAGTAGTACTGGAGGCGCACCCTAACGAAAAGAGATTCCTAACCCGCGACCACGGGCGAAATCAAGTCCAAAAGACCGATAACCCTAACACACGAGGCGTAACAGTGTGTACCGGCCAAATGAAAGTGAAAGATGAAAGTAAAGGTATGCATGAAAGTATGATGTAATTTATACATAAAAGTATGATTTAAACGTACGCATAAAAATATGAAGTAAGTATGTGCATGAAAGCATGACTAAACTCTTAACTGTAATGCATGAAAGTATTGTTTAAATGTTTATGCATGAAAGTACTGTTTAAATGTTTATGCATGAAAGTATTGTTTAAATGTTATGCATGAAAGTACTGTTTAAATGTTTATGCATGCATGTTTTCAAAAGAAAAGAATAGATAATTAGTACATTAACGGCATGGTGTAATGCTTGCTGAGTATTAGACTCATTTTGTATTTATGTTTTAAACGTCCAGGTAAAGAGGAAAAGGCTGGGGAGCAGGGCTGTGATATCCGCTCCTTCTTTCTTCTTCTTTACGTATGAGCCTCGATCTACGTGTCGAACTTCGGTCTACTTGTTAAGCCTCGTTCTACGTGCCGAGCTTTGATCTACGTGCTGAGCCTTATCCTAAGTGCTGTACCTGGATGGCATGTTTTGAAAACTATCCAGCGGATTTCAAAGTAAGATAGATATTTTAAAGTTTACGGATATTTTAAATATCATGGAAATATCTATAAGAAATATTTTCAGTATTATTAGATAAGCTTGTTTTTAAAGTAACACAATTATAATATTTTAATGAGCTATAAAAATATTATAATTGTGAATAATTACTTAAATTAAATATTTTAGTTGTTTTAAAATATTAAGAGGTTTAACTTTACGTTGAAAACTCTTATTTAATTTAAATGATTTTATTCTCTTTGAATAATTAACGATACTTTATCATTTTAAATAATGATAAAAATATATTATTTTATAAACTTTAGTTTATAAAATAATATTCTACCTTAATTCCTCTTAGTGTTTTATTTAAGTATTTTATTTTAAATAAAACACTTACGCATTTTCAAATCAGTATTTAAATTCATCGTTAGATCGTTTGAGGATCCCGAAATGTAGTATTGAGATTAAATACCCAAGCCCCTACCCTTTTTCCTTTCTTCCTTTTCTCTCTTCTCTCTCTCTCCCATGCACGTCCAGCCCGAAGTGCACGATTTCTCTCCACCGTGTTGCACCTCATCTCCATGGCCCAACCACCACCGGCCACCGTTGGCCTCACTGCCGGTCGCCAATCATTCCCCACATGCTGGCCAACACTTTCTCCCGTCGGCCAACTCATACGCTCTCTCTCTCTCTCCTCCCACGACTTCACTAGCCGAAATGGGTAAGAACACCTCTTCCTCCTCCACGCCGCCGTACAAGGCAGCTATGGTCTCACCTCCGGTCACCAAATGACCACCACCCTCCGGTCATCATTCCCACCCACCGGCAAGCCCCCACGTGCCCTCCTCCTCCCTCCATGTCACCACCTTCAAAATGGGTTTTACACACATTTCCTCCACCTAGAGCCACCATACACGGCCAAAACGGCCACCGAGCACCACCAATGAATTCACCATGTCATGGACTTCCTCCCCATGTCCTCATTTTCCTCTACCTCTCACTCTTTCTTCGATGGGTCTCCATAACTAACCATACGGTTGCACTTCTGTACACGGCCACCCACAATGTTTCACCACCACCACCTTGTTATTGTGATATCCGCTCCTTCTTTCTTTTTCTTTACGTATGAGCCTCGATCTATGTGTCAAACTTCGTTCTACGTGCCGAGCTTCAATCTACGTGCCGAGCTTCGATCTACGTGCTAAGCCTTATCTTAAGTGCTGTACCTAGATGGCGTGTTCTGAAAGCTATCCAGTGGATTTCAAAGTAAGATAGATATTTTAAAGCCTACAGATATTTTAAATATCATGGAAATATCTATAGGAGATATTTCCAGTATTATTAGATAAACTTGTTTTTAAAGTAACACAATTATAATATTTTAATAAGCTCTAAAAATATTATAATTGTGGATAATTACTTAAGTTAAATATTTTAGTTGTTTTAAATTAAATAAGAGTTTTCAACGTAAAGTTAAACCTCTTAATATTTTAAAACAACTAAAATATTTAACTTAAGTAATTATCCACAATTATAATATTTTTAGAACTCATTAAAATATTATAATTGTGTTACTTTACAAACAAGCTTATCTAATAATACTGGAAATATCTCCTATAGATATTTCCATGATATTTAAAATATCCGTAGACTTTAAAATATGTATCTTACTTTGAAATCCGCTGGATAGCTCCCAGAACAAGCCATCCAGGTATAGCACTTAAGATAAGGCTCCGCACGTAGATCGAAGCTCGGCACGTAGAACGAGGCTCAACAAGTAGACTGAAGTTCAACACGTAGAACGAGGCTCATACGTAAAGAAGAAGAAAGAAGGAGCAGATATCACAAGGGGATTACTCCAGAGGGAGAGGCAGACATTTAGTGTCTTCCCTGTTGGTTCGAATTTACATATGTTTATGGATGTTATGCTTTTATGTTGAGATGAGTCCCTTGTCGGGACGTTTTATTGGGTTTGACTTTAAACCATGTATCTTTTGGTATGGTGTAACTGTTATGGTGAGGTTAAACCCTTATACATTGACTTAGTGCCTTCTTGTATGTATGATAGAGATGAAATCCCTTCCTAACTAGAATATTTATGTTTTTATGAACGTATGATGGACTCAAAGTCTCTTATGGATGAATGTTGAATAAAATGTCCATCAGGTGTTCCTTTATTAAATTAGAAATTTAGAGTACACGTGTGTCATGTTCATGCTGATTGCATATTACTAGAAAAAAAAATGAGAAGAGAGACAAAAGAAAAGAAAGAAAGAAGGACATGTATGTACATAGCGATTCCACCATTCCCAAATGGGATTGTTACAAGTAAGGTTACAGTTCTTAAAGTCTTGAAACCCAAGACCCCCCTAATTTCTTTGGCTTTCCCATTTGAGACCAACTCAGCCAACTTATATTTCTTTCCTAGTTGACTTGACCCCACCAATACCCTATCATTCGCATGTTGAGTTGTTTTAGCAATCCTTTAGGGAATTTAAAGTCTCTCATTGCATATGTTGGAATGGCTTGAATGATAGATTTTATCAACACTTCTCTTCTTGCCTGTAATAGCAATTTGAATTGCTAATTGCTCAATTTAACTCTAACATTGTCTAGGATTTCTTTGAAGCCTTGATATCTTGATTTTCCTTTCAGATTTGGAAGACCAAGATATTTCTCACCTGGGTTAGTGATTCTGACCCCTGCTACACAAGTAATACCGTCATTTGTTGATCTTGGTGTATTCTTGCTGAAGAAAAGGGAAGACTTTTTCTTATTCAATCTTTGCCCTGAAGCTGATTCATAGCTGCCTAAAAGGTGTAACAATCTACTCCATTCCAATAAAGAGGCCTTACAAAAGAGTAAACAATCATCTGCATAAAACAGATTATTTAAATACATTTGACCCTTGGCTAATGGAAGACCTGTGAGCAGTCTATCTCTTGCAGCCTTGTTGAGCATTTGACTTAAAGCTTCTGAACAAATGATGAATTGTATCACTCGGGTCTAGTACCAGACCCGCTTTCTAAATATTTTTGGTTTTATGGGTATGAAAAGCCCATGCATTAACCCCATACAAGATCCGAGACGTGGCCCAAATATTTTCAGGTTATAGAGCCCTAGCCCGTGAAGATAATTTCAGACTCCAAGTTCTGCACATTTCACGTCCATTTACTCACTGCATGCACGCCACTCTCTCATATCAAGGGTTTTCTTTTGGTCATCCATTCCTCTATATATATACACGTATGGTTAGCCCTCAATCTCATGTGCATAGTGTTCACCTTCAACCTTAGACTAGAGTTGCTGCCGCTCGTTCTCCTTATCAAAGAAGGTCAAACCAAGACCTCCACTCCGCTGCTGCTAGCAAGGCCTGTGCGCAACGACTGGTGGCACGACCGTAGTGTTGCTATAACCCTCGTGCATCTCAGCCACCGTTAGTCCCACCGAGAGCCACCCATCTCACGGAAAACCCAATCGTTGTCCCCTGTTTTATTTACCAAAAAACAGAGCAGTCCATATACAGTAGCTCCTCCCTTGAACCACCGTGCCCAGTAACCGAAAGCCACTACGAGGGTGCTCTATTTTTGCACTACCAAAACAAAGGTTTTGCCTTTGTTGCCTCCAGTCAGTGCAACCTCGAAGCCACATCAGAACTGGTGAGACCAACCTGAAGAACCCTAGAAAATAGTGGCGGAACACCCCAGTTCTGCCGTTTTCCTCACAGTAAGCCCTGGCCGATCGTACCCCACTACTTCTCCATCCCTTTATCGCACTCTGTTTCCTCTCTCCCATCACACTCTTTCCTCGCGCAACCCAAGCCACCCTCGTCTCCACCACCACAGCCGCCCAGCTCTGTAGTAACTCATTCTCTCGATAAGCCTATGCCACTGCCTCTTCCCTCTTATATTAAACAACATGTGGTTAACTTTTCCAAATTTATTTATGTATAGTGTAGTAAGACTTTGGTTGGAAAATTACAGTTATGCCCTTGTAGTCACAAATCAGAACAAATGGATGTTTTGTTTATACTAGTGTTTTCGATGGGGCATATTTTTAAGATGAGCCTTAGTTAAATTACAAAAAATTGTTTGTATTATTTTATGTGGTTTTTGGCTCACTCTTATTTATCAAAAAGGTTTGCTTAACAAAAAATAGTTAAGGTTTTCAAATTGCAGTTGGTATTAAGATATAAGGAATTTAGAGTTGAATTATACTATTTAGTAATATATGTATTTTAAAATATGAATTCTTTTTAAGTAGACAGTAAGTTCACATTTTTATTTTGAATCCTTTTCAAAAGAATTTTTTTTTAATTAACCAAAATCATGATTTTCTTCGTTTCTACTTGTAATGATTTTGATATTTTTATATTTAGACCTCGATGGTAGGTGAGTTGAAATTTAATACTTTAGCCATAGTTTAAGTTGGATATTGAGGAATTTTGGGAAGTGAATAATATTTTTAGGTTAAGGGAAAATTTAAGTTTTTGAGAAATTAAAATAGGCAATTTGAGTTTTTCGGGTGCAATTACAAGTTACATGTTAAATTGGAGATTTATTTAAGTTATATGATTTTCTATATATGACAATTGATTATTCATTGCGCACTGTTGTGAGGAATTTTGGATAAACTAAGAAGTTCAGGTAAACGTGATTCCTATACTAGACTTTGTATAAAAGAAATAAACTGAAGTTGATTTTGGAAAAATATGCATGTTTTGTTATGAAAATAATTTTGAAACACCTCAGTTATTTTTTTTACATTACTCATGAAATTTATATAAGAATAAAGTATTTTTTGGCATGACTAGTGTAGACATAAACTATTTTGGCATTTTATTTCTAAACTATGCAAACGAGAGCAAATATGAAATTTTGTGCATAAATCATATTTTTGTAATATGATTCTGTTATGTTCTGAAAATGTTTTATACTCTGATATGATATGATGTGATTTCTGAAAATATTTGGCATGACATTCTATTTCTGTTTCTGTTCTGTTCTGACCTTATCACAGGTGTAAAACTATGGTCTTTGTTCAGGTTGGTACTAACTTTTCTATTTCCAGTGCACCCACTTTGGAAGCAAAGTGGTTTTCTACATGGTCTTTCCTATGTGCACATTCGATTTTTACTTGGTTGGCCACCTAAGTTTGCACAACCCTACCATGAGGGTTAAACATGGAATTCTGTTATGATGTAATGTTTCAGTTATTCTGTGCCAAAGGAACTTGGAATAAGAATATTTTTCTGAAACTTTTGCTCTGATATTTTTGATAACATGTCTTGATTCTGTATTCTAAAAGTAAAACCATTTTGTTCTACATTTTGAACTCTGTAAATGCTCATATTTGCACACTAGTATATGTTTTCTGCTTACTGAGTTGCTGATAACTCACCTATTATCTCCATAATATTTTTCAGATAATTTTGATGGTTCAGCTGGAGAACAAGAGTAAGAAGTTTTAGCAAGGTGTGATGATCGTAGTGGAATAGGTGTCCGAGGGTACAAGTGCTTATTTGAGAGTCGTAGTTAGTAAATTAATTTATTTTCAGATATTTTGATTTGATGAGTTAAGGACATTTTCGAGTCTTTGGGGAGTTTTTAATTTATGTTATTGAGAATTTCTTTGTTGTCCCTATGAAGAAACATGGATATTTGGGTTGAATGAGTAAATTAATATTTTATGGAGTTTTTCTGGATTTTATAGTTGTGATATTGATGTTGATATTAAGTAATAAGAGCTAACTCTCAATACCTCGGGGAACGGGGCATAACATGAATAAATAGGGTGAAATAGGGTGACAAAGAGTCCATCTATCTAATACCTCGAGTTAGAATAATCGTAGGTTGTGGAGTTCCATTGAGTAAAATTGAATAGGAAACAGTGGTCTATCCATTTTCTGTGACAACCCATTTTGTCTATCACCCTTTCAATAAAACTTCACTCTAGCCTATTATAGGCTTTACTCATATCCAACTTAAGGGTCATATATCCTTGCTTTCCTTTTATTTTATTCTGTATAGAGTGCAATGCTTCAAAAGCAACAATAACATTGTCTGCTATAAGCCTTCCTTGAACTATTTTAACTTGGGTTTAGTTTACTTCATGTTAGTCCAGAAATTTTATTTTATAAAAACTTTATCTTTTTCTACGGAAAATAATTAAGGGTTTAAATTATATTATTAAGTATTCATTTTTAAATTTAAATTTCAATAGTAAATAGTAAGTATTTAATTTTTATTTTGAGCACTTTATATTCGATTGGCTTGTATGAAATGAATTTCCACTGTTTACCGTAATAGATTTTTATATGAGTGTACTATTAAAATTGTAAATTTAAAATAAAGAAACATGTTAAGAATATTCAAATGATATTAGTATTTATTAGATTTCTTGTATAATTGAATAATTATGTTAATAATAAGAAAATTTAAAACTATTTTATGAATTAAGATTTTCTTGACTTATTTTAACAGATTTTATAAAGCCTAATTACTTTACTAAGTTATAATTTGGAAGTGAATATATGTTAAAGAATAATTATATGATAATAGTATATAATACAATAATTATTAAATTATTCTTCATAGTATTTATTTAGTTAAATATAAATTATGGCACGTTTTTCTAGAATGTTAGTGACAAATGGTTTTTTGTATAGATAGCAAACTATTTTGAAATTAGCGCTAAGTAGCTTGATCATAAACTTAAAATTAGCGCACATTAGCAAGATAGATTATTATTATAGCAAGTTCTTTGTTAGCCAATTTTTATGTAATATGCATGTCATTCATGATATTGCATGATCATGTTAGTTCCGCTTCATGTTTAATTCAGCATTTTATAATTATGTACGAATTTTGTATGTCATGCATCTCACGTTGCATAAAATATGTAAGGTTTCAAGATCTAAGATAAGATAATATCAGTTTAATAAGATGGTCATTCTATTGCATGGTACGAATGCGATTCATAAGTGGATGTGCAAGCCACATATTCAAACATGGTCCACCATAGTATGTCATAATACATTTAGAGGTTCCCCTTGTGGCTACAAGATGTAGGGCTAGTGTACAACCTTCCACACATCGTTAAGTGTGTTGGTCAGCAAGATAATTCAAGACAAGTTGTGCATATCATAAGTGTGAAATGTCATGATTTAAATTTTTTATAGCATGAACTATTTTATGAAAACCTTATGTTTATTATGTTTACATATGATGGATTTTTACTTCATCTTTGACTCATTATAGTTTTATTTCATGTTTTTAACCACCCAGGTGAAGATGATGATGGGTACAAGTAGACGGGCCGAGCTTAGATAGAGCAAACTAATAAGATTTAGTTCCAAGCTTTTTAGTTAGTTTTTTATGTCATACTTTTAATTAACATTATTTGAGACACGATTTATTTATTAAATCTATTTTATGGATTAAATATTTCTTTTATTAAATTATATGATCTCTTACTTGACTTTATGTATTAAAATACGTGACATTCTTAACCTTAAAGAACGGGGTGTTACACATGCAAAATTGCATTTTACAAGTCTTATTGAGGCTAGTCCTTGGAGATCTCATAGCATTCCGCAACAACATAAAGCCTTAATAATTTTCATAATTGAGTTTTCTTTATGAGATACTCGCAGACATAATGACTTTTCTTTTTAAAAATCTTAAGTCTTTCTTGTAAGACAAATCAAACTTAAGAATTGTAAGGTAACACATACCGTTGATGCATTTTTCCGTCGTGACCTAATATCAACAATATGGTCAAATGACTCAGGATGGTTTTGGATGGTGATTTGATGTTGGGAGTGCTTAAGTTTTAACTATAGTGGAGAAAAGATATTTGTAATCATAAATTTTACAAGAAAAATGATAAATACACCATACTTTTTCTAATATATTTCACAACCATGTTTTAAAGTGATTTGAAAAGTGTCATGTGGGTATCATTAGAGGAGGATATGGGGAAAGATGAAGATGGTCGTATAGTAATGAAGCACCTCCACTACTTGGTCAATCACTTTTACCCACTAATTTTATAAAAGAAATTCTATTTTGAGTCTTTAAGTGGGAACTGCATGTGTATGTTTTTTATTAAATGAGAAAAAAATTATTTTAGAAGGAATTTTTTGTAATTTTAAAAAATTTTAAAAATAAAATTACGTAAGTCTGCATTGCAATCTTTAAATGGAGACTATATGTAATATTGCTCTTTTATAAAAAAAGTTTTGTTACGTACAACCAAAACTGTATACTAATCTGCATATAAATACTAATTACTTCATATTCAAAAT
This sequence comes from Carya cathayensis, assembly GCA_011037825.1. Lineage (NCBI taxonomy): Eukaryota > Viridiplantae > Streptophyta > Magnoliopsida > Fagales > Juglandaceae > Carya > Carya cathayensis. The sequence continues at coordinate 76,982 of QGSO01000599.1, forward strand.
TTAAATTAACATTATTTTCAATAAAATCTACTTTTTGATCAATCACATTAGATTGATACATATATTAGTATGTCATTATGCTTGCAACTAAATTTTTTCTTATAAAAATTGAATTCTAGAAGGATTTTTTTTATTAAAAGTAACTAAATAAAAAATCCCTTAGCAGGATCAATTCAATTCCGAAATTCGAATTGGTTATCTATCGCTGGTTGGCAGAGAAGTGATAAAGATATCATGGTGTGCGATCATTTGTCTCGACATATCTTTAAAATACAAAAAACAGCACAACATGCATTTAGAAGATTCCAATTCCTTGTCCCTTGTAAGCAGATTCAAGTGCAGCACAATCTCTTTCCGTCCTTTTCATCAAAGGAGGTCCCAAAACCTACTGAGCTCTCCATTTGGTTGCCAACTGTCAACTCTATATTTAAAGTATGATTTTATGAAAAAGCTTTTACACCACGTATTCACATAATATAAAGTAAAATTTTTTTAAAAATTAAGAGTAATGCTATTCATTATTTTAATTTTTATTATTTTATTATTATCTCATGATGTATTATTATTTTATTATTATCTCATGATGTAATATTAAATTATTAGAAATTATTTATTATATTTTACTTATGAATTTATCATATAATGCTATATTATAAAATGAAGAAAAAATAATGAGAAAATGTATGATTGATAAATTTTTTCTTGTTGAGTATGCTTATTTTACTTTTCAGCTGCAAAGGTAAAATGTCATTACCAATTATTGTTATTTTTATTTTTTATTTTTTTTAATAAATGGTGAGGTGATATTATTTATCGATGATTTAAATTTTTCTTTTTCTAAAAATAATTAGCAATGATCCAACAGTGACTAAATGTGTCACATTTATATCAATAAATAGGATGAATCTATTCTCAACTTAAATTGTGATTACGGATTAAGATTTTTTTTTTAAATATTTGTCTGAACATTAAAACTTAAATTGAGGGAAAAAAATGAAATAGAAAGTATTTTGCTCTTAAAATTTGAACATAAATTTTGAGAGATAATGATACTAGAAATAAATTCAAGAGAAATAATAGTTGCAGTCTTGAGTGTCCAAGTGCCGTACAATTATTTAAAAAAAAGTAAATAAATACGAGATCTACATGAAAAAAATTAATTTTTTAATAGTATATATCTTTTTTTTAAAGCGACTGTATGGTACTTATACACAACAACTGTATGTAGCATTAGTCTAAATTCAATGGTCCTTACCTTACGCTTTTAAATATTAAATAGTATTGAAAATACCCCAACTAGTTTTTAATTAGTAATCTTACTGCCTTTAGAGATTTTGAGAGTTTATTTAATGGATGTTAATGCCTAGCTAGCTTGAAGTAGATCAGTATATAGGATTCTACATAGGATGAACGTTTTTTGTTTTTATTTTAATTTTACCGAGTAAAATAGGGTACAAATTTTAGATATTCAAGTCTCATGTAAATTCTTTGTAAAAAAAGTAAACACCACAAAAAAGATTTATTTTTTATAGTTTTCAACTTTTCATGGCGAGACTATGTTTTTACAAAAAAGTATGTGTGAAATCTTGTACAAATCATCACTTTTCATTAAATATAACACTGTTCCAATAGATGATAATTATAAATCTCGAAAGCTATAAATTTTTGAGCTTTTAAACTCATAAGAATTAAATTAGAGGTTTTATTACTCATTATCTTCATACACCAACTATATATTTTTTTTATTTTTTTATTTTATTATTTTTAAATTATTTTTAAATTAATTAAAATTTTCTACTCATCATCTATACAATATATATTTGGAAAAAACCAAAAAATTATATATAGCGTGTGATATATGAGAATGATAAGTAGAATTTTTCTTAAATTAAAGAACAATGAAAGACTTTAATAATTCAAGTGTATTTGGATTTTAAATTATACAATATTTTCAGACAATAGTTTTGTAATCCACAGTAATAACAATAGATAACTATTATGAGTGGCATATGTTTTATCCATTTGTGGCTCTCTTTGAGAGGCTAATTTAGGGGTCGTTTGGATTGAGAAACCATCTCAACCTATCTTATCTTATCATTATAAATTTATTAATTTTGTATACAAAATATAATAAATAATTTAACATTTTTAAATTCTAATTCAACTTTTTTAAATCTCAAAATAATAATAATAATATTAAAAAATAATAATCTAATAATATATTTTTTTTAACCTTTAACTTTTATTTAAAACCATATCATCTCATCTCATGTCATTATCCAAACAAGTATATCAAGTTTCCTTATAAGCCTTTGGTAAAACACTATCTTTTTGTAGTTCATTTTTTGTAAACATTGCTAACCTATAAATGTTATGGTTATTTATGTTTGAAATTAGTGCATAATCCATAGAAAGAAAGCCTACTTCTGTTTAGTGTCTATGAACTATGAAAGTAATATAATTTTTTCTCTATTTTCGTTGAGTTTTTCTAAGTGCAAAAATATTATTTTTAATTTCGTAACCAGATTTATTTTGTCACCCTCGATTCAACATGTTTACTCCAGAAAAATCTCAACAATCGAAAACATCTTACCTCAATTTCTATAACAATCAAACTTTAATAAAACACATAAAGAAAAGAAACAATTTCCTTTCCAACTATATTCTTAATGGGTTAACCACTTTTTCAAACACCAATATAAATATTTTTAAAAATCTCTAACATCCCCTTTTTTTTTTTTAAATCTTATTTTCTAAACACTTAACAAAATTAAAAAAAAAATATTACATTCTAACATTTTTAATACAAAAATTTTCACGACAGTTGCATTACTAGATACTGGAGCATACTTAAACTGTATCTACGAACGATTAATACCTTCAAAATATTTTTAAAAAATAAAATATATATTATCTCAAACCAATAATAAAAAATTAAATATAAATTATAAATTATCAAATGTCGATATTTATAACAACGAAATTTATTTCAAAACTAGATTTAATTTTGTTAAAAATCTTTTACCTACTTTAAAAGGGTTTGATAGTTAGTAGTTAACACAGCAAATTACTTTCCATTTAAAAACCTTAACCAGTTGTCCACTTTTAATGTAGTTGGTGTTACTAAAGGAAATAAACCTGTAATCTACACTTTATGAGCAAAAATATCATATCCTAAGCCGATTAGGGAAAAAAAAATATCATATCCTAAGCCAGCCAGCTCCACCCCATATGTATTTGTCAGGTTCGACGAATGCATTTTGCACGCGCTTCCAAATATCTGTTTACTCGCACGCACCAATCAAATGGGTCCCTGTGGAGTTCCATCTTTCATTTTATTCCCCTCGTTATTCCATTCTGTAGCCTATAGTCTTTGCGGCAACAAAAATCTGCATTTGAAATTCGACAACCCACATGGAAATAACACAAGGGCATATGTGCTGTTATAAAAACAAAAAATACAAAAGGGTCAGATGTTGGAATCGTCACATAAATACTCATTAATTACCTCAACGTGACAACAAATTACGTTTTTATTTTATTTTATTTTATTTTAAATTTTACATTGAAGAAAAGGGATTCAAACCCAATACTTCCATTTCCAAAACTTAGAGGTTATGACAATCAGGCTTCAAGCTTTGGGTAACAAATTATGTTGTTGAAGTGTGGTAAGTGGCAAAGCAATAAGCGGGTTTTGATTTCTAAAGATAGCGAGACAATACAGTTGTCTCGTAGTTGTATTGCTTATGAGTTATCTCCACTCGTTTATAGACTGATAAATAGATACTTAGAATTATTCTAGAATAAGTTTCTCAATCAATCAATCTAAATATGTAATTTTATTAAAAGTGAATTTTAATTTTATAAAACTATCATTCATTTATCATAGAGTTGTAAAATGTGATAGATCTTGCTATCATGTTATCGATGTGGTTATTGAATAAGAACTATTCTACTTATCATTCCTATACCATATTATACATGATTTTTTTTTTAATCTTTTTATTTCTTTCCTTAGGAAATATGTGGTATAAGGTTGATGGGTATAAAAATTCAATTAATTTAACGGAATAAAAAATAAATAAAAAATAAAAATAAGTGTAAGGTGTTGTGTGTAAAATGATGAGTAATAAACTCATTCGATAATGCCCTATTTTTTAAATTATAAACTTTTATTATTTAATTAATTTGATCCAATGTTTGTGTTTCCTTGTCCTCCAATAAAAAAACCGATGTAATAGTCTCTTATTAAAGGATTTAAAAAAAGTAATATCACTTGTCATTTCAATTTTCAGAATTCTCTCATCATCCCATAACGTGACATTAAATGATTGGAAACTATTTATTATATTTTATTTATAAATCTATCATAATATCACATTATGAGATGATGAGAGAATGATAAAAAAATAGAGGATAAATAGATTTTTTCTTTAAAAAATCTAAATTGTCAATAAATTTTTTTAGAAACTCTATTGATAATCAACAATAGGAGTGTCATACGCACTTCTTATCAAAGGCTTTGTTCCATCCATCTTAGTTATGAAAAATGTTTTTAAAAGAAAAAGTCTATATACGACATTATTATCTTATTTCTATTTTATTATGTAAGATGTGTATATTATTATTCTTTTTATAATATTATCCTTTATTAATGCAACAAACTTTAGACAATTACATAGTTCAATTATTCAAACAAGAAATTACTTAAAAATGTAACACATAAACTAACATAACTGAAAATGGTTACATTTTCCTATTCTGTTCAATACATCATAGCAAAAACGAGATAATTCATTTATTCACCCAAATAAATTGGACAGTTATTCATTTTCCTCTCGCCGTTTGGTACCGCGACACCCATACTTCAGCGCCCAGCGGCGCATTGCTCCCATCCGTACTGGCCTTTGCACTGCGGTCGTTTGAATACAACATCAGAACTAGGAAGAGGGACCCACTAAAAAATTACAAAAAAAAAAAAAAAAAAAAAAGACGTAACCATTCCCTATATTTATACTTTTTTTTGTTTCACAGAGAGAGAGAAAGCGAGTGATTGGTACGGAGAGAGTGAGAAACTGAGGGATTTTATACAGAGAGATAGGGATTACTATTTTCTCACTTTGATGTATTTGTTGTGTATTTGAGAATTTCTCCGTCTCGTTTCCATTTCCTCGAGGTTCTTCATATAATTATATATATATAAATACAGAGAGAGAAAGAGAGGGAGGGAGAGAGCCTCCGTAATTTTCTCTGTGCTTGGAACTTTCTCGGGAAATTCTGCGCGGCTTTGTCGAATTTAAGAGTTGAGGATCTGAACTAGGGTTTCGTTTCTGTGAATTCTCTTAGTTGCGGGGGATCCTTGGAGGTGGGGGCCCTTGATTTCACTGGTGGTTCGAAATGGTGATTCGAAATGAGAATTTGCGGGAATTCTAGCTCCGATCTCGAATATAGGGCACGAATCGAGGCATTGAAACAATGGATTTGGATTCGTCGTCGATGGTGCCCGAGACCGATCACGATCCGGCGGTGCAGAACCACAACACGGCGTCGTCCCCTGCTGCAATGGAGAGAGAGCAGCTAGATGAGTCGTCGCCGGCTCAGTCTCCGCCTCAACCACCTCCGCAACAGCAGCCGCAGCCGCAGCAACCGGTACAGCAGGGGCAGCAGAGCCCGGTGGTGGGGCCGAGGCATGCCCCGACGTACTCGGTGGTGAATGCGATTATAGAGAAGAAGGAGGACGGGCCGGGCCCAAGGTGTGGTCACACTCTCACGGCGGTTGCGGCGGTTGGGGAGGAGGGCACGCCTGGGTATATTGGTCCTAGGTTGATTTTGTTTGGAGGTGCCACCGCGCTCGAGGGGAATTCCGCTGCTTCGGGGACTCCTTCATCTGCCGGGAGCGCTGGCATCCGTATGTTTCCTAATTGGATGGATGAACTCAATTATTTTTGTCGCTATTCTACTGTATTGCTTTTTGGGTGGTGGAGGCCTTTTTTTTTTAAATTTCTGGGGGGGCGGGGGCGGTGGAGAGTAGTCATTTGCAGATTCTGATATAAATTCCGAAACCCTAATCTTAAGCTCCTGCTAATTAAATTGGTAAGGGTCTGGTATTTGAACCTGAAGTTAGTGAAGCTCCATAGATTGGTTGTCTGGTTGAGATGTTTATGTTGCGGAAACCCTAGTTTAACATGTTTTTTGAGAAGAACCCTAGTTTAACATGTTACGACTGCGAGACCCCTTATCATTTTATCTTATTGATTATCATGAAATTAGAATCGGGTTTGTTGCCGTTTATAAACTTTAATTGTCCAAGGGGTACGTGACCCCTAGTTTTGTTTAATTCCAATAACTTCATCCTGTGTTCATATGTTCGTTTTGATATCGTCCATGTTACTGGAAGCCTTAAATTGTAATTCTCAACTCAAGTGGTTTTCTAACTGTATGCATCTCCTTCCCCGTAAGTGATAAATGTCATTTTATCATAAAAAATGAAAGAGAGAAAAAAATGGGATTAGCCGGGACTTTGATCTTGGATACCTAGCACTAATAAAAAAAAAAAAGAAAAAAAAAAGAAGAAAACACTCGAGTAATGCCAGAGGCATACTAGACATGGTGGGGTTGAAGCGCCACTTCAAGTTCAGTTGTTAGCTTGTTTTGTTATCATTTATGGTGTAATAGCACTCAGGAATTATATAATGGTTTTGGCGTCTCAGTAAATTTGAAGCAAGAATTGTTGGGTCCTTGATGGATCCTGTTGAGTAAATTTTAACTTTATCAAAAAAAATTTAACTTTGTTATTGTTGTTGTTTTGATTTCCCTATTCAGTGCAAGTAGTTCAACTGATTCAATTCCTGTTCATTTATGGTGCTCAGAAACTGATTCTCCTATTGTTATTTAAGCTTATAATTATAATGTGATTTAAAGTGTCTTTCAATTCCTTAATTAGACCACATATTTAGAGAGTGAAAATTCCTAATTTTTATTTGAGTTGTTCCTGGACTATAGTTTTATCAGAAATCGGAATTGACTTGATAATTCATAGTTTTAGGTTGTCTTTCCTTATTTATGGTGTGAACATTCCTAGTGTTATTTTCATGTGCTCCTAAGAATTTGATTTGATGATGGTGTAAAGAGCCGATATGAGCAACTTGAATGACGGGCATGGCTATGTTGAGTTTTAAACTATATGATTTGCATGTTAGATGCAATAGGATTTCATTGACATATTGTCTACTAACGTATGCAAGATATGAATGAAGATGAAGAATATGTGATTCCTTTACCTTTCTAAGATTATTGTAAAAGAGGGATGTCTATTTGGTTTTTTCAATGATAATGTTCCATTCTTTAATGTTTCATGACTATTATGATTTAATTATATTGCAGGACTAGCGGGTGCTACCGCTGATGTGCACTGTTATGATGTATTGACAAATAAATGGTCTAGGTAAGCCTAGGAACAATGGTTCCTCATCTAATCTGTCCATGGCCATTCTTTTTTATTTCTTTTGATTGGCACCGGATGTCCGGGAACAGTGTTCGGACTAATTCCGGGGGTGCACAGGCCCTCAACAAGGAGTTTCTTGGAAGTGCACGTTTTGGAAACTCAAGGGAAAAATCCCCCAGTCCGATGGCCCCTAGAGATTGTTTGCACCCAAAGGGATTTGAACCTAGACCTTGGGGGGAGCATACCCTTATTCCCAAGTCCTTTACCACTTGAGCCAACCCCTAGTCCATGGCCATTCTTAAATAGTGTGTTCTTGGTTGCAGTTAAGTGATTCATTTTTACCCCAATTTCAGATATCATTTGGGTTTATAACATTCTTATTTTGTAGGATCACTCCCTTTGGAGAACCGCCCACGCCAAGGGCTGCCCATGTGGCCACTGCTGTCGGAACTATGGTTGTTATTCAGGTTAGTAGATAGGATATCATCCTTTCTATTGTTTTCCCTTTTTTCTTGTAAATGATAACAAATTGTATTGAAAAGTGCAAAGGGCAAAGCCCGAGTATACAAGATATGTGCTAGAGAAATGCCTAATTAAAAATAGAAAAGATTTAAGGACATTGTGAAAACTCAAGTCGATTAAAATTTATAGTGACTGCCCCAAGCAATACAGTATTGAAGAAGGAAATTTTCAGCTCATCCATTGTCCGCTCGCAGTCCCCAACATTTCTATTATTCCTTTCCTTTAAAATACAACATGCTAAACAGATAGAATCCATCTTTCACACTGCTAAAGAGACTCCCAAAGGGATATCATTTTGTTAGGATTGACTAATATATCAAAAAAGTTATTTTTTGTTTAGATTTTTATTTGAGATTTATTTCAGTTCTTACTGGAGTCTTTTATATATGAAAACAGGGTGGAATTGGTCCAGCTGGCTTGTCTGCTGAGGATCTTCATGTTCTTGACCTCACACAGCAACGACCACGATGGCATAGGTTAGATTCATGAAGGATGTGCTTGCAGAATTTTTTTAGATATATTCTACAATTTATTCATTTAGAAATGCGGACATTCTGTAGAGTTGTTGTTCAAGGCCCTGGACCTGGGCCACGTTATGGACATGTGATGGCTTTGGTGGGGCAAAGATATCTTATGGCAATTGGTGGGAATGATGGTAAGTTACTTCATTGAGCCTTTTTTTTTTTGGGAGAAAAATTAACTTCATCTTGTGTGCATTGCTTATACTGAAAGGAAAAAAATGGAAGTATCTCTTTTGTGGAATTATAAGCGAATGTCGAATGTATTATTGCCTGGTTTTCAGGGAAGCGACCATTGGCTGATGTATGGGCCTTGGACACAGCTGCCAAACCTTACGAATGGCGTAAGTTGGAACCAGAAGGCGAGGGCCCACCTCCATGCATGTAAATCTCTGTCTTTGTTTATATCTCATGGATGCAAAGATTTAAAAATAGTACATAATCAGCATTTCTTTGGTTTATTCTAGGATGTGTAATTCTTTAGAATGAGTTTGGAATCTTGTTGCTAAATCCTTTTATGTATCTCTACTTTTTTGTATGTTAGTTTGAACTTTAGTGTTAAAAGCTTGCATGAACAAAAACATTCATGAAAACTTGTTAGCTGACCTACCTTAATATGGACAGTGCAGTAGAACTTCTTAACCCTTGGGTACATTACTAATTGTAGTTCTTATATGGCGATCAATTAACTAGAGATATGAAAGCTTGTTGGTGATCCGACACATGTTTTTTTCAAGCTTTTTGATGGGATTAAGCTTTTGGTGATCAATTACTATCAGATTGTCGGACATAGAAATTTGAGGATCAAGTTTTGGATTAAGGATCAAGTTTTGGGATTAAGGATCAAGTTTTGGAGAGATGTGTGGTGTGGCAGTAGGGCTTTGAAAGACTTGTACCCGTCTCTGTTCCAGTTGGCTAGAGATAAGGAAGCTTCAGTGGCAGATGTTATGGAGATGGCGGGGGGTCAAACCCTTTGGAACATTAATTTCAGTAGGCCTGCACAAGACTGGGAACTAAGTATCTTTGCAGACTTCTATACCCTCATATACTCCATAAGACCAAATAGCCAGCAAGAGGATATTTTGTGGTGGTCTCTAACAGGCAAAGGTAACTTTTCAGTTCGATCTTTCTATAAGGCCCTCAACCATGGGCCCACCTCTCTATGTCCATGGAGAAAAATCTGGAGAAACAAGGCTCCTCCTAAAGTATCTTTCTTTGTTTGGACTGCCTCACTGGGAAAGATACTTACCAAAGATAATTTGAGGAAAAGAAGGATCATTATTGCAGATTGGTGTTGCATGTGCAGAAGAGGGGGAGAGTCGGTGGATCATCTCCTTCTACACTGTGATACGGTAAGGGCCCTCTGGAATAAGGTATTCTCGCGTTTGGATATGGCTTGGGTGATGCCTAATACCGTGGTGGCGGCGCTGGCCAGTTGGTCAAATATAAGGGGCAGCAAACCAATTAAAGCTATTTGGAAGTTGATCCCACTATGCATTATGTGGTGCGTATGGTAGAAGCGAAACGCGAGGACATTCGAGGACCAGGAAAGATCAGTGGAGGAGCTTAAACTTTTATTTTTTAGAACACGTTGTAATTGGGTGATTGCGGTGGATTTTAATGGCATGGCCATGCATGATTTTCTTGTATCTAATGTGCCTACCTAGTTAGGGCGTTAGAGATGTAATACTGGCTTTGCCATTGATCAATATAATTTGTTTATTTATCAAAAAAAGAAAATCAAGGGCCATATAATGTGAGGTCTTTCCAGTTCTAAAGTTTTTAGGCTCTTTGGAAGGATACAATCAGATACTGTTTAAAAATTGCTATTAGTTCCGTGACGGCATATTATTCGTTATTATTGTTTGTTAATGGATGCTTTCAGACGATAGTTGATATTGACTTTGCATTACGCATACCTATGTCTTATGCATGTATTGTGGACGCTTGTCTGATAATTGTTTTTATTTTTTTCGTTGATCATTTGGGAAAAGAAAACTTTTTGCACATGTAAAAATGATGTCACAACTAACAAAAAGGTTGCTTGTGTTCTATATCATTTGAGTTGGGCCCTCAATTATGTTATATTTTCCATTAGGTATGCAACTGCAAGTGCACGCTCTGATGGTCTTCTTCTGCTTTGTGGAGGCAGGGATGCAAACAGTGTGGTGAGTTAAAAAAAAAAAGTCCAACTTCCGTAAATCTTTAATTTCAGCTTGTAATGTCTTGTAGCACTTGGTTTGCCTTGTCATTTTATGTAGTATAGATGTAAATGTAAGTCAGTATTGGCAGCCTTTTTGTATATTATAATTCCTGTGTGTGTGTGTGTGTGTGTGTGATTCTTTTGAATTTTGTTTTATGCTGCCCCAAAATCTTATCTTCCTATATGTGGGTAATTTTATTGTAACAAAATTGAAATTAGATAGGCTCTATGCATGAAGGCAGAGATAGTTCATTAAGTTTGAATCTGTCCAGAAATACATGATACTGCAGGTGTAATGATGAGTGAAATTCTAGAGAGATCAATAACGAGATCCCACCTGCTAACATTAATTAAAGAAATGCTTTTTTTACTGATAAAAAAAATAATAAAGAAATGCTTTTTTTACTGATTAAAAAAAGAAAAGAAATGCTTTGAAAGAATTCAAACCTAGTGTTCTATGGTACTTGTGTATAAATTTAGGAATATGATACCGAAAACTTTTATTTCTCCTTTCTCCCATGTTTTTTGTGTTGTTTTTTCCATGCCCCCCCGCGGCGGAGGGGGGCGCTGCTGGCTACTCTTTTATGACCAAATGATATGTCATTGACATTCTTTTCAGACCTGTGTTGAGTCACCCCACACCTCCTCCCCCTCCAAAAAATATAAAAAAGAAAAATAAGAAAAGCAAGTTTGCTGGAGCTACTTGTGCAAATTCCTGTTTCTGATTTATTAATATTTTCTTCTATTTCTTTATATTTGAGGTTTCAGCGGTTAACCTGGTTTGTGTTTCTTCCTCGTGTATATCTTGCAGCCTCTAGCAAGTGCATATGGACTTGCTAAACATAGGGACGGTCGATGGGAGTGGGCAATTGCTCCTGGTGTCTCACCATCTCCAAGATATCAGCATGCGGCGGTGGGTTTTGGTTTCTTTTATTATATTTTTTTAAGTTGACTCTGTGAACTTCTTTATTTTTTTTTGTCATAAGAAGATGGATCACATTCATGTATGTTTCTAGGTCTTTGTTAATGCACGGCTTCACGTGTCTGGAGGGGCACTTGGTGGGGGACGCATGGTAGAAGACTCATCAAGTGTCGCAGGTACGTGTTTGGTTTTACAGACTTTGAAGCTTTGATCTAGGGCATGATGAGACAGTGGCTTATAATATGTAGGCTATATATCCATTGCTTGGAGTGCCAGGTAGACATGTACTTGACTCGGGTCCAGCTCAAACTAAGTTTGGACTCACTTGACTGAGCTGTGCCCAGATAAAGTTCAAATTAAGCTCAGTGCATGTGATCTTGGTCCAAACCAAAGGATTTTATGCCTTTGTCAATGGTTCTGACTTGACCTGGGATGTGATGAACAATTCTAAATTTAAACCTTGTACTGTGAAGCTGAAAGTAAAAAGTAGGGCCTTACAGCACTCACAATACATTTTTGCATTTATAACCGATCAAAAAAAAAAAAAAAAAAAACAACAATACATTTTTGCATTTATATGCAAACTGACCAACATGTCAAATAGGGTCTCCATTGGATTTTGTAAAATAAATCCAACATTCGTGTGCTACCGTACTTGATATTTGGGTTGCACTATTAATCTGTATTTTTTTTTAAAATTATTTATTTCCTTTCCCCTCTCTCTTTATACTTCTCAAATTTTTTATTTATAAAACATGATGAGAGCTCTAATATTAAGAGATTAATGTGTTTTAATAGAGAGAAAATACCATGATTTATTTTTGACAGGTAAAATGAAATTTTATTTATAGAAGGGAGTAGGTGCAACCCATGTACATGAGGTATACAAAGACAAAAGCTATCTATGATCTAGGCCTCGTTTGGATGTTGAGATGAGATGAAAAATCTATGAATAGTAGTGAAATGATTTGTGAATGGTAGTAAAATAGTTTGTCAATACTAGTGAAATGGCTTGAATTAAGATATTTTATGGGATTTTGAGTAAGGAGAGAACTTTGAATAAGAATATTATAAAGTTGAAATGTTGTTAGAATCTAATTTTTGTTTTGGGATTTGAAAAAGTTGAATTGTTTTTTGCGTTTTGTTTGGAAGTTTGAGATGGTTGTAATGATTAGGTAATGATTAGATGAAAATGTTGAAGTTTTGAAATTGAAAAGTGGTTGTATTTGAGTGATGTTCGGATGTTGAGATGATATGAGATGAGATGAGATGAGATGATGTGAGATTTCTCATCTCAACATTCAAAAGGTGCCTTAAGAACTAGAAATGATACCAGAAAATGATGAAAACTAATCCCATTGAAGTCATTACGGTAGTCTAGAAATTAAGTATTGTAGAAGAATCTTTTTTTTTTTTTTTTTTAATAGGTAAGTATTATAGAAGAATCTTTTGAGCTCATCTGAAAAATAGCATGGTAAAAACCCAGTAAAAGTACCTTTTTTATAAACATTAAGAGGGTAAGAAGCTACAAAACCAAAAATATAAGGAAAAGACAGGATGAATGACTTTTATTTATTTATTTATTTTGGGATTTGTTTTTTTTTTCATTTTGAGTGTGAAGGGAGACATTGTAATCACATGGTATATGAGGGGACATTGCAAATACTGAAAAATCTGTGGATATAGAAACTTTTGTGTAGTTTGTGATTGGATGGAACTGTTAAGATTTTGCCACTGATAAATCTTTCTTGAATATCAATAGCATTGTAAGAGAGTGAAATCCTTATATATATATTTTTTCTCTCCGTACAAGTGCGATTTTCATCCGTACAAAGTGCGATTTCTCTTTCGTTTGATGATGGTGGAATGTTATAGTTAGCACTTTGTTGGTGTTAAGATGGTTTATTCTTAGGAGATTGTGATCGAAACAAAACTCTTTACGCTTGTAAAGGAAGGTAACTTGTTACGGATTATTGAGAGAGGTTGGAAGTTTAAAAATGAGCTATTGCTGGGACACAACACTGCCCGATGGCTAGGGAGAGCTTTGGACGACTTTCTAAAAGGAGATAGGAAGGACTTTTACACCCCAACGAGGGATGGATACCGCTGTTTCATTGCTCAGAGGTGTTTGAACAGGAGGGGCAGTTACATGGAGGTGGCTGAATATGGGGAAGGAGGCAGAAGAAATTTCATTTTAATACTAGAAGATGAGGGGGGTAGGGGATGGAGAAGATTAAGGGAAGCGATGGGGGAGCTCTCTCAGGAGGGCAGAAAAACAGAAGGGCTTTTATAGAGGTCACCAGCGACGGTAGCACGCAACCATGACCAGCGATCGTACAGGGAGGTGCTTGCGACGACAAGAGAACAACGTGAATCGAGACTTGGAGCTTGGGGGGCGGGTGCTTTGCCCAACAGACACAAAGGAGGGGTGCATCGAGCCCATATTACTATTCAGATACGGGAGGTTGACCAAAAGTGGCTTTTTGTGTATGGACGGCCTCCTTGGGTAAGATCCTCACAACTGATAATTTGAGGAAAACTTAGGGTGGTTATCGCAAATTGGCGTTGCATGTGTAGGAAGAGGGGCGAATCTGTGGACCATCTCTTACTACATTGCGAGATAGTGAGAGGGTTGTGGAATGAAGTTCTTGGTAGAGTTGACTTGTCTTGGGTTATGCCTGAGACTGTGGTAGCGGTTTTGGTCAGTTGGACAGAGTTGAGAGGTATCCAACAGATTAAAGCGATGTGGAGGATGATCCCTGTATGCTTCATGTGGTGTTTGTGGCAAGAGGGTAATAATTGGACGTTCGAAGATAGAGAGATCGATGGAGGAATTGAAAGCTTACTTTACTAGAACTCTTTGTACTTGGGCCATTGCGGTTGACTTTAATGGTGTAGATTTTCATGATTTTCTTATATCTATTGCTCTGACTTAGCTAGGGCAACTATACACTATATCATGCTTTGCCTATTCTTTGATTAATATATTATATTTATAAAAAAAAAAAAATTGAAGTTGGTAGATCTTAAAAAGGTATTAACCTATCTCAAAGAAAATATTTACTTGATCTTCTAGAAGAAACTGGTATCTTGGTTTGAATCTCCTATGGACCCAAATTATAAACTCTTGAAAGAGGAAGGGGAGTTGTATCAAAGACTTGTTGAGAAATTGAATTATCTATCACTAGACTTGATATCTCTTATGCAGTGAGTGTAGTGAGCTAATTACAAACGCCCAGGGTCTCACATTGGGATGCTGTAATCCATATTCTTTGTTATCTTAAGCGAGCTCTTGGCCTTGGATTGTTGTATAGACCAAATGGACATCTTGGAATTGAAGTTTTTTCAGATGCTGATTGGGTAAGATCTCCTTCACATAGAAGATCTACTACTGGATATTGTACCTTTGTGGGAGGTAACTTGGTTACATGGAAGACTAGAAGCAAACAGTGGTAGCTCGGTTTAGTGCAAAAGCTGAATATAGAACAATGGCTCACACTCTAAGTGAGCTGACATGGTTGCATCACTTTCTTCAAGTGATTGGGTTTCCAGCTCCTGTCCCTCTTCAATTATTTTGTGATAATCAAGCTGCAATACATATTACGTCTACTCCTGTGTTCCATGAGAGGACTTAACACATTGAGATTGATTATCACTTCATTCGGGATAAGATACTAAGTGGTGACATTTCTACACCCTTTGTGAAGTCTACTGATCAACTTGCATATATGTTTACCGAACTACTGTGTTATAGTCAGTTAAAGCTTATTTGTTCCAAGCTAGGTTTATATGATATATATGCCCTCGCTTGAGGGAGAGTGTTAGAGCATATGGTTGTAATTAGTGTAACTTATGAGGTTATAATTGTCGTTTGTATGTAGTATGTATATAGTATTGAACATCAATGAATAATATGAAGAATTCTCTCTATGTTCGACTATAGGATTCTTATTATAACTTTTGTTTGATTATTAGTTAGAAGTACTTTTTGTTGTTTTTGCACTTGTCACCCACAAAGTTATTACTGTTGTGCTGAAAGAAGCTTTATCTATTTTTTTTTTCCAAAGATGATCCACTAAAAGATATCTCACATTTTTCATGTTTTTTTTTTTCCTGTCTATAGTGTTAGATACTGCTGCAGGAGTCTGGTGTGATACGAAATCTGTTGTTACTACTCCTAGGACCGGCAGATATAGTGCTGATGCAGCTGGTGGAGATGCTGCTGTTGAATTGACAAGGCGTTGCAGGCATGCAGCAGCTGCAGTTGGTGACTTAATATTTATTTATGGTGGTCTACGTGGTGGTAAGAGATGAATATAATTATTTAGCAATTCATCTTTGTGCATATTTTTCCATTTCTTCTATTGTAGACATGAATTGTGCTTCAAGAAAACAATTTTACACCTGTGTTTTGGGAAGTCTTTGTTGTGAGGGATTGTAAGGTAGCTATGTAATGCCATTAAGGATTTGCTTTTATAACTTATATGAAGGAAATTAATTTTTTCTGGTTTCTGGAGTTCAATTTGAGTGCCTTTGATAAAGTGGTGTCAGTTTGGATTTTAATATGGACTTGTGAAAGATGAATGTTGACGCCTTTAAACAGAGTAGTTAGCTTAATTCAATTTTTTCTATCGTCATGGATTTTGCTTCATTTGCAGTTAAAGATATCGAAGTTAAGGCCTTGAGTGGGCTATATCATGGTACAATAGGTACTGAATTGATGAATAATTAGAATTGGACTTCGGATAGAACAAAAACAGGCAATCTGTGATTTTGGGGGGCGAAGGAAACCAGGAAAGGATTGGAATTTTGTAAGTTAATGAGATTTAAAATTGTGATGTAGATATTTGAGGGTAATATACATGCATCAATCACAAGACAAGATGTGGATCTAAATGGTGTTTTTATTCTTGATTAATGTGATGTCATCCTAACCAGATGTGCATCAATCACAATTTCTCTCTTCTTTTGGCATGAATGTGGGCAGCAAACTTGGGCCATCTTGCATGATGCAGCCAGCTGGTCAAATTTATTAGGAAAATGAGACCCTAAAATTTCTTATAGGTACTTACTAAAAAAACATTTCTTATAGGTATTTATCAACGGAGTTAAATGACTAGGAGCATTACATTGAGTTAGGCTTGTATTCTCTATACACTAGGAATGAGAATCTGAGAACGCAGACTACTTCGACAGAAAACTAGTATTTCGGAGACTATTCCATTAATCTTTTAGGCTTTATCTAACCACTAGGGGCTGGTTCAAGTGGTAAGGGCCTTGGTCTTGGTGGAATGCTCTCTCCTGGTCTAAGATTTGAATCCTCTTGGGTGCAAACAATTTCTAGATGCCATTGGACTGGGGAAATTTCCCCTTGAGGTACCCGAGGTGCACTTGTAGGAAACTCCTTGCTGAGGGCCCGTGCGTTCCCAGAATTAGTTGGGACTTTGTTCTCGAACACCTGGTGACAATAATAAAAAGAATTTTTTTAGGCTTTATCTATTTCTGTGCTGCAAACATAGTATCTTGCACTATTATCCAGCAGTATTAAAACAAATTAAAGATTGTTAGATTTTGGTCTTCCATGTATGATTCATAAGCTTTTCTGGGTGGTGGTGTTTCAAAGCCTTTATATTTTGGGTATTGTAGTTCATTGTGATTAAGTGTGGTTGAGCTGATAACATTTTAGCTTAGTAAATTGTTGTGTTTATGCTATAGGGGTCTTGCTCGATGACCTACTTGTTGCTGAAGATCTGGCAGCTGCTGAAACAACAAGTGCCGCTTCACATGCTGCAGCTGCAGCGGCTGCATCTAATATTCAAGCAGGGCGGTTATCTGGAAGGTATGGATTTGTTGATGAAAGGTCGAGGCAAACAATGCCAGAAGTAACTCCTGATGGTGCAGTTGTGCTGGGAAATCCAGTTGCTCCCCCTATGAATGGTGACATATATACTGATATAAGCACAGAGAATGCCATGCTTCAGGGATCACGGTTAGCTAGTATATCATTTGTATTTGCATTGACATAATTATCAATTTGTATTCTTTGCGCTACTGTTTTTACCATCATTATTATCATCATTTTTCCTGAGCTGCCTTCCTTATTCATTTGAAGAGTATATGGATGTGCACTTTTATGCAGGAGAATGAGCAAAGGTGTTGAGTATTTGGTTGAAGCATCAGCAGCTGAAGCAGAGGCTATCAGTGCGACATTGGCTGCTGCCAAGGCCCGGCAAGTTAATGGAGAAGTTGAACTGCCTGACAGGGATCGTGGGGCGGAGGCTACCCCCAGTGGGAAACAGATATCTACTTTAATTAAGCCTGACTCTGTTGGGTTGAATAATATTGTTCCGGCTGGTGTTCGGCTGCATCACAGAGCTGTCAGTATTAGCTTTTGATTATCTTTTGAATATCATCTCAAGCCAAAATTTCCATGAGAATGTGTAAAAACTGGTGCCATTATCTGATGGTTTGCTACATATATTTTCAGGTTGTCATAGCTGCTGAGACTGGTGGAGCTTTAGGTGGCATGGTCAGACAGCTTTCAATCGACCAATTTGAAAATGAAGGCAGGCGGGTCAGTTATGGGACCCCAGAGAGTGCAACTGCTGCTAGAAAACTATTAGATCGACAAATGTCCATCAATAGTGTGCCAAAAAAGGTATAGTGGATCTTAATTAAACAGACACTGCATAAGATGCATATTCAAATGATGTAGAATCATGAAATAATGATAAAGGATATGTGCAGCCTAACACAATTAGTTCCAGAATTTTTTGTTGATTTTAATGGGCAGATTAATTCCAGAAAATTTCTCTCTTTCTGTATGCTTACTCTAATACCTTGTTCTTAAATGGTTGATATCACTAAAAATAGGACCCGAAGTCAATTCTTTTGTTTAAATCACAGGCACTAAAAGTTTTGACATATTGAAGTAGGTGTTTGGTTCAGGAAAAGAAATTCTGTTTGTATACAAATATTTGTTGTTAGGACAGGTCCTGGTTGGGTTGATATCATCGGAACTGTAAATTGAGATGCGTCTATTTGTGCTTGCTTGGCTTGACTGGCTACTATAATATGGCTTTCTAGATCAATACACATACTGATGATGTGTCGAACAAAGAAGAAGCTTTCTAATTACTTTACATATGAAAAATAAACTTCCTAATTAATTTTTTGATAAGTAAACTTCCTAATTACTAATTCAATATTTTGCAATCTTGATCCTTGGCTTCTAGACCCACTTAAGTGTTTGACGTTTCTCTGGGCATCTGCTCTGCCTATTTCACAAGAACTCTCTCTCTCTCTCTCTCGACAAGCCATATTTTCTGTAAAATAGTTCATTTTTGAGGTGGATTCTTCTAATGTATATTTACAAAATTAGATTGGTCCATTAGATTGGGCTTTTGAGCTTACGCTGTTGATGCAAAGATGTTGAAGTTTTCAGCAGTCAATGGGGAATCGGCTGCACACAGTAGAGAGAAGTGGCAGGGTCTGGGCTGGGGTAGAGTTAGTGTGGACTGGCTGGTGGGGGTAGTGGAAGCTTTGGTCCAGTCGGGCATTGATTGTGAAGTCCTCTAGGGTTGTAAACACAACCTCCATAGCCCAGAGTTGTTCCAATTGCCATGGTAGGTTCTTGGTGTTGGCAAAAGTACCGAGGGGGTAGCCTGTGAGGCTGTCATCATACCTCAGGGATGAGATGGGTCTGGGTTGGAAAGGGTTTCCTGTTGAACTTTCATGTGTGTTGGTTTTTTTCTAGACATGGATTGGTGTCAGAAATCCAGTGGGATCTCTCCTAAAGACCCATGTTGGGAGTGACTGGCATGGCAAGCCTGGTAAATTGTCTGAGATAGTGACAAGCAGCCCTTTGGTCTTCAAACAACTCTGACAGAGAAATTGCCACAATCATATACGGTGTGTCTACCTGGGTCGCATCCCTCTACCTATGTAATAATATTGCACGACTTATACGAAAAAGGGTTATCTGGACTACGATGACTTTGTTTTTGTACTTGAAGAAGCATGTTAATGATCACATTCATTCGAATGCCTTTTAAGACTATTTTGTTTTGCTTCCGTATTTTTTTGTTATCTGTTGGGTGTGCGTGCATCTATCAATTACACCTATCTTTCTTCAAATTTTGAGATGCTTGGACACTGCTAATTTGCTGAACTTTTACAACTTATTCTCCCAACTTCATCGACCACTTTATCTCATGTCTATGAATAATGCCCCTGTATAATGTCTCAACCCTTCCTGTGAAAGAAGATTTATGCTTTCTTTGTTTCTATTTTTGTATTGGTTTTTTCAAAGAGTTTCTTTTTTTTACTCCTGATCAGGTCATAGCACATCTTCTAAAGCCTCGTGGCTGGAAGCCTCCAGTTCGCAGGCAATTTTTTTTAGATTGCAATGAAATAGCTGATCTCTGTGACAGTGCAGAGCGCATATTTTCTAGTGAACCAAGTGTCTTACAGCTTAAGGCTCCCATCAAAATATTTGGTGATTTGCATGGGCAATTTGGGGATCTCATGCGCCTTTTCGATGAGTATGGAGCACCTTCAACTGCTGGTGATATTGCGTAAGTAATCTGATTAATTATTTCTTTTTTACATAGCATAACAAATCCTGTGGGCAAATGAGCACCCGCTTAAATGGAATTTTCTCTTCCTTTAAGAGTGGGGCGGAGGATTAAGGCTTTGAACCTCAAATGGAATTTCCTCCCTTCAAGAGTGTGGTGGAGGATACGGTCATGGGTTCAAAATCATTTGGTACATATATAATTTTAAATAAAAAATATAAAGAGTAGTCCAGATCTGGATATTGTTTTGTGGGCAATCCATGGCTCAACCGGATGCACTCAAGTTCTTTTATTTATTTTATTTTTTTGGGGGTGGGGAGGGGAATTGGTTGATGCAATCTTATGGCAATGAAATTGCTGGATGAGGTAACTTACTCAGTAAGTGGTTCTATTGCTCTAATTGGATTGTTTGTATTGTCAGATTGTCGTATGGCATATGTAGTTCAGTAATATTGTAAATTTAAGGAGCCGTAGTACATGTATTTTGGGGTGGTAGATTAAAACCTTGAGAGCTGAAATTTGATTGAAATGCTTATTGTTGTATCTCTACCTATGTCTACTTCCCTGGTCTGCTCTTTGGCATTTGTAGTCTGCACTGTGATTATTATTGCCCTTGATTCTGCACGATTGCTCATACATGTATAAAGGGTTTTTTCTTTTTGCTTTTTTAAATATGAATTAACTAGTAGTAAGTTTAATTTTAGTTTTATTTCAATTTACGTGTAGTTTAAATTTTGTATTCCAGACCTTGTCTACTCTCTCTCACTCTCCCTCTAGCTGAAGGGAACCCTTGTATGCTCATTCAGCAGTGAAGTCGTCCCCCTTGGCATCTGAGTTTAGATTAAAGTTGAGCTTGAAAAACTTGATGTTTAGTTAGTATATGTTTTCGGGTACTTTGTGGAACAGTTGTGAAGTGAAAGTGAGATGATTGTTTACGGCTTCACTGTAATCCCATGCCCCCTGTGTATCTATGGGTGACAACCGTTTGTTTAAGTTTAAATTTTGTTGCACTAGAATTCCTGGATCTCTGTACTGAAATAAGTGTCTTGTATTTTACCTTCAGTATTATGAAAAGTTAATGATTAACCTAGAAATCTGCAATAAGTTTTCCATGATAACACATAATTCTCTGTAAAATAGCTGATATAGAAGCAACATTAATGGAATATATAAATTACATTAGAAATTCCTTATGATATCTGAATGAATCGTGGAATCATTGGTAACCAGAATAAGATAATCTCTACTTTTATTATTTTATTTGTTGAGAAGTGCTAGGTTTACACACAAATCTTACACAAATAAATTTACAAACTGACGTGGCCTAATGTGATCCATCATATTGTAAATATCTTTTTTTTTTCATAAAATAGATTTAGCGGGTTATATTATGCCACGTTAGTTTGTAAACTTCCTTGTGTAATATTTCTTTGCAGACTAAACATTTCTCTTTAGTTCTTATAAATAGGGAAACCAAAACTTGCCGAAAATAATCTTTAGATGAGATGATCATTGTTCTGATTTGAAGAGGTTGGAGCCTTGTTGGATATATCATATTAAATTAAAAGCTTACCTTAGTACTTGTCATGGGGGCATTGGTGGGAGCCTGATTGGCTTTGGACATATTTGTGGAAACAAGCTTCATTTTGTTGGGCCCATTCTTCATCTATTCATTTTGGTCTTTAGGTTCACTTGTAATTATCCATTTAATGATGGTCATTGAGCTCACTCTTTTATATTATTGGCATATTTTTACTTGGATACTTATTATTTATTCTTTTTCTCTTTGCTTGTAAGTAAACACTTTTTGTTCCAATCATGCTGATTTTGAATCGTTGACTATTAGATATATCGATTATCTCTTCTTAGGAGATTACGTTGACAGAGGACAGCACAGCCTGGAAACCATTACCCTCTTGCTTGCTTTGAAGGTAGTTCTGAGCTTGATGTCTTTTCTGTTTTAAAGTTATTATTATCATTGTTTTTTTAATTTATACTATCAGTTCCTTTTGATCGTGCCAAGATTTATGCAATTTGCTTTAATTTTGCAGGTAGAGTATGCCCTCAATGTACATTTAATACGTGGGAATCATGAAGCTGCAGATATTAATGCCCTTTTTGGATTCCGGATTGAATGCATTGAGCGCATGGTATGTATTTATGCATCAATTAATGCTGGTGTGCTCTTGTTTCTACCGGTTGCTGCTAACAACTTCTTAACTTGCTGAACAGGGGGAGAGAGATGGAATATGGGTATGGCATCGGATAAACCGATTGTTCAATTGGCTTCCTCTGGCAGCTCTGATTGAAAAGAAAATCATCTGTATGCATGGTGGTATTGGTCGTTCTATAAATCATGTGGAACAAATCGAGAATCTTCAGCGTCCAATTACAATGGAAGCAGGCTCAATTGTCCTTATGGATTTATTGTGGTCAGTGCATATCTATGCTGTTTCAATTTGGT
The DNA here is from genome assembly GCA_011037825.1 of Carya cathayensis. Taxonomy (NCBI): domain Eukaryota; kingdom Viridiplantae; phylum Streptophyta; class Magnoliopsida; order Fagales; family Juglandaceae; genus Carya; species Carya cathayensis. Next base: position 99,631 of record QGSO01000599.1, read on the forward strand.
GCTTGTGGTAATTCAATGTGTCTGTTTCATATGTAAGTGACATTTTATTATGATTGTAGGTCTGACCCAACAGAAAATGACAGTGTGGAAGGGCTGCGACCTAATGCCAGAGGTCCAGGGCTAGTTACTTTTGGGGTGAGTGTTCTCTTGCAACAACTCCCTCTTCGTTGTTGTTAGATATTTTTCAAGTCTATTCAAAAAATGTTTTAAGAGTTTTAATCCTGGTAGAGTTGGTATTCCAAAATTACATCTGCGAACATTGTAATTACATCTGACAAGTATTTTAGGTCGGATAAAAATGTCTGTTGGCAGATCTGCTGATTTTTCTTAGGATGGTGCATCATGGGAAATTATGCAAGCCATTTGAAAAACAAAATGGGACCCACCTGAAAAAAACTCACCTTTTTTTTCGTGGGCCCTCTTTTATTCAAAGGGCTTGTATGGGATTTGCTTGCCCTGAGCTTGTATCTTCTTGCATTACTCATGTCATCACCATTTAGTTATAGGATGTTGATATCATTAGCAGAATCTACTGAATGTTAAAGAAGTAAAGAATTGTTTGGGTACTGGCTGCTGATAGGACTTTGGTTATTTTGTCTGAGTGGATGTTATTTTTTTCATTGATTTAATTTTATATTCCTCAATTGATCATCTGCCTCCCTCCATTTGAATATATCTATAAACAGTCAATTTTTTGAAGAATTTTCTGAGAATTTATTTGGTGATCTGGTCCATTGATTAGACGGGTATTGGTTGTATAAAAAAGAGTTTTGCCTTTGATGTGAGAGGTCAAGACCAACCCCATTCATCCTGGCAGAGTCCTGGGAAAGTCACTGGTGGCCAGTCTTGTACCAGTTTAACTGGGTCATATATGGGTAGGATGGGTTTGGGATAGGTCTCAAGCTCAGATCTTACTGATAATTGGTATTTTCAATAGTGTATTGGTGTGTTATGTGCATCTAAATGCTTTGCTGTTTCAGCCTGATCGTGTAATGGAATTCTGCAACAACAATGATCTCCAGTTGATTGTACGAGCACATGAATGTGTTATGGATGGCTTTGAGCGCTTTGCCCAGGGACATTTGATTACACTTTTCTCAGCCACCAACTACTGTGGTATGTTCCTTGCTTTTGTGATTGCTTGTGCTATGCTTACACTTGGATGATGTCACATTTGAATTTTGGCCTTGCCCTCTACAGGTACTGCAAATAATGCAGGAGCAATCTTAGTTTTGGGTAGAGATCTAGTGGTGGTTCCAAAACTTATTCATCCGTTGCCACCAGCAATTTCATCACCAGAAACATCACCAGAGCATCACATAGAAGATACATGGATGCAGGTGATGCTTCTTATATGTGCATATAGTTCCTGAAAGTGGGATTTGATGATTGTTTTGGTATTAATCCGACCTAACTTTTTTTAAATTTTTTTCAGGAGTTGAATGCTAACAGACCTCCAACCCCAACTAGAGGCCGTCCTCAAGCACCAAATGATCGAGGTTCTCTTGCTTGGATATAGTCATTGGTTGGAATTATTTCCCTGTATTCATTCCAAGCCTATGCCATCACCTGGTGATACAGGGTTTGTATGGAGCGTGAGGCTGTATACAGGGTTTGTTGCACTTGTGATCTTGGTTCTCTGACTTGTCTTTTGGGGGGGTTGACTTGGCTTCTGAACTCTGGGTTCTCACCACACGATTGATCGGCCTTGAGATGAAGCTTTAGTGTTTTGGAGAGCCGGGTTACAGGGGCGGCAGATAGATTTTGGTGATGTGCTAAAAGTACAAATTTGGGTCCGCACACCCTTCGTAAATTGAGCCACAGGCAGGTAGGAGTCAGTATTGGGTTTCTTCCAATGGGTTGGTAGTGATGGGTATTTTCCAATTTAAATACATGTAATTTTTTTAATTCCTTGTTTTAGGCCTATTAATTTCTCTCTTTCCAGAGGACCTGAGGTATTTTACATATGATGGTGAGATATATAATCTTTGTGGGGGCGTCCATGTATCATAGAGGTCTTGGTTCGTGTAATTTTCATCCTTTGCTTTGTACAATGTAACTTTCGTGTGAAGATAAGAAACGTTTTTGCCCGACACAAAAATATGTCAAAAGTTTTGGCCGTAGAAAATTGCATCCACGAATTCATCATCTCGCTTTTTTCATTGTTGTTATTGATCGCCCATGCATGAACAAACCTGTCAAAAGAAGTACAAAATGAGTACGTCTTGGTTTTTGTTTCGAGTATTCAGTCGTGGAGTTTCGTAATTATTAAAAAATTATTATTTTTCATGAGTTTTGTAATTATTATTTTTTTTTGAAGAGATTGTATGGTGCTTTTACCTTGTATAATTATAAATATCATTTTTCTTTTATTTTTATCAGGCAGGGGACACCCTAATCAATCCGTTTTAACCATCAACGGAGCAAGCCCCACGCACGGCTTAAGTAGAGCCAAGAAGAGGGTGGTCATTTTCAAGTCTGAAGTTTTGCAAATTCATTAGCATTTTATTCAATTGTGGGCTCCTATTGCCCACGGGCTACATACATACTTGGGTCCTCGGCTTACTTAAGTTGCAAGGACTCCTGTTCCTGGGCTCTTGTCTCGAAAAGCTAGTTGTATTACTAAGACCAAACATCTCATGATGCAAGCTGATGACCTTCACGCAACACATATATGAAAGTAGGATGTGTAACAACACGGCCCACTATTATTAAGGATGAGATTAGAATAACTTTATTGGGCTTAGATTAAGTTTAATGTATCATAATTTATTAAGCTTGACTACGAACTTTATTGGGCCCATAGACACGAGCTTGTTTTAGGGTCCGTTGAGGTTTAGAGAATGATTTTTGTGCCACAATAGTAAAACCTGCTCAACTAGAGGCTGGTTTGGGTGAATACTTCACTACTAATTTTTATTTTATTATTAATTTTTATCTACTTTTTACTATTTTATATTACTATTCAATATTTTTTTTATTATTATTCATAGAATATCTGAAATCACCTCAGTGCCCAAACACAATCTAAGAATACCACTCCTCATACTTCTTGTAAACCTTGCTTCTCATATAATTTTGACGACTTTTCTTTAGAAAAATGATGAGAAATGCTTTAACAGTAAAAAAATTTTACAAAATAAATCTACAAATTGACATGGTTTGATGTAGTATGTTATATTATAAATTTAGTTTTATTGTAAAGTAAATTTTAACGTATTATATGAAAATATGTCAGTCTGTAAATTTAATTTTGTGAGATCTCTTTATGACTGTATCACTTTTAAAAAATAATTGGTACCCAAAAGGATCTCAGTCTATTCAATCAACCAATCTACTTGTGGAGTGCTAGTGGTAGAGTAGTAGTGAGAGAAAACAGCAGAAATATAATATAGTAATAGCATTTGAATAGAATATCAATAAAATAGGTAAAACTAATTAGCAGATTCTTCTTTCGCATTTATCGTAACAATTCATAAATGAAGCATGTAAGAAAGGAAAACGAAAAGAGTTGCTCACATGAAAATCTGGGGGCAACAACAATTATCCTTTATCATGGATAAAGACAATATTATTGTTGTTGTACTAACGTTATACAAAATGCTGACATGAATAGAAAAAGAATGGTTCTAATACCATCTACTAACATCACCAAAAACTTGGTTAAAATACTATTAAGAAAAGGTTTTTTTGAAACGTCCATGAGGAAACATCATCGTGAAAGCAACAACTATTTTTTAGTTTTAACCTTATGACATAGTAGGAATAGGAAAGGTCCATATGAAATTGTTTTAAATTTAAAATAAACCAATTGCCTTAGTCTATGACTCCATGGTTTTGTTTGAATTAAGGGTGAATTCAGTCTAGTCCGGTCCGGTCCGGTCCTTGGAGATTTTACTTCTTATGTTATAATAATAGATTGAGAAGTTCGACTAGAAGGAATTGGTAGAGAAATTTTGTATTATATATAGCAATTTTTTTTTTTTAAATATCCATCTTAGATATGGAACATTACTATAAATATGTGAAAAGATGGGTTATTAATATAACTCACCTATTATATTAGCTAAACTTCAAAGTGTTTTTGTTTCACATAGAATAAAAGAAAAAAAATGGATTCATCGAAGTTTAATCACTAAATCACTTCCTAAAGGTATGCTTAAGATTCAGTTAGATAATGAAGATTGATTCTAGGTTGTGGTTCAAGAAGGATTGGTGTAATTATATACGTAATCACCGAAGGAAAGAGTGAAATTTCCCATCTCAAGACATAGAAAGATAAGGATAGTCTTTCTAAAATAAAAGAGACTTACAACGGGACCAGATATACAAAAGAAGAAGAAAGGATCTGATTTCACATGAAATGGATATACCCATACATCTCTGATTTATGAGATGATAAATATGAAAAAACTTGTACCAAAAACTAATTCACTTTGGAATGGGTGTATCGGTTTGTGTAAGTGTGCACCTAGAATACCAAAAGACGTTATTCATGTCCAAACAAGTTTCAATATTACCATTATAAGTTTATAACCATTTTAGATAAACGAGGTCGACTAATTTCTTGGGCCTTTGCTAGTACTGTGGACTAATGGTTACAACCACTATAACATATTTCATGTTTTGTGACGGATGAAACTGTCACAAATTAGAAAACCATCACAGAAACTTTTAGGTGACAACCTTCATAAAAAAGCATCACAGAAAGTATTTTTTGACAGTTTACTATACGATCGTCACAATTTGTTTTTTTTTTAATTTATATAATTTGAAATCTACTGTGAGATGTAACATTCGAATGTGAAGAGATTTTGTGACAATCATTCCATCACAGAAAGTACATTCATTTTACGTTTGAATATTTACCAGACCAATTTTCATTTGAATGATAAATATCTAACATTTGATATTTTTCATTTTAACATTTTATTTTTATGTTCGAACGTACACACGTTCAAACATTTGTGATTTGATGTTTGAATGTTTCATTCACACATTATTATGTAATTGTTTGAATGTAAAAAGTTAAACTTTCGGATAGTTAATATATACGCTCGAACGTTAAGAAATTATGTTCAACCGTAACAGAATGAGTTCGAATGTTTGGGTATATACGTTTGAACGTAATAGTTTTCATTTGAATGTATTTATCACACGTCTGTATAAATTTATGTTCGAACATTGATTCGAACGTAAGGTCATGTTCGAATATTCTTTATTTACATTTAAACATACTGATCAAAACTAATAATTTCATAAAATTAAAATGCATACAAATTGTATCATATTACACCACAAATAGTATTATCTAATGAAAATGTTTTAAATAGTTGCAAATTAGAGGACACAAGTTTTAAATAATGATAGGATTTATTTCTTCTACTTTCCTCCTCCACTGTGATCTTGCGGCAGTGACATAACACGTTCCATCTGGACCTGCATCTCCCTTTGTACTTGTTCTTAAACTTTAATGTGTATTATTTCCTCTTGGTCTTTTTGCTGCTCTTGCAAACATGTCTCTAAATTGAACTGTCGCAATAAGAGAGACTCAAACTTCTGCTATCTCAGCTTCATCTGCTCAATTTCTTGGCGTGCGGCGTTCAAATCCATGGATGAACTGACACACTTGAAGGAACGTCCCAAATCTCTTACCAAACCAGACTTGGTCTTAAGGATTTGTATAAATATGTTGATGTCACTAGGAGAAGATTCCTTAGAGGCTAATTGTAGCTAATTTATTTTTTCTTACAATAATTAGGAGGAAAACATACAATAAGTAACATTAAAAAGATAGTAAGAAAACATAATATTTATTCACATGTTGGCATAATTTATTCACATAAAATGACCTCACTTACATACTTATCTTTAGTGACAGAATTGATCCACTCGCTGTGCTCATCGGTGTGAGTAGCAACATAGACATGAATGAGGGATAAATTTTCAGGATTATTGCATTTCCAACAAAGCCATAGTAGTAATTTTAAAACCTCATATTAGTACTTAAATAATAAATATGATAAAAACGACTGAATTTTTAATAAGTAATTACCATTTTATTGGCAAGGTATTGGTAAAATATATTGATATAAATATCTAATATATATAGTAACTATACATGTATTAACTATATATATAAATATACTAATATAAATATAGTATACATAATATAGTAATATATATTGATTATATATAGTAATAAATAATATAGTAATATCATATATTACGATATAGTAATATATAATATAGTAATATAGATTATATAATTAGTTACGTTTGAACGTATGTGTTGTAACGTTCGAACGTTATGTATATATATGTTGTACGTCTGAATGATGAACAACATTTCCACCCAAAGCCAAAACTCTCTCCGTCGCACGCCGCCTTCAATCGCCCCCACAACTGTCACAAAAAGGTTAGTGTCCATCTATATTACATTTCTTGTGTTGTTTGTAACATTTTTAGGGGATTTTAGTAGGTTTTTTATTACCATTAGTGGAAAAAAATCTAACATGCTTTTTCGGCCACCATAAGTGGCCAATGGCCAAATGGCCATTGTAGATAGTCTACACTTAGTGTATACTTCATTTCTACAGTAGCCATTACAAGATTAAATGCATATTTGAGAAAATCAGAAATGGTTGAGTAATTTCTAGGTTGAAATGTTCGAACGATTGTCTTTACATTCAAACGTATGTTAATCTATGTTCGAATGTATTATTACATTCGAACGTTTGTACACTAAAACATTCGAATGTAATGCTTTCCTGGTTGTTTGAGTACTAAAAACTTAACATTTCTATTGTTTGAACATTTAGTTATATGTTCGAACTTTATACACCGCATGTTCAAATATAAGGTCTTGTATGACATTTTTGTTTTAATGTTCGAACATATTACTGGATAAGTTCAAACATTTGACCATTTGACTCCTAACTTTCGAACGTTGTAAGCTACATGTTCGAATGTTATTTTGTTACATTTGAACAGATTTTTGAACAAATTTAATTTGTTTCATATATCTAAATACTATTTTTTATTGCAAAATATGACTCATCATTTGACAACTAGGAGACAGTGGAGGAAAGGAACCCAAGACACTTCTTGAATAGGTTGTATAACTATTATGGCCGAACGCGAAGTGTATATCAATGAGTTTGACGAGCTGACATGGGATGGGAAGAGTCTAAGGTCTGTCTTTGTTTCCAGAGGATGGACCAACATCTGCACACTGAGGGGAGTATATACTCCTCCATGGTCTGTGAGTTTTATAGGGAGATATCATCCATGCTTCAAGATGCATCGTCTCACACCATAACTATACGAGGTGTTCAGTTTGAGGTTTTAGTGGATGTCATTGCCCAGCTACCCAAGCTCCATCGTGTATTTGAGGCATTGAGTCTAGTGGATGCTCAGGCTAAGAGCGCACCAGATGTAGGTCCATCTACATTATCTACTGGCTTAGTCCAGTCTATGGCCAGAGATGTTGACTAGTCCGAGGGAGAGGATACTGATGAGGCTTAGGATGATGATTGCGATAAGGATTTCTTCATCCTCACTGTGAGATACCGCACAACGTTTGATAAGGACACATTCTCCTAGACGTTGCTGCTCCCATTTTTTCGTATGTTGCATCTTATAGTTGCAACAAACATAGATCCTGTGGCACATAAGGTCACCTTCAGTCGGACTCGCGCATAGTTCCTCATATGGCTGGTACGTGGAGAGCCCATCAACTTGCCACTATGAGAGGATCCGTTACGAGGCTAGTATCATGTCCTCTGACAACCTACCATATGGGGTGATCATTACTAAGCTATTACTGGACTGGAGAGTGTGACCCTAGGCAGAGGAGTGGTTGACTGAGCAGATGAGCCCCATAGACATGACCTTATATCATCAAAGCATTGGACAAGGTAGGGGGTGAGCTTGACGTGAGCCTGCACCTATACTAGATCTTGTTCCTTCAGCTTAGCTTGAGGCTGGTGTTGCTTCCATTTGTCAGCAGTTGATGGGTACGTCTTCAAGGGATGCGCACCCTGCTTGACTCAATGTGCGCCCTACTTGGGTTGATGTGATGGTCTTAGATATTACTACACATATCGACTTACAAACGCATCAGTCCAGCAGAGTGTCATAGAAGTTGCCCATCATTTAGATATCCTAAATGAAAAGGTCAACACATTGATTGAGGAATTTCATACTTTTATAAACAACTCGTTCTGAGTTTTTTTGCACTTTTCTTGTAGTTTTTATTTATATTTTACTATTTTTTTTATACTTTATGTAATGAACAATATCATTTAATATATCAAGTGTTTTTGTATTTCAATTGTCAATCTTTTTCAATTTGAAATTCAATTTTTAATTTTAAACTTTACGTAATGAACAAAAAAAAAAAATCCATGTTTTAATGAATAGTGAATAAAAAATTCCAATTATCTAGTTACAGTGTAACTTTATGTAATGAATAAATTTTTTATTCATATTTTACAATTTCTTTTATACTTTATGTAATGAAATGAACAATATCATTTAATATAACTAGTGTTTTTGTATTTCAATTCTCAATCTTTTTTAATTTGAAATTCTATTTTTAATTTTAAAATAGTTCACGTTCGAATATTAATGACTATCGTTCGAATACTAGAATGAATAACTTACACGATCACACGTAAGTGGGCTACGTTCAAATGTACATGAATTGTTCGGACATAACATTTTATACGCTTGCATGTACCCATTCCAAAACGACATTGTATGAGTTACGTTCGAATGAAACATTATCATAGTTCGAACGTATAACCATTTCTCATCCACCTTTAGTGTAGGAAATTCAATTTGGACAATAGTGGATCAAAGTATGCAATGAAGGAATATGTGACATAGAAGTGGTACAACATGGATTTCAGGCGGCACTCTCGAACTATTGAAGACATTGATTGAGGAGAATGCTGATATGCTTGGATTAATGCATGTGAGGTGAGCTTTAGAGATTGAGGTAAAAGTTGGTCACTATACCTATCCTCACTCTCCTAACCAAATTAATAAGATATGTAATTTACAATGATGCCTATGACAAGAGTTTGTGGTGCTTGTTGATGCATATTGGAAAGGGGATAGTGTATGCTTCTCATAAGTTGAAGGAATATGAGAAAAAGTATCCTACCCACGACTTAGGGCTACTGTGGTACATGCCTTAAAAATGTGGAGGCATCGCTTGTATGCATCGAAGTGCGAGATATTCATTGAGCATGAGGCAACAAAGGTGGCTAAAGCTCAAGGAATGTGATTGCATAATCTAGTACCATCTAGGGAAGTCAAGGAGAGAATTTTCGGCAATCTACTACCATCTAGGGAAGTCAAGGAGAGAAGTGTCCACAGTAATATCGAACTTGATGGAGCTGATCATGGAGATAAAGAACTGTCGTTTGGATGTAAATCTGGGCAAGGATTTGGCACTCATCACTAACTTGGTCGTCCAACATTAACAATTGATAGAATTTGAGATGGTCAAGTATGTTGAACTAAAAGAAACATCATTGAATGAGGAGATGACCCATTTCTGGGTAGTGTTATAAGGGATACTACAGTAAAAGATCTACATCTACATACTTAACAATGACCTAAAGAAGGACATATTGGAGGAAACTCATCATTCCATATACACGGTGCATCTAAGGGGTACTAAGAATGTATCAAAACTTTAAACAATACTACTAGTGGAATAACATGAAACGTGACATAACGAAGTATGTGGCGCAATGTCCAGCCTACCAATAAGTTAAGGCAGAACATCATATACTAACTTATTAGATTGCTATTGCCACTTTGGATAAGCCCATCTTGAACATAAACCACAGTAGTCCCTTGTCAATTCCCACCAACTGTAGCCTTATCATGCCATTAGCAACATTCAGACCATTGTAAAGCACGAATGTACACCACCTATGATCACAAACAAGTTGCACTGAGTGCAATTGTGAACTTGTAAGTAGCTGAGAGACCACTGTGTGATGTCCCTCAGCCAAGCTTAGTTGCATAAGGCCATAACTAGTGCAGACCCACCTTTCCCCATCATCGAACGACACCCTTGAGCTACCCTCCATCGCTGTTGGCTATGAGCTTCTACACGTATCTCCATTTTGAGGCCAAACTGACTTGAAGAGGATATCAAACCCATGACTCTCTCTCTCTCTCTCTCTCTCTCTCTCTCTCTCTCAGTTAAGTTCATCAAAGTGGTTTCAACACGTGCGATTAGGAATTTATGCAAGTACTGCATATATGCTCATGTATGTACGGAAAGTGACATGTCTTTTCTAAAAGAATTTTTATTAATGTATGACTTATTGGATGCCCTTTTTAAATACCCAAGTAACGTCATAATGAAAGTAAGTTTTGAATGTCGTGATAATTTAGTAAATGCCATGATTTTATGTGCATGTTTCATATTATTTTGCATGGCATATGCATCATGATATTTTATGAAAGGTTATATGATTTCATGTGATTCTCATGCATAACCATAATTATAAAGAGTTATGATTTTAAGTGGTTTACATGCATTACAATGTTAATTTTATGAAAATTCATGATTTTATTGAGGAATTATGTGTCAAGATATTTTTATAAAAAGTCATGATTTTATGTGGTTTCCATGCATTACGACATTTTATGACAAGTTATGATTTTATGTGAGGAATCATGCAATATGATATTTTATGAAAAGTAATAATTTGATCTAAAATCCATGCATTATGACAATATATGATAATGCAATATATGACAAGAAAATATGCAAGTATAATTTTGATGAGATATGACAGTCAAGATATGTAATGGCCTTTGTTCTAATAGTGAAGATGGTACCATGAGGTTAAGGGGCATATTGCATTGCCAGGATAGAGATGTTGGTGGTTCAGTCAGTATTGTCATCCTCATGTGATGATTCCTAACCCGTAGCCATAGGCAAAATTAAAATTGGTTAACAATGATTACAATTGTGATTTGTTTCTTATATTTTTATGTTTTAACAATCCCAGGTGATCATTATGAGAATGGAACTAGACATGACTTGACTTAGGAAGGTGAGGCAAAGACCTAGACAATCATGAGTTTGTGTTTTCAATTTAATTAGTTATATCTTAAGCATCTAAGACTTAAACTATTTTAATAAGTTTTTCCACAGACTCTCTGTTATATTTGTAGTATTTTAATAAAAAAGAATTTTGTTTTATTTTCAGGAATTATGTATACTTGGTGTTGAGGGAAAATGATTTTAAGGTTAGTAGCACTCAACTCCTTTAGTTTTATAACCCTAAAGGAATGGATGTTATAGGCTAACCAAGTATTATATGAAGAAAATTGCCAAATTACACGTAGTGCTTGCCTCCATAATGTCATTCATCATTTTATTAGGATGACATAAGCAGAAGACAACTCATCAGACTAGACATTGTTCAAAACACCAAGTATAAGGTCACTCCCACTTGTTGCCTAATGCTGGTAGCCCAGAGTAGACGAAAGTGTTGTTCAGACTGATGGTGTTGGGAGCTGTCTTTGGAAGAAAGAGACAAGGTGTTCATGAAGCTTTTACCAATAAAAAGGGTGATGCAATTGGGAAGAAGGGAAGGTTGAACCTTAGATACGTTGGGCCATTCGACTTATTAGAGTTGGGCTAGTACAATACAAGGTCATTCGACCTTCATGTTTGGCAGAAAGTACATGCACCCTGCACAAGTGATCAACTACGAGCCCTTGTAAATCCAATTAGACATGATGTGTGAAAAAGTACCACTACATATACCAGACAAAAGGGAAGACATCTTACAAATAAAGACCATACCTCTTGTTAAGGTTTAGTGTCACAACCATGAAATACAATAATCCTTGTGGGAAATTGAACAATAGATGAAAAAAAAGTAACAATATTGATTTAAGGAACTCACTAAAGATATGAACCCCAACCCTATACCATATGTCTTGGAGGGAGGTTGGATTTTACAAACGGTCCACACGGTCAACTAGTTCAATGAGGACTGGGAGGGAGATTGCATTATGCACATAGACAATTGTGACATGGATGATGTACCCTTCGATTCGACTGAAACACTTGCTAACGATGTCCCCATCTACTTTGTGTACATTAAGTTTTAGATATCTCAACAAAGAGGACTGAGAGGATCTAGAACTAGACCCATGGGATGAGATGTGGCTACAATTTATCCCATCCCTGCAAATCAACAAATGGGATGAGATCAACCATGAGCCCATAGAGACATGACCAACCACTTGATTGAGGAAAAATATCAACCCACTATTCGTTGTATAAAATTTTGTGATTTTGAGGATGAAACTTTTATAATTATGAGGATGTAATACTCCAAGCATAAAAGTCTTGATTAAGAACATAGAGAACCCCAAGTTAGGAAACAAAAACCAAGTATGGATAAGAGATCATATGAACACCATCAAGCTTAACTCAAGTCGAACAAAGTCAAAATATAGGACATTATTGAAAACCATCTAGATATATAAGACCCCTGTTGGATGTAGTCAAATCCCAATTGACTTTTGCATGCCATGTTGGAAAAATGGCATGACTCTTACAACAGACTGATGGTTTTGGGATCCAGTAGAAATTGGTTTTTTATGCATCAAGTATTAATCATAGCTTATACTCATTCATAAATTCTACCCATTCTTCACTTTTGGACACATTTTCTTAATATTGCAACTCTTCCATGTAGTTTTCTCAAGAGAATTTTCAATATAGTATGGATTGCTAGCTATCATTCATAGTGGTGGCCTAGGCATCGGTGTGTAGAACCTATAAAGAAGAAATGATTGTGTTGTGAGGCACTCTTGCGTATATACGTCGCTCAGCTTGTGTGCAATCCCATCTGTTATGTGATGAAAGAGCTTAACTTATTAATGGGCTGGATTATTTATAACTTTGAAAGATGGTCAAGGTAGCTTGCGTCCAAGCCATTGCACTAGTTGTGCATATAGTCGTAGTACTTGACTCAGATGCCTTTGTCACTTACCTTTATTTTAAATTAAAAACAATTTAGGAGTAAGGATATGTAGGTACTATCCGAATCGGATGCCAATCCCAAACTCCTAGAGCCATCATAAAAGAGTTTCTAAGAAGTAATAAACTTAAATCTAATTTAGTGCTAATTACTAAATGTGATGATCCTTTTGCAAACCAGGTTGCTGCCACCTATGACAGTTTTGGTTTCAAAGATGTGGTGTCAAGTCAAGAGTTTAGACCATTCAGTGAATCATGGCTCGGTGGGAGGACTTATGTTATGATGCATTTGGCATCTTTGAGGTTTTATTGCTGAGTAGGCAACAACTTTTGCATGCCCTATACACAACTGGTGCCTTCGGTGTGTAGACGAATAGTTGGCACATTGGTGATAACTTGAGGTAACTTTTTACTTGAAATTCGAGGTGCAGGAAAGTTGACTAGTGATTTTGTGGTCCCCAATTAGTACAAGTGTGAAATGGTTAATCTTGTTAGTGAGAGCAAAGTACATATTGAACTTATGGTTATAGATGGGCAAGAGTGCTATTGTTATGAATGAAGCTAGATCCTCAATCTAGGTTTCTTATGCTATAGTAAGAGATAGACATGATGCTATCATCAAAGGTAAAACTATAGCCAATTGTGCTATCATCAAAGGTAAAACTATAGCCAATTGATATTTGGCTATTGGGTTGATGTCATTACAATGTGCAAAATATTGCATCAAGTGTAGTTGACAATTTTATTGTCTTTGCATGTAAGGCACACAATTGGTATGTCTATTAAGCCGAGTATACTTCGCTCCAAAGTTTTGAATTTCGTTCTGGTTATCATTCCGGTTGAGATATTGTAACATAATATTTCAGTATCGGTACGTTTCGATGTACTGTTTCAAGATAGCCGTTATATGGATATATATATTATAGAAACTATATTCCAAAATAACATTAATACAAGTCTTAAAAACATACAAACTTGAAAAACTCAATAATTCTTCCAATGCGAAAAGTCCAAATTCTTTTATGAAAACCTCACCTGCATATGTACAACAACTATATATATATGTATTAAAAGACTTGAACCTGGGCTAAGATCTCACTTTCGACACTTTATCCACCAAAGAGATTGTGAATTCAACTGCTTTGGAAGGTAAGGAGCAGAGCGATGATAAGAGGTATTCCAACGTAGAGAGGTAGGTTGGCTTCTAAGACAACGTTAGGAAATGTGGGGTGAATTTTGTGAGTAAGAGACATTGCATTATTTCAACCATTATGTTTATGCCTATATTTATATACTGATTTCATATGTTTTAAATGTTTGAACGTGTTGCGAAACGTTGCCATGCGCTTCACACGAGAAGGAGAATGCTTCATGAGGATTGGGTTGGAACAATTTCGTGCTTGGCCTCAACTGATAGTTGGGATGCAGGATCCACCAACATATCACCTATTATTGTCCTTGAGTTGGTTGGTTGGGTAGAAGCATCCCCATTTCAACAAGTATCTCTGTGTAAAAAGTCTGTGTGACGAATATCTATGTAATGAGCACTTGTGTGGTGGAAGAATGTTACTGGGGCTGAAACAGGCCAAATATTGATTTTTACAAGATTTTATGCTTCTATTGGAGATGGATGATTCCTTGCCATATTAATACTAATGTGTTTATGTATTTTGTATAAAAGATAAGGCAATGACCCCAGAGGGTGATTCCTCACCATGCCTATGAATGTGCATGTGCTATATGAGAGGGCAATTCCTTGCCACGTTTGAGGATGTAAGTAGCTATAAGAGTGAGGGTGATTCCTCACCACACATATACGTGTCTGTCAAGTTTTCTATGAAAGTGTTCATAGCATTTCGATAGCATTTTATTTTATTAGCTGTCTTGTCATAGCCGCCTAACCTACCTATGGTTTCATTCATGGGACCATAGGTTTTGATGTAGATCCATATCCAATCGTGATGCTTGAGGAAGAGAATTCTAACCCGTTCGAGTCCTGAGTCTGGAGACTAGTACCCACTATAGTACCTTCTACCTTCCATTAGAATGTACAATATTAAGTCTTGCAACTACTTGTATTCAGCTTGTCACTCTAAGGTGACAAGTTTTATGTACATTTGAATGATGTAATATCTTGAGATTTAATGAAGGGCAAGGGGGCCTGCTTTTGTTGTGTAATTTAGTAGTATGGTAGTTAATAGCTAGTGTTGTCACCACAACATATTTTGCATAATCCCTGCTGTGATTACTTAGACAAATACTTGACACATGTACTTCTCTCGAAAAAATTATACGCCTAGTTTAAATCCCTCTTGGATGTTGACCATTGGTCTGCACCTTTGGCATCACAAATCCTCGCGTAGACCTTTATGAGGAATGGGGCGCCATAGCTTAATATTAGAGCTTGTGCTTATATGTGACTCTGGGCGACTCTTTTAACAATAGGATAGTACCAGAAAGTAGAAGTTAATCTAGTACCGTAAGCTAAAACTTAGTGTTAGGCTTGAATTGTGCTTAGGACTGAGAGATGGGATAGTATGTAATAGGCTTGGGTTATGTGGTAGGATTTGAGAATGGTGCAACCGAGAGCTTCTTGAGGAGAGCAAACATTGAGTGGTCATGAGGGAGGATCGTTTAGCAGATGAACAAACACGAAACTAGCAAGAGCTAAATAGAATATTGAACGTGTTGGAACAATAGCATGAGATGTACTCTCGTCGAATGTAAGTTCCACTGCAAGGATCCCCCATGGAGGATGTAAGGGGATGTACATATGAGTAATTCTTGACTTACTGCTACCTGGAATTCTTCAAAAACAAGGGATAAGTGAGGGCAGAAAAGGGGATATTTGACATTGAAGGACCTTTGAGGTGTGTGCATGCACCAAGGACCAAAAGGTGTTATGTTATATGTGAGCTACCTGCTCTAGGGAGAAGCAGCTCTATGGTGGGATACCAAGAGACAACTCCTTACCATGGAATTGAAAGCAACGTGGAGGACCTCATGGAAGAGGTTCAAGAAAGAATTTGATGACCGATATTTTTCAGAGATTATTAGGAAACATAAGTAAAATGACTTTGCTAATTTGGTCTAAGGAAGTATGATTGTAAAGTAGTATGCCACCAATTTTATGGAGTTGGGAAGGTTCGACCCTCATCTTATCTCTAGGGAAACCATGAGGGTGAAACAATTTTAGGATGGATTGTAGTCTCAAATCAGGACACAAGTAGCCTATTTTCAAAATTCTTGATTTCCAAAAATTGAAGTTAGTTCATAAGGCATCCATAGCCGAATAAGAATAGTGAAACTCATTGACTATCTCCTCGAATCTAAAGAGGTGTGTAGTAGCAGGCGAATGAAGTAGTTTGGGAGCCCCACAGAAACTTGTGTCAAGGATTGGTGGGTGACCACCAATCACTCCAGGTTCATGAATGGGCAAAAGGATGCTAGTGTGTAACATTTACCATAGATCTCATGAAGGGGACTATTGACAAGCCCAAAATGTGTGCTACAAGTGTAGGTAGATAGGACATTATGCTCGGTGCCCTAGGCACCACCAGTGTAGCGAGTGGTGCCATGTGGAGGAAATGGAGGCCTAAGGCAGCCCATGCAAGCCAGGGAATGCGCACTTACCCTAGCAGAGGTCAATGAATATGCCATAGAGAAGCAAGAAGCCGACATCATCACATGTATGGAGTTATAATTTGCTTTAGTTAACTTCTTTTGTAGGAGTCCTTTACAAATAGTAAGTAGTTACTGTTATCACATGAAGAGTTAGGGTATCACAAGTTTACACAAATGCATTATTTGACTCGGGAGCTTCTCAAACACTTGCATCTTCCACATTAATTAGGATGACTAGCCTTCAAATGCAATTGATAGGCTAGGGAGTCACGATAGCACTACCAAATGGAGGAATGGTGTTTCGCTCCAAGTAGTTAAAGGATGTCTATTGGAGATAGAGGAAGTTCCATTGGAGCCATATTTATAGCATTCGATTTGCTAGGATTTGATGTTATCTAAGGGATGGATTTGTTGTTTAGGCATTTTGCAAGATAGACTATCATTTGAGGACTGTAACATTTCAAGAATTGAGAATGGAGGTTAGAATTTTTAACGAAAGAAAATTGTGCCTGATACCTGAAGTTGTCACCTCACTAATGGCTAACAAGGAGTTGATGAAAGGAGCTGAGGCCTACCTAGTAGATCTAGCTTCAAAGAAAGGAATGCCAATGGAGGTGGAGGATATACTAGTAGTAAGAGAAGTCCCATAAGTTTTTGAGAAAGAGAAATTGCCAAGGATGTTCCCTATCTAGGAAATTGAGTTCGCAATCAACTTAGAACCATGGACTATTCCAGTCCATAGAGTGCCCTATATGATGGCCTGAAGGAGTTGAAGAATCAATTGTAGGAGTTATTGGTGGAAGAATTTGTTAGACTTCGTATCGCACCTTGGGGAGCGCCAATACTATTTGTAAAGAAGAAAGATGGAACCGTTAGGATGTGCATTATTATCAAGAATTGAACAAGGTGACTATTAAGAATAGGTACCAGTTGTCTAGGATAGAAGATTTATTCGATTAGTTGCAAGGAGTTGCAATCTACTCTAAGATCGATCTTAGATTTGGGTACCATTAGTTGAGGATTAAGGAAGGTGATGTACTTAAGACAACATTTTGGACTAGGTATGGTCACTCTCTTCCTATTTCACTCTCCCAATTTACCACATCTCTCTTGCTCAACAAACCCTTCTCTCTCTCTCTCTCTCTCTCTCTCTCTCTTCTCCTTGTGTTTGAGTAGAGTTTTGGTGCTTCATGCCACCACTTTTGTTTCTTGGGCTCTTGTCGCTGATGCCTTCTAATGCCTATGATGTCGACTGTTCCCCTTTACTTTTCCTTGGGTGCCGCAGCAGTTGCCATCGCCACTATCATGTCGTCATCGATTGCACATCACGCTAATAAGCTTCCTCCTTCCATCTCTATTTTTTCTCCGTCAATCTGCATCCCTCACTCTCTCTTTATTTCTCTGTCATCGAGTATCTCTCTCTGCTCCTTTGAAAGTCACAGCCAACCACTTGAGATGCCAAGCACCAAGCAACCACCAAAAATCGCTCGCATCACACATGAAACAAGCCACTAGGCTTACCTTTCATCGTGAGCCCAGCCGTCTCTCACCTCTATGAACAAGCATAGCCTTGGGCTCCACGATTTTTCCACCATCACCATTGCAACCAATGGAAGAAAGGCAGCAAATCCAACTGCTAGTTCCACCTTGGACCACTACAGAAGGTGCCAGCATCACCCACACTTTCTATGTTTTTTTTTTTGCCTAGTCACACCACCACCATACACCTCCATGACCCAGACTGGCCTCTGTGCAATCTCCTTCAGTTGTAGATGCCCACACCAAGAAAACAGAAAGCCCATCATTGTGCACCCAACCCTTGTTTTTGGCATCAACTGAAATAGCCATTGCCAAGCCCACCTTCCACCAAAATAGTAGCCCTACCACACCATACAAGATGAAAACGGAACTACCATGTAATAGCTACTCGATTTTGGGTATACCTCTTGTCCTTGTTTAATCTAAATTATGCTAGTACTTAGGATTGAGGAGTGTGTATAGAGGTGTATGATGTTGTGTTGAACATGTAGACATATTTTATGTTTATATTATGGAATGTGTTGATTGTGTGTTGTGTGAAGTAATGAGAATTTGAGAAATTATGAATTGGGCTCTGTGGTTGTGATCAAAATAATTATGTGAAGTTTTGGGATTAATTTGTAGCACTAGTCGTGAATCTGTGTAGTGGCCATGGGCTCCAATGAAATGTTTGGATAAAATGTACAGTTGTGATGTGGTTGTTGTGCCTTGCGAAATGTTGAGATAAAATAGGTAATTGTGATGTGGTTGATGTGCAACATGTAGTGTTAGGAAAAATTTGTAGTTTCTGTTATGTATAGTGATGTGATATATGTGAATGCCTCTAATGGGCAAGGTTTGGGAAGTTATTTTGTGGGTTAGAGTTGAGTAATAACAGGGTTAGAAGAATTGGAATCATGGGATTTATTGTCGTAGAGTTGTTTTGTTGTGTTGTTTATTTTAGATGTGTCAGTTTAATTGTATTAACTTATAATATCTTTAATTATGTCTATGTGATGATCAATTTTGTTTAATACTGATGTGAGGATTTTTTAGAAAAGTTGGAGAGTCAGGTAAGTGGTGCTCTTATGCTAAACTTTGCGTAAAAAGAATGTATTGTGGTTGGTTTTATGAAAAACATGCATATTTTTGTTATGGAACATTGGAAACAATCTTGCCCATTATTTATAGATTACTCATTGTATTTGAATAAGAAAAGAGAAATATGTTTTTGTCTTGACTGCTATAGACATGAGCAAATTTTTGACATTATGTTTTCAACTGTGCAAAAAGAGAGAATATGAATTTGTAATTTTGCATATGATTTATCTTACCTGTATTTGTTCACCACTGATTCTGATATGAAATGTTGCAACTAAAAAACCTCTGTCATGGCATTTTGATTATATTTCTATTTCCACTCCAACATCTCTAATTGTGATTATGTTATTGTGTTGGCACCAACATCTTTGTTTCTGATGCACCCACTTTGGAAACAAAGTGGTTTTCTATGACTGTGTGGTCTTTCTTGTATGCATACTTAGGGCTCTGAGAATGATGAGGGGAAGATTCACTTATATTTTTGCTCGGTTTGGCTATTGGGGATAGCACAACTCTACCACGAGGGTTAAACATAGTCTTTGTTCCGATATGATGCCTCTGTTTGAAAAGATGACACTCAGTATTGCTATGCCAAATGACTTTTGTATATGAATACTTTTGAAATTGTTGCTTTGATATTTTGATAATATGTTTTATTTTGCATTCTGTAACTAATATGTTTTTCTTTTGTTGCATTTTATAATGGCTCCCTGGTATATGTTCATTGCTTTTTGAATTATTGATTACTCACTTCTTATCTCCACAATATTTTCAGATATTTCAGTTGAGAATCAAGAATAGGAAGTATGTGCAAAGTTATCTGAGCATAGTAGATTAAGTAAAAAGATGGTACTTTGATTATTGAAGAGTTTTATTTAGTAGATTTGTTTTATTTTATTAACTTAGTATTTTAGAAGATCGACATTTATTTTAAGACTTTGTGGAGTCTCAGAATAATTATATTGGAATTTGTCTGTAAATTTGAGATATGGTTTATGTGTCAGGAAGTAACTCTCTAACCCTCAAGGTACAGGGTGTTACAAGTACAATATTGGAAAACATAACAACCCAGCTAATTCGTTGAGCTGCTTACGCAACTCGGCTTATATAGACATAATCTTGTCTAAAAGTTGGAGAAATCAACAACTCAGTGACTATATTTATGTCAACACACCCTAGCATTTGGGGTCGTGATAACATAAAATACTCCACTGACTTAAAAATATTTTTCGTGACATACTCTATGCATGGGACATGACATGACATGGACGTGTGACAGATGCCATGACATGATATGGCATGTAATAGATAAGTATTTACTTGAAATAATCATGACATGACATATTAGAATATTTATAGATATCATAAGAGACACTAGTATGACAATTATGGCTTACCATTGCACATATAAAAATATGCTAGAAAATAAGTTAGAGGCTAACTTACAGTGATGATGAGTTTTCCATTTTGCCCCTACTTTAGGGGTATTACTCCTAAAAGTGCTAGATCAAGAACATCAAGGGTGTGTTCTATTTGACCAAAACTTAATGTTTTGGGCATTTTATTGAAATGAGGAGTTTATATTTTTTTGAAATGATTTTTGTTGTTGTTGTCTTAGCATGATCTTATATTATAGGGTATGATTTTATAATTTTACATAAATCGGTTTAAGTATATGGTTTGAGGTTTGAAAGAATTGAAACAAAAATCCAGATTTTATAACCATGATGTGAATCGGCCAATGCATAGTTTGTATAGTTGTATTTTATTTAAAATTTTTCTGACTTCATATTTAGATTTAGGACCAAATATACATGATGCATGTAGATTTTGGTAGCATTTGGAGTTAGTATGCAAAACCCTTAATTTAGGGGCAAAATTGTCATTTTCTACAAGTAGAAGGGGTAAAATGACAATTTTGACATGACTGTAAGTTAATCTCTAACTTATTTTTGAGATTTTTATGTATGTACGGTGGTAAGGCCATAAATTTCATATTCTTGTCACTTATGATCATTATAAATATTTGAATATGTAATGTCATATCAATTATTTTAAGTACATACTTAATTGTTACATGCCATGATATGCCACGTCATCTGTTACAGATTAATTTGTCACATGCCATTAATGTCACATTATCTGTTACATGTTTGCCTATTTCATGCCAGGAATGCCATCATTTTTCTGTACATATTTATTTGTTACATGTCATTGTTACATATCATGAGTCCCACGAGTCCATCATGAAAAGTTTTCCAAGTCTAGTCTTGTTATGTCCACGTATAGTCAAGTTATTTTTCAAGTTATTATTAATAAATAATGGTAATCTCATGGGATAAGATTACACTATCATGGTAACTCCATGAGACAAGAACATTGTGGCAATTCCATGAAATAGGAACATCATGGAAACTTAGTGAGACAAGGATATCATGGTAACCACAAGAGATAAAAATACATTTTCATGTTATTTCATTATGAGTCACGTTACTTTTCAAGTCAGTTCATGTCACGTTCATGTCAGTTTCAATTTATGTTAAGTTAAGTTCGGTCAAGTCGTGTCACGTCCATGTCTAGTCATGTATTTTCAGCCAAGCACATGTCATGTTATTTACCAAGACATGTCATGAAAATTCATGTTCATACACAATGCATTTATGCTATTTTACTGTCATGCATGTATACGTATCTTGTTAGTAATTATAATTTTTTCCAGAATGATAGAAGACGTGTTAGGATCTGAAGAACCCATGCATGGGAGATTGGATGAAGTTGAGTAGAATGTGAAGCATAGAAAAGGAGATGATGGAGTCTATTCCCAATTTTCTAGATGTCAGTTTGGATATCATAGTTGAGCTGTGTGAGCAGCTCGGTGATTTAGTACAATAGATTTTACTTCCTGACTGTATTGTTATAGACTTGTTGGATGAATACTGTAACTTTTTGGATATTCGTTAATATGTAAATTTGATGAATGATGTTTTTGTTTTGGGATATATTAGTTTTGCTACATAGTATTGTTCAAATAAAAAAAAATATCCCCTACGAATATTGCATACTGTTAGATACATTCTAGGTGCACTACATTTTTAACTATCATGAACGAGAGTATGTAATCTTGTGTTATATGTCCCAACACTTTAAGTTCCGTAAAATCCCAAGCGGAGTTTAATGGCATCACAGGGTGGTATGAGAGGAATACATCTCTAGGTTAAATTGACACGTCTTTATGAGTGTACCAAAAAATAGGATTGGAATTTCATTGTTCTATTTAAGCTTGAATTTAAGATATTTAGGCTTGGATGAACGAACGTATTGGAGTAGGTAAGTATGACAACATTGGGCACATAACAGAGATAACATGGCCTAGTTGTCCATATCCTATTAGGCTCTCTCAGAAGAGTTAAGGTTTTAGAATTGGAGACTCCAAGGAAAGATTCCTATTAGGATATGAAGTTTTAAATTTTATAGGCTTAGTATATGAGTTTAATCATATGTCATGTTTTTAGGTTTACAACTATTTTTTTTTTTGGGGGTGGGGGAGCTTGATTGAATCTACCATATAGATTGAGAGATATTTGGGTGATGAAGTTTTACTAGATTTGAAGGTGATGAACTTGAAAACTTTTGATAATGATCTTAGCTTTTATTAGGTTATAAAGAAAGTGCAAGTTTGGAAGATGAATCTGATCCGAATCGAGGTTGTAGATTCTATAAACTTTAGGAAATTATTCTGTTGGATCTTTGAATACAACTTGCCAAAAGGGATGGCTTATTTATCCCTTGGTATAGGATATAATCAAGCTAAGGTGCTTGGATTTTGGAATTTTGGGACTGGATTCTCAACCTGGTACATGTAAGCATAAGTTTCAGTAAGTAACACATGGTGCATAAAGGAGTACCAAGAAATCTTGGTGAAGGCAACAACTAGGGGGAACATAATCCTCCAATGCACGGAGGACAAGGGACAGTGGAAGCTCTTCATTTGTTAACGGAGCTGCTTAGACACAACAACAATAGCATCAAGTGCCCATACAAAGACATAAAGTTACGCGTTATTCCTACAAGAAGTTTTTGCTGCACCGCTACCCAAGCTTCATGGAAAATGAAGGGCCTATAAGGACAGAAAAATGGATAATCGATCTAGAGCAAACGTTCAAAATCTGTAGGTGTATGGAAGACCAAAAGGTGTCGTATTCTGGATACCTATTGCAAAGTGATGCCGGTATTTGGTGCGATACCAGATGGCAACTATTGACAAGAAAACTAGGAATTCTAGTTGCTTTGATCGGGGAAAGGTTCAAGGAGGAATTTGATAACCAATTGTTCCCAGAATTATTTAAGCAACAAAAGGCGTAAGACTTCACATGACTAGTCCAAGGGAGCATGGTGGTCAAGTAGCATGCTGCCCGATTTATGCAGTTGGGAAGGTTCGCACCTCACCTAATTTTCACTGATTAATTTCAAGGGGGCTTGTAGCCATTGATTATCAGTTAAGTGTTCTGCTTTTGAATTGACAACTATTAAGAGATGGTCAACGTAACAGTAATAGCGAAGGCTAAATAGAGGGAATTGATTGCTCTGATCACTTTGAGAGGAAGAGAGCTATTTTGTACGTTGCTGAGGAAAATTCAGAAAGGAAGACAACATTTTCAAGGCCTGACAAGGGAAAAGACATTGTGATTAGGAGACAAGTACTGATTACATTTCCATTTTGTGGAGAGTGTAGTAAACACTGTGGAGGCAAGTGTAGAATCGCTTTGGGGACCTATTTTAGGTTGGCCCAGAGGGTCATATGATCAAAGATTGCCCCATTATTACTTTGAGGAAGGAAAGGAATGGATTTCCCCCCAACGGAGACTACAAACCAAAGTTGATACACCAAGTACCCACTAGAGTATATGCTGTCACCCTAGGAAATGTAGATGCTGACACCCCTGGAATTGTAGGAGTTGGCATCATCACTGGTATTTTCTAAGACCTATGTATTGTTAACCTTAGCTAAGATTAGTTTGACTATGATTAGTATTAGTATTAGTATTGATTTATGATTAACATTAGGCACTGCCAAACCCTCAAGGTTTGTAGCTTGTATGTTGTTTGTTTCAATCGTGTCACTATTTTTAGTGACTGCAGCATTGCATGAGAGTTTAGTTCGAAATCCATATTGTTACCCTGGAGGTAAGAGTAACAATTCTCATTAGGATTATTACTGTTTATATCGGTGTAGATATAGAATACCCTTTAGTAGTACGAGGATGGATATCAAAAGTAGATTATATAGTATTCTATGTATTGGAGTTGTTTTGGTTTTGGGGATAATTAGATGGAACGAACTATCCAAACTTAGAGGATGCGTTTGAGTTTGTGTCTAGAAGAGTAAAGTGAGTAGGAGAAACATTGGCCTTAGTAGGATTCACCTATGATAGTAGTTTTACGCAGCTGCCATTAAATGGTCTCTGGAGATGCACTGTATTAGTGGAAATGTTTGTTGCAGTTTTATTGAAGATAATTATAGGGAGAGTAAAATCTTTATCCTGAGGAGAGCTACTTGTTAAATTGAGATAGAGAGATAGTAAAGGAACGATATGAACTATGTTGTGAAATATCTATGGTGAATAACTCTTTGAGTAGCAAGAAAGTAATGACTCCACTTAGGTAAGGATTCAGTGTCTTAGATGGTTAGCCTAGAACTTGTTCAGTTTCGGTATTAGCCATGTGAGTATCATTTTCTCCTTTTGTGTGATAGTAGTTATATTACATGCATGCGTAGATTTCAAGAATAAAATATATTTTTAGCATATGAGGATGTAACAGTCTGGCAGAAATTCAATGAACGAGTTTTTGTAGACCTTAGTAGCGTTGTAAAATCATAGAAATATTTCATGAATTGAGTGAAAGCTTAGGTCTTGTCTGTTAGCATAATCCATTTTCTACCTATTATAGTGATAGAAGTGTTGTTTTAATTATTTGATGCATTTAGGATTATGAGATTAAGAAATGAATTGCACCATTAGTTCCAGATGAATATTTAAGATTTTACAGTATAATAATACGTTTTTCATTTTTCAAATGAAAAGTACTTAAAAATGCCTTTTGACTTATTCGAGGTACTTAGGAGACAAATTTTTTAAAATGAATTGCACTAGACTCGTATGAATATTTAAGATTTTATGATGTAATAAAATTTTTTGAATATTTTGGATGAATAATAATACCATGAATAGTGCCACGTGGCATCCAGTTCAAGCGATGGTCAAGTCGCTGTTTGGAAGGTCCATATTCACTTAGAATCACTAGGATTGCTTCTTGGATGGACACTTGGGATATTCCTAAACATTCATTGGAATAGTATTAGGACACTTGTCACTAAGTGAGTTAAGTGTGATAGATTGGATGCAAATAAAGTCATGTGATCGTGCCACCTATGCGAACATTATTCCAACCACCCGATACAATTTTTGACAAACCAAAAGAGGGCTTCAACCCTAGTGAAAATCAAAACCATTGTATTTCAATTGAAGCCCTAAAACCCTCTTGAGACCGAAACCTTAAACCAAGATTTCAACCCTTTGTGGTTTTAATCACTTGCAGTAATTACTTCCATATGCTATTAATCACTCAATTTTTTACTCATGAATCCTTAACCACTCTTTTACATCTTTTTAATCACATTGGGCCAAGAAAATTTAGATTTAGGATTGAACCCAACCGAGATGCCCAAGTGAAGCCCATGAAACTCCAAAATTTCAGCCCATCGGTAAGGCCCATTTTGGCCCCACACCACCATGGGAAGCTTCTTGAGGAATTTTCTTTCCCCTCCCAAAGCCTAGACAAGGTTTGACACCACCAATCACTTCAGCCCCCAATGGTCCTTTGATGGAAGACAAAAAGCCTATTGGCCTTAAGCAATCCACTTTGCCAACTTTGGCAACAAGGGGACAGCAACTGAGTAGCCATCTTTCCTCCACCTTTTGGGCTGCCAAACTATAAGCTACCCTAGGTTAGCCCCCGACCATGTATATCACATCTTTTGCCTCCCACACTTCACACTTTGCATTTACATTTCTTTTTAGAGAACTTGAGAGAGAGTATTCAGGTAGTTTTCCTGGCTATTCTTGCTCAATTTTCTTGAAACCTTTGTAAGTTGATTCTCAAGAAACTATTGCCATATATTTTTTTTCTTTGAGTATGGTTTCCATTTATTTATTTTTTAATAGTTTTCATGGAGTTATTATTTGTGAGGAGTTGGTTTGAGCATGCAAAGGTCATAATGGGAAACAGTCTGGATGTTTGTGTGAAACTTTGAGATTTTGATGAGGTTTTTGGTGGAATCTTGGGTAGATATTTATGTGGTGAAGAGTTAAAATGTTAATATGCAAGTTAGGTTTGGATTTGTTGGATGTTAATAAACTTTATAAAGAGTTTTGCATGATTTTAGAAACTTGAAAACTGGAAGTGTCAAAACTGATTTGGTTTTAGGAAAGTTTTAATCTTTTGTTATGGACACATGATCCAATGGTCTTGATATTCGCATATGATGTTCTTATGGCTTTTATCTATATGTTAGGAAGTTATTTTTGAGAATATTGATTTTGATATTGATGGAATAATTTTTATACATGCAAAGGTTTGGTTAGGACTCAAACATGAGGTTTATAGGTTACATGCCATGAATGCCATATCACTTTTTTGTACATGTTTATTTGTTACACATCATGGTTACATATCACAAGTCACACGAGTCCATCATAAAATATTTTTCAAGTCTAGTCATGTTATGTCCACGTACAATCAAGTTATTTTTCAAGTCATTATTAATAAATCATGATAATCTCATTAGACAAGACTAAACTATCATGGTGACCCCTTGAGACAAGAACATTGTGAAAACTCTATGAGACAAGAACATCATGGCAACTCAATGAGACAAGGACATCGTGCTAACCCCACGAGGCCAGTACATTTTCATGTTATTTTAGTATGAGTCATGTTACCTTCCAAGTCAGTTCATGTTAGTTTCAGTTCATGTTAAGTTGAGTTTGGTCAAGTCATGTTATGTCCATGTCTAGTCACGTATTTTCAGTCAAGCACATGCAATGTTATTTACCAAATCATGTCACACATATTCATGTTCATATCACGGTACATTTATGCCATTTTATTATCATGCATGCATACGTATAATGTTAGTAATTTGATAATCCACTTGGTGAGATTTGTCACTTGGTAGTCCCAACTATTATTTCCCCCAGAATGGTAGATGATGTATTAAGATTTGGAGAACTCATGCATGGGAGATTGGACGAGGCTGAATAGAATGTGGAGCACAGACAAGGAGTTGATGGAGTCTATTCCCCATTTTCTGCATGTCAGTTTGGATATCATAGTTGAGCTGCGTGAGTTGTTTATATTTTTAATACAATGGATTTTACTTCCAGACTGTATTTATGGAGCATTGCGTCTAATATTTTTTATGTTACAGACCTAGTGGAAGAGTAATGTAACCTTTTAGATATCAGTTATTATGTGAATTTGATGAATGATGTTTATGTTTTGAGATATTTTACTTTTAAAATATAGTATTACTCAAAGAAAAAAATTATCCGTTGTGAATATTGCATACTGTTAGATGCATGCTATGTGCACTGCATCTTTAACTATCATGTACAGGAGTATATATCCTTGTCTTGCATGTCCCGTCATTTCAAGCTCTATCAAATCCTAAGCGGAGTTTGAGAGCGCTACACAAAGTCTTTGAAAAGGTCGAGCAAGATTGGTCACAAAATCTGCTAGGAACTTCCACTTGAGTTTTCTTCACGTGAAAGAAAAGTGACTAATGGGTGAAGGGGTTGCCTGGGACATCCTTTATAGGAGGAAAGGGCTGATATGGGATGGGTTAATGGGGGGTTTTGCAGCCAAAACAATGGGCAACTCAGCCCATAGTATTCATTATTATTGTTGAGAGAGGTGGGTGGCTATTTGGCAGCTCATCCATGCACTATTTGGGCTGATATAAGAAGCTTTGCATTAGTGGTGCATTTTGATGGGCCTTAATTGAATGGGTCTCACTTTAGGGTTTAAAAAGGGTTTGGTCACAATGATGCCATATAGTTTAGACCATTTTTAGATACGTTTATTGCGATGTTCATTGATGATGTCCTAGTCTACTCTAAGGAAATTGAAGACCATAAGAGTCACCTGAGATTGGTATTGGGAAAACTAAAGGAACAACAATTATTTGCCAGACTCATTAAGTGTGAGTTCTGGTTGGGACAAGTTAAGTTTCTTGGTTATGTGATATCTAGGTAAGGAGTCATGGTGGATCCGATTTAGATTGAGGTAGTTGTAGATTGGTAGCATCCAACAATGTTCCACAAAGTTAGGAGTTTCTTGAGACTCGTTGGTCATTATAAGAGACTCATGGAAGGATTCTCTAAGCTATCGAGTCCACTCATAGTGTTGACTAGAAAGAAACCAAGTTCATATGGAGTGAGCTATGCGAGCAAAATTTTAGGGAACTAAAGAGAATATTAACCACAACCCTTGTATTGGCAGAGCCCATAAACCATTGGTGGTATTTAGTGATGCATTAATGTATAAACGTGGATGTGTCCTGATGCAAGAAGGAAGGATAATGGCTTAAGTGGCTTAAGTCGAGATGAGGCCTTATCTTGGTATAGCTTTTCTGGTTACTCAAGAGTGATTAATGTTGAGTGACATTCTCTACGATGTTGCTAGGCAACAACAAGCTTAGGCGAGACGATAATGCTCTCAAGTTGACGTTGTTGCCTTTTTGATGGTGGAGGCTAGAGGATGCTTGGTCAAGAACATGCCAAGCGCAGAACTGGGCATTGCTTGTTACAAAATCACACACAAAGTGTTACCTATGGTGTGATGAAGGGAGCTAGAGTATGTCGATGGTCTATATAGGGAAGACCATGGTGTGCACATTAATAAAGCGGATGTTTTGAGAATAAAACAGGCTTTTTGGGTGTGTATCAACTTGCGTGGAAAATAGTAAAAGGCATTTCCAGATTCTATAACCTTCCTCTTTCTTAACATCAATAAATTTATTATTAGATCATTATATTTATCTTATGCTCATTTCCATTTTTTAGAGTCTTTGAATGTATTTATTGTTCTTCTCCTACCTGGTGACCTCGGTGTGGATATCTAAATCTCCATGTGGATAAGTGTATCGTGCATTAATAATCATGAGACAAGATGGAGCTCTCCTTCACCATTCCTATAAGACGTTGCCATGAGTTTTAAACAAGTTGAGGGGCAATATCGTGTTGGCCTCACCTGATAGTCGGGAGGTAGAATCCACTGGCTTATCATGTGTTTGTGTCTTGGTGTTGGTTGGTTGGGTAGATGTTCTTCGGTGCAACATTTTATCTCTGTGTGAGAGTATACATGTGTTGGGGTACTGGCGAGTTGGCTTGCATCATGTTGAGCAGTGGAGAAGCTCATCTATTGTTTGCC
This sequence comes from Carya cathayensis, assembly GCA_011037825.1. Lineage (NCBI taxonomy): Eukaryota > Viridiplantae > Streptophyta > Magnoliopsida > Fagales > Juglandaceae > Carya > Carya cathayensis. The sequence goes on from QGSO01000599.1 coordinate 129,401, forward strand.
CATCAGGTAAAGTATGTCTATTGAACCCAAGGTTTCAAGTTTTGTGTAATTATATATCTACACATGGATGGTGAACCCAAGGAATATCCATTGCGGAGCTAGAGATGATTCTTTCATCATATCAAAGTCTTTTGTCCATCTGAACAGTCGAAAAGTGTGACTAGCAATCAACCTTCCTTCACGTGCCCATACATGCACAAAATCACGTTCATTTTTCATGTGTAGGAGTACATGATGATCATCCATGAAACTAACGACCGGAACTTCCAGAATACCCCATGATTTAATGACAGTATTCCGGATCTCATCAATAGAGGGCCTTACACGCTAACCTTTAGAATCAAGGCAAACTTAAATTCATTAGCAGCCTTGGCCATCTCTAATTCTGTAAAAACAAAACTAGGTTCACCATCCACTTCCACCGGGTATCACATCGTCAAACGGAAAGAGGACTCCGCTGAATACGTCATGGCTTGCGCATAGGATTTTTTCCAGCCTCTTCCGACGATGGCCCCTCCGAAGAGGGAACCAACGGCCGCATCATAACCACCACCAACATCCAGAAACACCAAAACCCTAGTATCCTTCCAGAAAAGGAAGGTCCATGAAATACAGACTACCCAAAAATAGGACTCTCAATCGCCTCTCAAAATCGCCTCTCAATCGCCTTAAAAGGACTACTGAACTAAATTTGTGATGCATGCCAATTTGGTAAACAAACAAAAACTTTTTTTAAAACCAAGAAATATATTTCCACTATTAGACTACTGCAACTGATACACATGGATCTTTTTGGACCAAATAGAGTTGCAAGTCTAGGAGGAAAATATTATGAATTTGTTATTGTTGATGATTTCTTTAGATATACTTGGGTCATCTTTCTTGCTCATAAAGATGAGGCACATAATGCATTTACCAAGTTATGCAAGAGAATTCAAAATGAAAAGGGCTATACTATTTCAAGTATCTGAAGTGATAAGGGAAAAGATGTGACGCCCCCCAAATCCCCACGTACAAACACGGGGAAATTGAGACGTTCGGATGGTGACAATACGGGTCACCACCCTATCGATGAGTGCCAAGTGTGTGCAAGCGACACATGTGCACGAAGAAATACGCAGCGGATAGCAAAGACATAAAACTAAGTACCAGAATTTTTTCTTAAATAAAATACAAAGCGGTTCAAAGATACATAATAAAATATTACAAGTCACAAATATTGTTTCAAAGCCCAAAACTAATACATTAACTTCAACTCAGATCTCCGGCGGAGCCGCAACCTCGGGCTCAGCCTCCTCCTCCTCCTCGAACTCTGCACCAAAATCTACGGTACCAAAAATGGTGCCGCAGGTAAGTAAAATCCAAATACCACTAGATAAAAACATATTATAACTCAAGCAATATGCATGAAAGAATGCAACGCACATGTCCCATAAAACAACATATTTTTCCACACACACGCCAAAATCCCATTTGGCTCAAAACTTTTCCTTTAAATTTTTCCTCGCTATTATCCCAGATAATGACCCAAAAACCAGTCTCGCCATTTTCCCAGAAAATGGCCCATTAACCAAAACATCCGTGCACCGTAGGCGAGAATCGCAGGCGGGACTCTACCACCATCCCTGCTTACCACCATCCCTACGCGTCGTGCACCGTAGGCGGGAATCGCAGGCGGGACTCTACCACCATCCCTGCTTACCACCATCCCTACGCGTCGTGCACCGTAGGCGGGAATCGCAGGCGGGACTCTACCATCATCCCTGCTTACCACCATCCATACGCGTCGTGCACCGTAGGCGGGAATCGCAGGCGGGACTCTACCACCATCCCTGCTTACCACCATCCCTACATGTGCCTTTGACTCAAACCAGTCAATCTAATCGTTCACTTATATCATAAAACAGTTCTCGCTTACAAGCCCAGTTTTCATTCACAACCATATATACATGCATGCAATTACATGAAAACCCGGTTTTCCCTTTTTAAACATGAAAATGTGAGCACCATACAATGCAAACATCAAGGCACAAATATCTCAAACAATTATCACATCAACCAAACAACTCCGTCGTCAATCCGTCCGACCCCTGAACTCCTCGGACTCAGTCCGGAATCAACCAACCAACCAGATAATTTATTGTTAGAGAAAAATATATTTAAATCTAAAAGTAGAGTTTGGAAAATACTTACAGCGCTATATATGATTTTTAGAAGGTTCGGCGCGCGGCAAACGATGAGCGGAAAGCAACGTAACAGTGCAAATGCACTGTAGCCGTGGGTCGCAAAATACCCACTTTTGAACGGGGACAAACCAAGACACCAAATTGATAGAGAATGGTCTCGGGATGTTTATGAAGCTAGTGGAAGTGAGTTTTGGCCGTGGGTGGCGGTGGAAACGGCAGTGGAAGTGAAAAACGGGCAAATCGGAGTTGAGCTCGTGGGAGCTGCTCCGGCGACAGATCTAGGCCGGAAATGGGTGGGTTAGGTCAGCAAGAGGTAGGGGAAGAAGTGGTGAAGAGATGGTGGCCGTAGGCGGTGCGAAGGCGCTGGAAACCGTGAAAAACCGTGCGGCTTAGATGCGATTTTCCGGCCAAACGGCGGCACGGTTGGGGGAGATCTTTGGTGGGGTGGTGCGCCGGAGGGAGGGAAAGATTTCTGGGTGGGTGTCGCAGGCTATGCCGCCGGCGAGCAGCGGTTCTGGGTGATTGAATGTAGCGGCGACAGAGTGAAAAATAGAGTTGGGGGCAGCGACTTTGAGGGGCTCGTGGCGGCTAACGGTGGGTCCGATGGTCCTGAAAATTGGTGGGGATGTAGTCTGATGGGAGGGGAAGAGAATGGCGGGGGTGGTGTATGACACCTCCACCGGACGGCGGAGAAACGGGCGGTCAAAGGTGGCTGCGCAGAAGAGAAAAAAAGAGAAGGGAGAGAGAGACGTGCGCGCGGGGAGGAAACCGGAAAGAAGAAAAAGAAAGAAAAAAAGAAAAGAAGGAAAAGAAAAAGGAAGGAAAAAGAAAAAAGGAAAAAGAAAAGAAGGGGAAAAGAAATGAAGTCCAAACTTCACTTCCGGGATCCAGAAACTGATCTGCCGAAAATGATATTAAAAACATAAACGACTAAAATAAAATAAACACTACATCAAATAAATAAATAAACACCAAGAAAATATTTTAAACACAACGTCAAGCTAAAATATAATAAATAACTAGTAAAAACCAACTATTAAATTTTAAATCCAAAAACGAGCTAAAATAAATTAAAACAATTTTAAATCAACAGCAATAAAATCCAATTAAAATCCGATAATTTAAAATAAAAGCACTATAATATTAATTAAATTAAAACCACTCCTTCAGTGAAAATACACGCAAAAGCGGGTCATCACAAAAGAGTTTGTTAATAAAAATATTGAAACTTTTTGTGATGAAAATGGTTTTGTACATAATTTTTCTGCTTCTCGAACTCCTCAACAAAATGGAGTAGTAGAGAGGAAAAATAGATCTCTTTAAGAGATGGCAAGAACAATACTCAATGAGAACAACTTGCCTAGTTATTTTTGGGCCGAAGCAGTAAGTACTGCATGTTATGTTATAAATAAAGTTATGCTAAGGTTTAAATTAGATAAAACCCTCTATGAGCTTTGGAATGACAAAAAGCCCAACATTGGTTACTTTCATGTATTTGGATGCAAATATTTTATTTTAAATGACAGAGATAATTTAGGCAAGTTTGATGCAAAATCTGATGAATGTATCTTTCTCGGGTATTCTACTAATAGTAAATCTTATAGAGTATTTAATAAAAAAAACTTTGACTGTACAAGAATCTATGCATGTAGTATTTGATGAATCTAATTCTCTACACTCCAAAAAATCTACTGATGAAGAAATAGGAGGTATAAATGATACGGAAAGTCTCAATCTCAACAAAGAGAACACAATAAAGGAAGTCCAACGTGGATACATCAGGAAAGATGATCAAAATTTAATACAAGATGCAACCAAACAGTAGAAAGTTGTGAAAGATCATCTAGTGGAACAAATTATGGGAGAACCTTCATAAGGTGTAAGTACTCGTTCATATTTTAGAAATATTTGAGATCATACTGCTTTTTTTTTATCTCAGATTGAACTCAAAAATATTGATGAAACAATTCTTAATGAATCTTGAATTCTAGTTATGTAAGAAGAGCTGAATCAATTTAAAAGAAATGATAATTGGACACTTGTTCCTAAACCAAAAAATAATACTATTATTGGAACAAAATAGATTTTTAGAAACAAGAAAGATGAATCCGGAGTCATTACTAGAAATAAGCCTCGACTTGTAACCCAAGGTTTCAATCAAGAAGAATGAATCGATTATAATGAGACATATGCACCAGTCGCAAGATTAGAAGCTATTTGAATGCTACTTGCATATGCTTGTTATAAAGATTTCAAACTTTCTTAAATGATTTTATAAATGAAGAGGTATATGTTGAGCAACCTCCAGGTTTTGAAAATCATATTTCTCCAAATCATGTTTTCAAACTCATAATAGCACTATATGGACTCAAACAAGCTCCTAGAGCTTGGTACGAGAGACTCAGTAGTTTTTTGATTGAAAAATGTTTTTCAATAGGAAAAATCGACACAACTCTTTTTCATTAAACACGAAAATGATGATATTATTTTAATTCAGATTTATGTTGATGATATAAAATTCGGTGCTACTAATGAAAATATGTATCAAGTTTTTGTTAAGACTATGCAGGAAGAATTTGAAATGAGCATGATGAGAGAACTTACATTTTTTTTTTCAGATTGCAAATTAAGCAAGCAAAAGGTAGAACATTTATAAATCAATCAAAATATATTAAGAAATTACTCAAGAAGTTTGGGATGGAAAGTGCTAAGGAAATTGAAACACCTATGAGTCCATCCACTAAACTTGATAAAGATGAAACCGGTAAACCAGTTGACTCGAAGGTATATCGAGGTATGATTGATAGTTTATTATATTTGACAGCCAGTAGACTAGATATTATGTTCAGTGTGTGCTTATGTTCATGCTTTCAATCATCTCCAAAAGAATCTCATTTAATTGCAGTTAAGCGCATTCTTAGATATTTTAGTGGTACAATTGACCTAGGGTTATGGTACCCTAAGCACACATCTTTCGATCTAATCAGTTACATAGATGCAAATTATGCTGGTTGCAAAATTGATCGTAAAAGCATTAGTGGAACATGTCATTTCTTAGGTCATGCACTAGTTTCCTGGTTTAGTAAAAAGCAAAATTCTGTTGCATTATCTACTGCTGAGGCAGAATATGTTGCTGCGGGTAGTCGTTGTGCTCAAGTTCTTTACATGAAGCAACAACTTGAAGATTTTAAACTCATATATAATCACATTCCAATCAAATGTGATAATACAAGTGTTAGAAATCTTTCAAAGAACCCAATACAACATTTTAGAGCTAAGCATATTGAAATAAGATATCATTTTCTTCGAAATCATGTGCAGAAGGGCGATATAGTACTAGGGTTCACAAACACACGATCAGTTAGCAGATATTTCCACAAAACCTTTGCCAAAAGATAAATTATGTATGATTAGAAGAGAAATATGAATGATGCATGCTATGAATATCTCTTAAAAGATAGACCAGAGTTAATAAAAATAGAGAGAGATTTTTTATAAATATTTTTACATAAACTTGAGATTCTTAGCCTCATGTTTGAGACGCTTATTCTCTTCATACAATATTATGTCATCCCTATCCATGGGAACTGGTAAGCGGAATGAAGAATTCAATAGGGATTTCAACTGTTTATTCTTTTGCCAAATGATTCATTCCCTTGTGTGAGACTCTTGAACAACTCGCTGAAGTACAACAATTTGTTCTTTAAGCTTTTCAATCTTATGGTTTCTGGCTTGTAGCCGCTGGGAAAAAGCAACTATAGAGGAGTAGCAAGTCCCGAGACTCACCAAGTCGTAGATAGCATTAGAGTCTGACTTATTAGCCAAATTGTTATTTTCTTGCTGCAACATGGCACCAATGGTAGCTGCAGAAAGGACATGAGATTGAGGTGTAGAATACCTCATGGATGGATCTAGATGAATATTAGAAGAATGAGCCACTAAGAAAAGAATTAAAAGCCTAAAGTGAGGATGTTGAAGGAATGAAGATGAGTTATAGAGATGAGAATAAGATTTGATGCGAATTAGATGAACTTTAAGACTGGTTTTATAGAGAATTGCTTGGCCATACTATCGTTATGGAAAAACAGAACCCAGGTCAAGGAGCAATGTGATTTTTTTATTGTATCCGATGGGTGAAAATGACATTTTTTTAGAAACTTGGAATCCTCAATCTCGTTTGTCAACAACATCAGGTGATATTTTAAATCTCCAGCCACACTAAATTCATAGATTTAGGCCTCAAGGCTTTGTAGCACTTGTCGGGTCACGGGCGGTTTCAATTTTTCAACTATCTACAGTTTTTTTTTTACGAACACACCGTTTTTTTTTCAGTCCATTTACTCCTTTTTAATGATGTCAAAAAGAGGAGAAGTTTTAGATTAGAACATTAACATTATCTGAATTGCTAAACTTGTTATATATGCTTGGAATTATATTTATATTTTTGTTTGAAAAACTAACGCACATTCTCAGGGGGAGCTTAAGTATTAATACAACTTTCAGGTTCTATCAAGTATTTGTCATCATCAAAAAGGGGGAGATTGTTGAACCCAAGGTTTCAAGTTTCATGCAATTATATATCTACACATGGATTTTGATGATAACAAATGAATTCCAAGAATAAGGAGTCTCAAACTCAAGTTGTCTACACAATGAAATAAAGTACATCAAGCAACCAAATATGAGCAAGAAAGGAACAAGTTCACATTAAAATTCATAGAGTAATGTTGTAAATCTCTTAAAAATTTGAAATTAGGATTAAGGTTCAAAATTAATATTTTATCATAAATCATTAAAATACATTTCCATATGTGCATGAATATTTTGAAAATTAAATTTGAAAATTTTGAAAGATGATTGATTGTCATCTTTCATATGTGCATGCTTTATTTGAATATTTTCAAAAGTGATTGATACTCTTTTTGACTTATGCAAAAAATAGATGATTTAGTTTGAAAATTTTGAAAATATTAACGATAATTGATTGTCATCTTTCACATGTGCATGCTTTATTTGAATATTTTTAAAAGTGATTGATACTCTTTTTGACTTATGCAAAAGGTAGATAATTTTGTTTGAAAATTTTGAAAAGTAAATAGTATTCCTTTTGTCATATGCGAAAAGTAAAAAGATTACGATTGAAATTTTTGAAAAATGAATGATGTTGTCTTTGACATGTGAATCTTTTTAAATTTGAATATGAAGTCTCATATGCCTATAAATAGATCATTTAAGAGTTTCAAATTTACAATACCAAAAGCATACAACATTCATTCAAAGCTTTCATTCTCTTTTCTCTAAACATTGAGCCTTAATCCATGTTCATTTTGAGAGAGATATAGTTTGCACTGTATTGTTCTTATTTCACTCATTGAGAAGTGTTCTCTGATAACCTACCTACTATAAGCTCTTGTATCAGTAAAAGGGTGTGTACAAGCCTTGTGCATGTAGAAAGTGTTCTACACATGGAATAGTTGAATCACCACGTGTAAGAGGATTGTAAGTGTAGAGGGTATTCTACACGGATCTTTTGTAGCGGTGTTGTTCAAAGGTGTAATAGGTTTCTATCTCCACTTGAAGAAGGTTGAATAGTGAATTTGGGGATCCTCAAGGGGTAGCTGAGGCGAGGACGTAGGCAGTGGGGCCGAACCTCGTTAACATACTGAGTTTGCTTCTCTCTTACCATTACTCTTTATATTTATTGATGTTTCATATTTTGTTTATAGTTTATATTGTGTATTTGATTTATAATTGTTAATTTTTAAATACAACCCAATTCACCCACTCTTATGTTAGTCATCTGGGCAACAATGTCTGTGTGGAGAATATCTTGTGTTGAACCTCTGTGTGATGGCAATTGTTCCAGTGAAACCGATATAATTTTATGGATTTGACCTACTGGAGTCATGAGTGATTCCTCACCTAAATTATACCCATGCTTTAGATTACATTGCGTGAGAGGTTAACTCATCGTAGGCTTATTTCTCACCATGCTTATGTATATATGCTTTACTATGAGGGTGATTCCTTGCCATGTTTTACAAACCCATGTATCTATGCCTTATAGGGTGATTCCTCACCAAAAGCATACATATATGTGTTCTTTCACAATTTACATGAACTGTTCATTGCATCTTTAGGAGCGTTATCTCTAATTTGAAGTGTTTTTTTAAGGTTGTCTAACCTACCTATGGTTTTATTTTTAGAACCAAAGACTATGTTGCAAAGAACTAGAAGTGATGCCCAAGGAGGAAGAGTCGACCACACCCGAATCTTGAAGGCAAAGGACTGTTTCTATTGTAGGAGCCATGCATCATTTGGAGACGAGTGGCTTGTGAATATTAACATTGTGATGTGATTAAATATTTTTGGTATTTTTAATTAGTTTTAAATGACCTTTCTTTTTTATTTTCTGCTGCGATTTAACTATAGACATTTATTGAACATGTGGACACACACTTTATTATCACATTGTGTGAGAGGTGTATGACTTGAGTAGCCAGCATCCTGGCCTTGTGATCCTTGTTGAGGCAAGGGCCAGAAGTGCTGGAATGAGGGTCTGCATTAGACCCTCCATAGGATCAAGGAATATTTTTATTGGGCACACAGTAGGAAACAAATTACTCAATTCATCTATGGATGTGATATTTGCCAGTGTAAAAAAGTGGAATCCACCCAACTAGTGGGATTGTTGCTACAATTACCTATTCCAACTTAAGTTTGGTCTGATATCTCAATAGACTTTATCGTTGGCTTACCTAGTTGTAGAGGGAAGACAATCATTTATGTAGTTGACTGATGATCAAGTATGGGCACTCATTTCTATTAGTCGCTTGTACTTAGCCCCCGTAATTGCCCAATTATTTTGTGAGCATGCTTTTAAGTTGGATGATATGCCAATGTCTATAGTATGCAATAGATATCAAGCTTTCATAAGTAGTTTTTAAAAGGATTGACTGGAACACATTTTAGCTTTAGTGCAACATATCATCCTTATACCGATTGGCAAACAAAAGTGGTAATATCAGATGTTGGGTCAAGACTGAGATATTGGGTACAATGGTTATCGTGGGCTAAATGTTGTTATAATACAAGTTGACATGGTTCCATTGGTAAGGTTCTGTTTGAGGTGGTGTACGGAAGGCCACCCCTAACCTTACTCACATATGTTCCAGTACAGCTCCTACAGTAGTAGTACGACAATCTCTGATGGAGAGGTTTCTGATGATAAAAAAGTTAAGGAGAATTTGTATCAAGCTCAAGCACATATGAAGAAACAATATGATTCTCACCATAAAGAGAGACACTTTCAGATATGCGGCCAAGTGTATATGTGCCTACAACCATACCGACAGCCTACTCTTAAACTTGGAAGAAAACTAAACTTGGAAAGAAGAGAAGTTGTTGTGAAAAACACCACACACACACACAACAATAACGAGACAAACAGTGGAATAAATAAAGTAACACAAGAATCAAGTACACACACGACACAATATTTAACGTGGCTCAGCAACATGCCTACATCCACAGAGTTGCAAGAGATTTTATTTCAGAGGAGATTACAATCACACATAGTAAGTTATAAGGGCTTTATTTTACTCACAAATTTCAACTCTCTCTCTCTCTCTAGGGCCTTTTCTCTCTCATAATATTGCTATACACCATTTATGTACCTCTCAATTCAATTTGATGCCTTATGGACATAAAACATTGTATATTTATAGTGTACGATGCTGGAAATCCTAATTTGGCAAAAACAGGGTTCTTTGCTAGAGTAGGTGTCAAGTGCACTGCTAGCGAACAACCAATTCAACATTGGTTTAAACGGTATGTCAAGCAAACTGTTTGCCTGATGCTCGCTCAAACTAACCATCGAGCGCACCTTGAGTTCTCAAATTGACGTCTTCTCAGCTAAAAAACAACCAGGATCCGTAACCCAACAATCTCCCACTTGGAGACTGGTTCTCCACATGCCAGCATTGTCTCTAGCATCAGTTTTGCCCTATCACCTCTCCAGCTCACAGCTCTTGTCTTCAAGCCAAAAAATGCACTGAAGTCTAGCCTGACTTTAATCTCTCATGTACATCACCCTCAGTCAGCACATTTACTAGGTGACTCACATGCAACTCCCACTGCACTGGAAATATCCAGACTCGAATTGACCTTGGCAAACATTAGATAACATGTTGTTGATATCCTCTTCTTTGATCTAGGCCACTGATCCTACCTCTTTCTGGTAAAATTTTTGGTCATCAATCGACATTCCTATCTCTTGTGTAGTCCATGCTTTCTCCATGTTAGTCTAGTCACATTCTTATTAGCCAATTCCCACTTGCTCGATCTCCCGTCTCGCAAGACTTTCCTGTTGTACCATGGGTCACTACCTTTTGTAAGTAGGGTATTGTTCAAGGTAGGTGACCACCATGGAGGTCTGGTCATCCTAGTAGCTCTGTAAACTTGTCAAAACCCCTAGGAAAGTGGCACCGAGCCATGCCTCGGCATGACCACTATCATGCCCTGTCAGCACCATTGATGAGCCACAGGCATGCCATGGCATGCTCATGCTGCAGCCAGCTAGCACGCAGCAACCAGCCAACAGTACGACTAGCTTGCCAGTGAGGTTGTTGGTCTAGCCTGCGTGCCGCACAGTGTGCATCAGCACGTTGGCAAGGTTAGTGGCCAGGCCAGATAGCGTGCATCATAGCACGCTACACAATGTGGGCATGCAAGCCAACCAAGCTAGCCCAGCGCGCGCATGCGTAGACCACTTGCTTGACCAGCACACAGGCTAGCAGCTTGGCTAGCTCATGGGCCATGCCAAGCCAGTAGCTTGGCCAGCACGCAGGCCATGTGTGCTACCCACCAGTCATGCCAGCGTAGGCCACCAGCCATGCCACTTAGCCAGTCATGCCCATGGCCCATTTCAGCATAAGGCCAGAACCATAATTAATTAATTTATGATTTCATTTTATTTTTTTATTTTAAGTGTTTTATTATTTATGCGATCTATTCAGGGTTTCCACTTTGTAAGCCTATAAATTGGAGCCTTAGCTTTTATTTTAGGATCTTTTGGCATTTTTTTCTTTGTGGAATAGTTTGGTTTGTTCTTGTGAACACTTTCGGTGATTGACACTTGGGCTACTTGGGTGCAATTCATGAATCCCAAGGAGAGGATCACCACCTTGCAATTTGTGAATAGGTGGTGATTCATTTATCTTTTTCATCACTGTGCAATTCGTGAATCGGTGGTGAGTTATTTATCAATCTTATAAGTATTTTCCTTTTTCCATTCAATTACCTATCTTTGTTGTTGTTTATTTCCTACTTTGTTCATCTATATTTTCTTGCATACCAAACATAGTCTAAGCGTGATCTGTACTATTATTTAATTTCTCAAAATATCCATAAATACCAAAAGGAGAGTCTTCATCTTTCCTTTGTTGAGTCATTTATTCTTTGTTCATATATATTTTCCTACTTGTTCATCTAATTTCCTATTGATCTTATATTTTCTTGTGTGTTCCCATATTCCAAACACAAATCACGCCTAGCCCATTCCAATTCCATAATTTCTATATTCTTCATTCATATAACATCCTAGATCACCATTCCCAAAAGATATAGCCAAAATACCCATTACCACATCCTTTCCATACACTTTCCTACCTACCAAACACTTTATAAGCCTTCATAGATCTATATTCCATCATAGATCTATTCCATAAAGACATAAAACCATAGATTTATCATAAATCTATTGCCTCCAACAATCCTTGCCAAAAACCCTAATTTCTATAAGGATTTCCTATATTTTAAGAAACCCTAACCTTAGCCTCCAATTCCTAAATCTTAGGATCTTTCCTAAACCCACTTCAACCCAAAAGATCCTATCTCTTCTTACCCTAGCCAAATTCCCTCAAACCCTAAAACACTTCCTACACTTTTGGATCTCATCCTACGCATCACCAACCCTGAGATTCATTCCAACTTTGACCTAGCCAAAACCCTAGACTACCCAAAACAATTCCTCCAAAATTCGCAATACTATTCATCCATCATTCAAACCCTAGTCTCACTTCACCATACCAACCCTAATCATCATCCAAGTGGCGCCAACATCAAGGGCAACCATCAAACCGTTCCACATTGCATAACACACCAAATCATCACTTATATTACCCTACTAAATCATCACTTTCATCACTCAAACACTAAACCTTCATCAACCTAGGGACTCTCCATTACCACGCAAGTTCAAGGCCAAGCAAGTTGGCTAGGCACAATCGGTCATCACCACAACAAGGTGAGCTCGTAGACCTTAGTGTTTAAGGACTAGGCCGAGGCCCCTGACAGAACCTCAACTGTAGGTGTAGACTTCCCTAGAATACCAAATGCTCTATCCCCGTCTCTCACACATATACTTTGCATAGAGGTCTTTAGAAATTTCCCCATCCAATTCACGAGATCGAGTTTGCTTTATTGTCCTCCTGTGTTTTCTTGCACATCACTAGACCATGATGTCAAATACAAAATTCAATTGTCTTACCACACACCAAGACCAGCACACCCTTTGTGACCATCCACTCTCCTTTAGAAAATACTATTGTATGACTGGTGTCGTCAAGTTGTCCCACAGAGATAAGGCTTTTCTTTATATTTGAATTTGTCTGACTTGCTCCAGAGTCCACATGCTCCTATTCAGGAGTGCGATGCTCACATCACCCACTCCCACTATATTCAGTGCCTCTCCATTAGCTATGTATATCTTCCCAAAATCATCAACAACGTAGTTGTTGAACCCAAGGTTTTAAGATTTGTGTAATTATATATCTACACATTGATTTTGATGATAACAAATAAATTCAAAGAATATAAGAGTTTCAAGTTCAAGTTGTCTACACAATAAAGTCAAGCACATCAATGAACCAAGCATGAGCAAGAAGGGAATAGGTTCACATTAAAACTCATAGAGTAATGTTGTAAATCTCTTAAAAATTTGAAATTAGGATTAAGGTTCAAAATTAATATTTTATCATAAAGTATTAAAATACATTTTCCACACGTCCATGAATATTTTGAAAATTAAATTTGAAAATTTTGAAAGATGATTGATTGTCATCTTTCACATGTGCATGCTTATTTGAATATTTTTAAAAGTGATTGATACTCTTTTTGACTTATGTAAAAAGTAGATGATTTTGTTTGAAAAGATAATTGATTGTCATATTTCACATGTGCATATTTTATTTGAATATTTTCAAAAGTAATTGATGCTCTTTTTGACTTATGCAAAATGTAGATGATTTTGTTTAAAAAATTTAAAAAGTAAATATACTCCTTTTGTTATATGTCAAAAGTAAAAAGATTAGGTTTAAAATTTTTAAAAATTGAATGATGTTGTCTTTGACATGTGAATGCTGTAGCCTTTTATTTTCTCTATCCTTATTAGCAAGCTTCTGTTGTAACTCAGATATTTGGATGTTAAGATGATCAATCTCACTTACCCTCGCTAGTAACCTCCAAGACATGATCGTAACAGAGGCAGCATATTGACTACTGAGCTTCCATGATTCTGTAATAATCTCAGAATTAGTCCTACTAGAAGAACAGTTCGCTACTCCTATCGTAGTATTGACGACCTCAGGAGAAAAGATTGATGGTTGATGCGTCAAGGGTTCCTGATTCAAGTCTGGAACATTAGTGGAAGAGTTTTGCCCAGCCATTATTTTGTTATGGAAAAACAAAACACAGGTCAAGAAGCGATTTTCTTTCCGATGGATGAAGATGATCCTGTTTCTTTATAGAAACTCAAAGCCTTCAATCACGGTTGTTATCAACATCAGGCGTTTGTTCAAATCGCCAGCTGTATTAAATTCATAGAGTAGGCCCCTAGACTTTGCAGCACTTGTCGGGTGACGGACGGTTCTTTTTTTTTTTCAAACTATCTACAGTGTTTTAAGCGTGTTTTACGTTTGTACTTGCGTCGATTTCGAGGACGAAATCTTCTTTTTAGGAGGGGAGGATGTAACAGCCCGCTAAAATTATCAGTTTTGGATTCTTTCCCGACAGCAATCACATCTCTCTCGTCTTAACCCTCTATCTTTAGTTATTTATGTTTAACATAGTTGATTTGGTTGGCTGTAGACTGTGTAGTTAGTGTTTGTGGAGTTCGCTGCGTAGTTGTGAAACGAAGTGTGGTTGTGAAGTGTTAGGCTTGATTTTGTAGTTTTGTGGACTGTGCTGTGAAGTATAGGCGTGAGATGGATGCCGTAGATGTGATACGGCGGGTTGTGTGAAGAGAATACGCGTGTAGCGTATTCTGTGTAATGCAGCGACGCGCCGCGCGACATGCGCTGTAGTGATGTGGGTCGTAGAAGGAAGGGAGTACGCATGTAGTGTACTCCGTGTGGTATGGCGATGCATCGTGTGATGTGCATCGTGTTGATGAGTGTTGTAGCGAAGGAAGTACGCGTAGCGCGTACTCCGTGTCGCGTAGCGATGCACCGTGAGACGTGTATCGCAGTGATGGGTTTTGTAGTGTGAATGGAAGAGAGTTCACGTGAGTGTACTCTGTACTAAGTCGTGATACACCGGATGGCGTGTCACGAAGGGTTGAATGGCGTAGCAGAGAAGTGTGGAGCGTATGGTGTAATGTTGGGAAACTGTATGACAGTGTCCCGAAGCAGTGATGATATGGATTATAGTCCGGGATGACTGGTGTCATCTTGTGGTTGACTATGGCTAAGAGTATATGGATTGAGAAATGAGTTGTTTGTTTGGTTGTTATTGATAATTTTAATGAACTTGTTTTAGTGCAAAGGCTTTCTGAAGTCAATTTATCTCTTCCGAGTATAGTGAAACCTCAAGTTGGCCGTGGTGTTGCAAGTGCTTACAATATGGCAATTGAGTTCAGAAGTGAAAATCTTAAGGACTTGAGTGTTCCTCTTCCAGCTGTTGTGCAGTTCCTCGTGTCTCGCGCTCTATTCTCATAGAACGCGACGATCGAGGTAAGTTAGCCTCTAACTTACTATCAGTTTATTGTGTATGTGTGATGGGTAAGAGAACTACAATTTATGTATGTATGTTATCGTATATGCCATGTCATGCTATGTCATTACATGTTTATCTGTTACGTATGATTTAATCTCTCATGAATAATTATCTGTTATATAATCTTTTCTGTCATACAATGATGTATGTTATAAGTATGCCATGTTAAGTATGCCATATGATACATGTATGCCATGAAATGTTTATGATTAAATCATATTATGCCATTTACAAGTATACGCCATGTTAGAAAAGTATATGATATTAAATAATATCACATGCATTAAGAAAGATAAGACATGTTATGTTATAATAATGCGTGGGGCCACAACAACTGTGGAGTACGTATTATATTTATGTTATTTATAATGCGTGGGGCCACAACAACTGTGGAGTACGTATTATATTTTATGTTATTTATAATGCGTGGGGCCACAACAACTGTGGAGTACGTATTATATTTTATGTTACTTATAATGCGTGGGGCCACAACAACTGTGGAGTACGTATTATATTTATGTTACTTATAATGCGTGGGGCCACAACAACTGTGGAGTACGTATTATATTTATGTTATGTTATTTATAATGCGTGGGGCCACAACAACTGTGGAGTACGTATTATATTTTATGTTATGTTACTTATAATGCGTGGGGCCACAACAACTGTGGAGTACGTATTATATTTATGTTACTTATAATGCGTGGGGCCACAACAACTGTGGAGTACGTATTATATTTATGTTATGTTACTTATAATGCGTGGGGCCACAACAACTGTGGAGTACGTATTATATTTATGTTATGTTATTTATAATGCGTGGGGCCACAACAACTGTGGAGTACGTATTATATCTTATGTTATGTTACTTATAATGCGTGGGGCCACAACAACTGTGGAGTACGTATTATATTTATGTTACTTATAATGCGTGGGGCCACAACAACTGTGGAGTACGTATTATATTTATGTTATGTTACTTATAATGCGTGGGGCCACAACAACTGTGGAGTACGTATTATATTTATGTTATGTTATTTATAATGCGTGGGGCCACAACAACTGTGGAGTACGTATTATATCTTATGTTATGTTACTTATAATGCGTGGGGCCACAACAACTGTGGAGTACGTATTATATTTATGTTACTTATAATGCGTGGGGCCACAACAACTGTGGAGTACGTATTATATTTATGTTATGTTACTTATAATGCGTGGGGCCACAACAACTGTGGAGTACGTATTATATTTATGTTATGTTATTTATAATGCGTGGGGCCACAACAACTGTGGAGTACGTATTATATCTTATGTTATGTTACTTATAATGCGTGGGGCCACAACAACTGTGGAGTACGTATTATATTTATGTTACTTATAATGCGTGGGGCCACAACAACTGTGGAGTACGTATTATATTTATGTTATGTTACTTATAATGCGTGGGGCCACAACAACTGTGGAGTACGTATTATATTTATGTTACTTATAATGCGTGGGGCCACAACAACTGTGGAGTACGTATTATATTTTATGTTACATGAAGTATGGGGCCACAACAACTGTGGAGCATACACTACATGAGACACAGCAATTGTGACATGTAGAATACGTGGGGCCACAACAACTGTGGAGTACGTATTATATTTTATGTTATGTGAATTCATGGGGCCACAACAACTGTGGAGCATGAAGTATGGGGCCACAACAACTGTGGAGCATACACTACATGAGACACAGCAATTGTGACATGTAGAATACGTGGGGCCACAACAACTGTGGAGTACGTATTATGTTTTATGTTACTTGAATACGTGGGGCCACAACAACTGTGGAGTACGTATTAATGCACGTTATTAATCAAGACAATTAAATAAGATTCCAAGTTTATGTTAAGTCAAGTTTCAGATCAAGTTCATGTTATGTTATGCTCACGTACATGTTATGTTCATGTTCATGTTATGTTCCAAGTTCATGTTCACATCATGTTATGTTCACGTTTATGATACGTTCAAGCTCACGTTCATGTTATGTTATGTTCATGTCCATGTTATGTTTCACGTTCATGTTATGTTGATTGTTCATGTTATGTTTTAAGCTTAAGTTCATGCCATGTTAAGTCAAGTTCAGTTCACGCTTAAGTTCTGGTTAAGTCATGCTATATGTCAAGTTATACTATGTTTATGTATGACTATAATTATGCATTTATGCTTTTACTGCCATGCATGCATTTTTAACCTGTGTATAAGTTTTATGTTAACTTACTGAGATTTGTAATCAAATCTCACTGTGGTAGTCCCAACTACCATTCCCCCCGAATGGTAGATCTTGTTACAGGACCCAAAGGAGAATTGGAATCTGACCAACTGAATACGGTCGACTAGGCCACGGTGCGATGTTGATGATGGTATAGTATTTAACTTAGGTTAATACTTGTACTTTTGGAGTTGTATCTCAAGTATTCTTTTGATCACAACCATTTTAGACTAGTGTGGTGATCACGGCTTTTTAGTATGCCTTTATGTATGAATTATGTTTCAAGTATTTGGGATATATTTAGTTTGGTGCATAGTATTGCTAAAGAAAAAGATTATCCGCTGCGAATATTGCATAATGCTAGATGCATGTTAGGAACATTGCATCTTATATGTCATGAACGGGGGCAGGTAACCTTGTGTTGCATGTCTCGACGCTTCAAATGTCCGTTCAATCCCAAGCGGAATTTGGGGGCGTCACATTATTTGCCATTAGCCTTTCATATGTACCAAACAAAGCCACCATGAGATCTGCTGTAATTCTCTCCTTAATAATGTTGTGCGCTACTGATCTAGACTGGGTAAGCCGAATAATCGCCATAACCTGTCGATCCAATTGTTCCAATCAACATCGTCCATGCTCTCTGGCTTCTATCCTAATAAAGGAAGGTGGAGCCTCTTACTATAAAGATAATCCTCGATCTACATCCTACAATAACCATAATTTGTGCCATTGAACTTCTTGATTCCAACTTTCACATCTTCTCTTACCATTGTTCAACCACAGTATTTAACGTTGTTCGACAACGTGCCTATGTCCATAGAGTTACAAGAAATTTATTCCAGAGGAGATTACAATCACACATTGTGAGCTCAAACTGGTGTCGAGTGTGCCACAAGCAAACAACATCCAACATTGACTCGAGCGGTACGTCGAGCAAGCCTCGAGTAAACTCTCTGTTTGACGTTTGTTCAAGCTAACCATCAAGCATAGCTCGAGTGAACCCATTGCCTAAGCTTCACTAGAGCACCTTGTCAAGCGAGAGTAGAGCGAAGTCTTGGCTTGATGTCTTTTTAGCTGAAAAACAACTAGGCTCCATAACCCAATAGAGGTAGCTTATAAATGGACTTGCCACTGAATGCCAAGATTCATCATGTTTTCCACGTTCCATTCCTCAAACCGAAATTAATTGGGGGATGAAGTTACTATGCAAGAGAACTTGCCTACGGTGGAAGAGGATCGAACCTCCTCCGCCTCACGCAATTTTGGAGTCTAGGGTGAGTAAGAAGAAAAGCTAAAATCTTGATGCATTGGGTCAGATTAACACCAACGGAAGCCACTTGGGAGTTGCTGGATGAATTCAAGATCAAGTTTCCAACGTTTGCCCTTGAGGGCAAGGGCATTTTTTAAGAAGGGGAGAATGTTGAATGTTGAATGCAACTTGTTACTGTGGGACATTTCTTTGTCTACGTGTCAACCAGTGTAATAATTTATAAGTTGTTGCCTTTAGGTCTTTTAAGTTTAAGGGGATGCTTGATGAATGAGATGAGATGATAATTTTGTGAATAGTAATAATATGATTTGTGAATACTAGTGAGATAGTTTGAGTTAAGTATTTATTGAGTTTTGAAAAATGAGAGAGAAAAAATTGAATAGAAAATATTATAAAGTTAAAATATTGTTAGAATATAATTTTTTAATATAATATTTTATTTTGATATTTGAAAAAGTTAATTTTTTTTTTGTTTTTTATTCGAAAGTTTGGAAAAGTTGTAATGATTATTTTGAAAAAATTGTAATGATTAGTTTGAAAGTTTTTATGTTCTAATGATGTCTGGAAAGGAAATGAGATGAAATAGAATGAATTAAGATGAGATAATATAAGATAATAACTTTTTCCTAACATCCCTTAAGTAGGTTAAGAGTAAAGTTTGAGTTTGTTTAGAGTTACTTTTCTATTACATTTCAATTTTGTTTGAGTGATTGTTCTTAATTTTCTAGTTGAGTCTATTTACAAGACAATCTCTATTTGGGATTTTTAGGCCTCTTTTAAGTACACAAATAAGATGAGATAAATGAGTAATATGTAAAAAGTAGTGAGATAGTTTGTAAATAGTAGTGAAATTGTTTGAGTTAAAATATTTTATGAGATTTTGAAAAATGAGAGAAAAAATTGAATAAAAATATTTAAAAATTAAAATATTGTTAGATTATAGTCTTTTAATATTATTTTTAATTTAGGATTTTAAAAAGTTTAATTTTTTTTGTATTTTATTTGAAAGTTTTGGAAAATTTGTAATGATTAGATGAAAAAGCTAAAAATTTAAAATTGAAAAAATGTTTGTATTTGAATAGTATTTAGATGTTGAAGTGAGATGAGATGGATTGAGATAATCTATGCAACCAAACGCTATTCACTACTTTTTTATTACTATTTATTACTTTTTCACTATTTACATCAATACAAAGTCAAGTTAGTTTTCGAAGTTCACATAGAACTGCGCCACATGTCAATGATTGTATTTATAATTAAGAGAAATTCTATTTGCAGTCCCTAAATGGGGACTGCATGTGTAGGGGCTTTATTAAATGAGAACAAATATAATTTTAGGAGAGATATTTTTATAATTTTAAAGATAAAATTGCCTATACATATATTGCAATTCTTAAATAGAAACTGTACATTACATTGCTCTTTATTTAAAGGTTTTATTATATAAATCGGTCATCCTTGAGTTGGACCTTCATGAATATATTTATTCATATTAATTGAAACTTTACAATATAATAAACATGCCTTCATTTGAAAATGCAGCTACTTCTTTATCCTTACGATGTAATCAATTTAAGGTATATGTTAATATGTTCTTTAATATACGAAAAAAATTGATATTTATATGAGTTAACGGGTAAGATTTCAATTTTAAAATTTGAGTAATATATATATATATAAATATATTGTAAATTTGGAGAGAAATTTTTATAATATTTTGTATTAAAAATAATATTAAATACAAGTTACAATTATTTGGAAAGACATAAATCCACCATCAGAATTCAGAAAGTGGAGGCTTTTACAGTAACTTCAGTTTTTTTCTTATTTTCTTTCAAATAACATAGTTTACGCACTTTAATTATTATTATTTGTTTTAGATATGAGATGGGATGGGTTGTGATTAAATTTAAAAGTTGAATAAAATATTTTTTTAATATTATTTTTTAATTAAAATTTTAAAAAATTAAATTATTTATTTTATTTTATATAAAAATTTAAAAAATCATAATAATTAAATAGAATGAAAATATGGTAAAATTTTTATAAAAGTTAACTAGATATGCAACGCTACGGACCAAGTAGTAGACTATAAAGTCTAGATGCTATGTTCCGAGCCAAGTGAGAGAAAAAGAGAGCCACGACATTGACGACAATGGTTGAGTGCTGAAATCCTGCCGCTCAGCCGACGGGTAACAACTATATATAAATGCTTTCCCTCTTTGCTCTTGACAATGACCGAAAGTGTTGTCTGATGTTGGTTGGTTGATTGTATTTGGACAGACATTCCTTGTATTTTAAATTCTAAATAAAATATAAAAAATAATTTAAATTTTTATATTTTAAAACAAAACTAATATTATTTGAAATTAATATTAACAAATAATATTTTAACTTTATAATATTTTTTATTACATTTTTTTTCTCCTTTCTCAAAATCTCATAAATACTTAACTCAAATTATCTTACTATTATTAAAAAATTATCTTACTATTATTCACAAAATTCTCATATCCTCTCATTCCTAAGTATTCCTTAACTCAAACTATTTCATTATTATTCACTAATTATCTCATTACTATTAATAGATTTTTCATCTTATCTTATCTCATATATATAACCAAACGAGGCCTTAAACTTATGTATTTGTTTGTCTCTTTAAAGTTATCGCAAAGATATTTTAAATTTTTTAATGGGTAAGGATGTTTAAAAAATATTTTTTTTAAAAAAAAGAAAAGTACAATTTATACTATCGATAATTTTGAGGAAAAAAATGCAAAAAAAAAAAAAAAATCTTGTTTGGATTCAAAGATGAGATGAGATGGTTTAAATGAAAGTTAAAAGTTAAATAAAATATTATTAGAATATCATTTTTTAAAACAATTAAATTGTTTATTATATTTTAATATAAGAATTTAAAATTTTTTTGAGATGTGAGGAATTGAGAGGAAATCTTCTCTTAATCCCCCATTTGAGCCTTGTTATGAATCTTGAGAAAAAAAACCAATAGGACCTTGCTACTTCCACCCATAAATGTTAAAAAAAAAAATTGACAGTTTTAAAATACAGACAAACTTATTAAAAAATATTTCTTCAGTCCATAAATAAAAAACTTCAAAACACAATCGGTAAATATGCTGGGTAGGAGGGAATATCATTTCTCATATCAATATTTGAGCTTCAAAATACCCATTAGGCTTATTAACAATAAAAAGTTTGGGGAGCAGCTACTGTTTGGAAATGACCAAAAAATCCCTACAACAAAATCCATGTTTCGCACATTCTCTCTCATTTCACTCATTTCAAATTCTTTTACTTCCTCTCTCCCCCTGTCACCCAAGCCCCCCCCCCCCCCCCCCCCCAAAAAAAAAAAAAACAAAAACCACCCGCGTCGCCCAATCTCTCCCCATCCCCCTCGTGTCGCCCATCCTTTGAAGGGATCTGAAAGAGGTGGTCATGGGAAGGCTATGGTGGAGCTGGTGGTGCTATCGACTGTTGAGGTGGCAGTATAGTGATTCAGTGGTGCAGATCTGGCTATGAGGGAGAGATGACTTGTGAGGGAGAGGGCATGTGAGGGAGAAAGGAAGGTCGGTGTGGGCTGGGAAAGGAGGGTATGGTAGAGAGGTGGAGGTTCGGCGTGCTCGTGGGCGGCAATGCGCGGCTGTAGGTGGCAGATCTGAGCCTTGATGTGGGAAATTGTGCACAGAGAGAGAGAGGGGGTGTGCATGCGAGGGAAGACGGAGGAGCTACAAGCCTCGAGCGGGGGGAGGAGGAAGGGCTTGGTGGGGTGTTCGATAGCTGTGGTGGGAGGCCCAGTTGACGGCAGTGGCGGATCTGGGTTGCGATGGGGACATGAGTGAGAAGAGAGAAACGGGAAGGAGAGGGAGAGGGGCTATGCGAGGACTAGCTTTAGAAAAAAAAAAAAAGCCACATAGGATATGCAATGTGTGCACTGCTACAGACAGTGACTGCTCCATAGAATAACTTAGTTAACAATAATAAAAAATGAGCTCATGCATGCAAGATCTCTGAAGCATCATCGAGAGAAAGAGATCACATCATGGTGATTCGTGATCGCTGCATGATAAGCAGTACCTATAATTCCATTCGTATTGGTTTAATTAAAGTTATCTCTAAAATTTAATTTAAAATGTATATTGTCAATCAATTCAAAACCATTCAAGTCATAACCTTACGTTAGATTAGTCAAAATAATTTTAATAATAATATTTTTAATTTTTTTTAAATATTTTACAACTATACTAACCATATATTAATTAATAATTTAATTTTTACTTAAATTATTGTAAAAAACGTGGGCCTAATATTTTGGAATAAGTATCACTTTTGAAGATATCACTTTTGAAGATGAAAAACGTGAAAAATGTTATGAAGCAGTTGGGTATGATATTTTAAAATAAAATATTACTTTTGAAGATAAACACTAGATCTCCAAATATGAAGAAAGCCTTGGAAATATTGTAGCTCATATTTGAAGTTAATTTCCACTATTTGACTACTCCAATGAAGCTCATTTCATCTATATTATTTCAAATTTGAAGATCCACTTGCATTTGGTATCATAGACTCACTAAAAAAATATGGATATAGTAATTAATTATATTCACCATCTTTTACATAATTATATCGTAAAATGCAAGTATTTTGATAAAATAATAATATTCTGATATATATTATTTTATAAAAATGTCTTTCAATTAAAATATAGTTGTAAAAAGACTTGTATGTTTATCATTTTTTATTAAAAAAATTTGAGGAAAGAAAAACTTTTGCAATTATTATTATTATTTTTTTATAGGAAAATGACAGTATGACTACCAAATATGCCCACCAAATATACATACAAAATGTGCCCACTTATATTTTTTTATTTATTTTTATTTTTTCTTAATGGTTAAAAAATTGACTATTAGTGAATTTGTATTTTTTTTAATGGCTAAGGATGTTTAAAAAATACTTAAAGAAAAAGAAAAGAATAAGAAAAATATTTATTTGTACAAGTGTGCACATTTGATGGGCACATTTGGTAGTTATCCTAGCATTGTCTTTTTTATAACTTTATTTAGGGTGATTATGCTCAGTCTCCTCATAGTGCCTCCACTTTACACCCTAGTGTAATTTTTTTATAATATTAAAAAAAAAAAGAAACACACTTTAAAAAAAGACATTTAGTCCTGTTTGGATGTTGAGATTAGTTAAGTTCTTTATAAATAATAACGAGTTGAGATGACGAAGTAAGTTTTGTGAAGCTCACAAAAAATGAGTTTAGATATATTAGATGTTAAGATGAGTTTAGATGTATTTCTAAGAAGTTGAAAATGTTGTTGGTTTTGCATGTAAAGATGTGTTAAGTTGAAAAAGATTATAAATCTCATATGTAAAGAGATTTTGAGTTGAAATGAGTTTAATAATTTAAAAATTATGTATTTAAATATTAAACTTAACTTAAAATTAAACTTAACTGAAATGAGTCAAACTTGGATCGCTTAAGATAAGAAAACTTTATTAAGGTAAGCCCGATTGTGGGGTTGATCCTGAAGGTGCAAATGAGCCCAATTTCGCAAGTACACAGGCACCCTTAAAATAAAATAAAAAAAATAAAAAAGGGATCAAAAGGAAAAGAAAAGTAACAAACTCGTAACAATCTGTAAATTGTAAAATTTCAGCGGTTAAAAGACAGATATGATGGCGGCATTTGAGAGGAGAATAAATAGATAAGCAAGTGAGAGGATGCAAAGCTGGTGGAATCGTATATCGTCATGCACACATATTTTTAGCCAACTGCCACCAGAAATGGGCACATTTAACATTTACAATATCAATACATATTTATATATGGTAGGAATAGGGACGCATGACCAAAAGAGTAGTATTATTATATACGTAAGTTAAATTACATTATTTGAAGAGAAATATCCATCACAGTCGTCATAGTCTTTGGCTAAACAGGAGATCAGAGGTGGATCATAGTGTTCCCAAAATAAAGAGCAATTATACCAGGGACATGACTCATACGGAAACCCCATTGGCTAGGAATTACAAAGCAAAGAAAGTTACAGCAAAGAACCAACATAATGCGGAGACAGACAAGACAGTCCACCAAGTCAAAGATGATGCTGAGATCTCGCTTAGTAGATAGAATTGTTGTAGCAGAGGCTGACTATGATGAAATTCTCTCTCTCTCTCTCTCGGGTCTTTTAATTCCCCTAATCATTTTTTTTCCCTCGTCATTGATCAATTTTCTTTTATTCACTACACAGACGCATAAGTAGGCACATAAAGGGGGAATTGGACTACAATTATAAGATTAATAGCAAGTTATAATGGATTTGGGTTGACACTTGGTGGGGGTAAAAGCTTAAGGATGCATGGATCATGTGGCAATGCAATAGGGCTCCCAGATTAAAAGAGATCTTCTAGGCTCCTTGCAACTTTTTATCAAAGGAACAAAGTAATTTCCTCTGTTCCCTCTTAGAACAAACAATTGTTGCTGCTGCTGCTCATTTGTCATTGGAGTCTTGGAGATAATGAGCTTGTTGCCATTGTTTTTGAGTGCTGACGTTGTTGGTGGTTGAGAAATTGGGTTAGCAGTACTGGGCTTGGCCCGCCAATAGTACTCATAAGCGTTGAGAGAAGCTGCTGCTGCCGTGGATGGCACTGCCGTCGGTGAGGGTATGAACCGACCCACGCGTGGCCGTAGTGGAAGGGACTTTGCCATTGAGGCTGTCTCGTCCACTTCCTCCACCTCCGGGTCATCATCTTCAAATTTGCCTACACTGAACTTTCCTGGCCATGCTGGATTCCTTTCTGCCATCCTAATGGGCTTCGCCATTAGAGCTAACCTATGGAAACTAACTGCCTTACTCGACATCTTTGGTGCTGGCTCCATCACTACTTCTATTTCTTTGGGTTCACTTTCATTATCAGCTTCCTCATCAACCTCTTCATCTTCCTCCCTCTCCTCAGTTTCCTCATTCTCGTCGCCTACTTCTTCTCCAAAAACTTCCTCAAAGTCCCCGATTTCTTCTTCAAACGCTTCTTTGTGAGTTTTCGCTTCTTCTACTTCCTCCTGTCTCTGAACGTCCTCAACCATTTCTTCATCTCTTGCGTCTTCGTTCGTGGGACCATTGAAGAAAGTAAGGACAAGACGGCCATCTTTCCGTTGAGCACGAAAGTGATTTTGTGAAGGGATGGACACGGCCTCGAGGACTAAACGTCCATTGTCACGACGAGACTGCATGCGGAGAGATGCCCCATCTCGACGAGAGAGAGAAGGAAGAGGTGGAGGGAACGATCTAGGCTGTGATTTCTTACTAGAAGCATAGTGGTATTTCGGAATCCTGGATTCCTCCATATCGAAGGCTTGAGATAATCCCTTCAGATCTTCTTGTAGTTGTTCTTCTTCTTCTTCCTCTTTTTCGTCTTCCGCGTCCCCTGTCTCCGATGACGGGTATGACGAGAATCCGTCTGACCCGGTCTCGGATCCAAGACTCTCCGTGCATATTTGGAGACTCTTCTCGCTCAAAGAGCTCGATGATCTCTTCACAAGAGGGTGAATATAAGGAGCTAGAAGTGGTGTTGATGTGTCCTCGTTGGCCTTTTGCGATATAATCGAGCTCCATATATCGAATTGCCCAGGTTTCTCGAGCTCTTTCTTCTGCTTCTGTTCTTCTTGAATTGAGCTCCATATATTAAACTGTCCTCGCCCTTGAAGCTGCTCCTTACTCTCTTCATAGTATTCTTCGCCTTCTGAGGAGGAAGATGAATCTGCCAAAGAGACCGAAAGTTGGTCAGAGGATGCGTTCTTTCTCATGGGAGAGAGCCCGTTTTGAGCCAACCATTTCTTGGAGGACATGTCTGCGGATAGAGTTCTTCGAAGAGAAGCAACTTTGGTTCTTTCACAGTCTGACCGAAGAATGGTGACGATGCCCTGCTTTCCCATAATCTTGGCATCTCCATCAATGTTTAAGGAAGGGCACTTGCTCAAAGTAGTTGACATCTCAGAAAAATAACTAGATGAGAAGGACGAGTACAGCGGCATAAAAAGGGAGAAGAATTTGAGAGAAACGAAAGCAAAGGGTGGTGATTAAAGTATATTTATATGCAAGAAATTTTCAAGTTAACAGAGCAGGCTGCAAAAAAGGCAAATCTGTGAGACCAAGAAGAAAGATGGGGAATATTTTACCTAAGCCCAAGCAACAAGCATCCAACAGAGAGGCCTGCTGAGAGACCACCAGCTGGGTGCAAGTTGCAAGGAATAAGGAAGGAGAGGAGGATGACAATGAAGAGGAAGATGACGATGAATTTGATGTTTGAGGAGTGGCTGTGGCTGATGGCAATGAAAGGGGGAGAACGATGGTATTTGTAGGGCTCTTGGAACCCTGTCCAGTGGGACCCCCCCTACGCCACCATGAAAAGACACTCTCATTGGTTTTTTTTTTTTTGTGTTTTTCCCTCGTAAGAAAAAACTGAATGATTAAAAAAATAAAATAAAATAAAATTATGGGTTTTATATATGAAAAATATTTTACCATATTACACAAAAATAAATTTACAAATTGATCTAGTTTAATATATTACGTTAGATTGTAAAGTTACTTTTATTATAAAACAGATCTGACAGATTCCATAAAATTATATCAGCTTGTGGGTTTACTTTATGTAATCTCTTTGTGTCTGTAGATACGGTTCTTTACTTCTAAACACACTGTAATTTGAAACCTATTATAAATTACTAACTGTAGGGCTGGGCAACCGGGCCGAAACCCGGATAACCGGGTTCCGGTTATGGGCACCGGCCCGAAAAACACCCGGGCCGGTACCCGGTTTCTAAAATCCGGGTATACCCGGTCCGAGTACCGGATTAGAAACCCGGTACCCAGATTTTAAACCCGGTATCCGGGGTTTTTTAAAACCCAAACCCAAACCCAAACCCAGCACTTTCCACTTCCCACTTCCCAAAAGCCCCTCGAGAGCATCAGGTTCCCACAATGCCTCAAATGCCAATAAGCACAAGTTCTCACCATCAAACCCTCCAAGCACTTGCAGCAGCAACAAATATTCAATTCCCAGCACTTGAAACTGAAAATTCTTAAAATATATCACATCGGCATATATGAATATTAATGACAAAATAAAATAGTCTTTTAATTTTAGCATTATTTTTTCTTGAATACATAATTTTGATATGTTTTCTTGAAAAAAGTGTAATATAATATAGGCTTTCAATATTATTTTTTTTTTCTTAAAAATTAATTTAATAATATAGGTTTTGTTATTAAAAAAAAAAAAAAAAAAAAAGGGTATAGGCCGGAACCCGGATTTCCGGGTTGTAAAAACCCGGATCAATCCGGGTTTCAACCCGGGTTATGACCCGGTATATCCGGGCCGATACCCGGCCCGGATTTAGAATCTGGGTTCCGGGTCGGGTATACCCAGATACCCAGTCCGGTACCCGATTGCTCAGCCCTAACTAACTGTAGCTACAGATAGATTAAATAAAAGAGATATTGCAATTAATACACACATATATATACACACGTACACATATATATAAGCTTCAATAGTGTCAGTACTGGAGTAAAGCCGAAGGCCTTAGTATTGGCACGTACCGAACATATATAAAGTTTTAAATTTTACATGGTTGTATATACAAAAGAAAATGCCATTTGTGATTCACATTGGCACCCCGGCCAACTAAGGCTGCGTTTGGATTTCGAGGAGATTTCAAATGATTAGAATTGATTTGTGAATAATAATATTTTATAAATCTCATTAAAATGTGTTTAAATATAAATATATTAATATATGTATTTGAATATATGAAATAAGTTGAGATGAATTTAATTTTTTTATAAAAAGTTAAAAAAATAATGGATCGATCCATTAATAATTGGTTTGAAATGAGTTGAGTTGATTTCAATAACTTAAAACTTTGCTGCAAGGTTTGTAAACTAAAGGTGAAGTTCTACGGTCAAAATCTTTTGATGCAAAAGGGCACCTTTCTTAGGCTTCAAAGAGGTGCCACTAAATTAAAATGCGGTCATAATTCATTGGGAATAACCACATTTCTGCAGCCCATCGAAAGGGATACAACAGAGGCCTTATTAAGTTCGTTCATTTTATAAAGCATTTCTTTACCTTTTTCATTTTTCATGTTTTTATTTAACGGAAGATTGAAGGCTCCCATAATTCCCAACACCTTAAACCTCATCATGTGCTCCACCGATTTAAGCTTAGATCAGCTTAGTTCTAATCAAAAGATAAAGATATAACTTCACCATAAAAATCGATATTCGGTTAGATGTTAATCCTATTAATGGTGTTTGAGAATAAAGAAGCCAAATGGTTATTCTTATTCTCAATCAGTTGATGACAACCCTTTATTGCTTTGATTATTGAGATCATGAGAATTAAGTCATTTTCATAAATTTGGAGCCCGAGGTGAAGAGGGTTTGTCTTGATCATCTAAATTAGGCAAGATAATTTTAATACAATTAATCATGATTTCCTATTGAGTGTGAGTCTTTTTCCCCAATTATATCCAGAAAAAATGAAATACAAATTGCCACCAATATACAGAAAGAACTGCTACAGACACAAAGAGATTACACAAAGTAAACTCACAAATTGATGCGGTTTAATGGAATCCGTTCGATATACTTTATAATAAAAATAAATTTATAATCTAATGTACTATATCAAGTCACATAAGTTTACATGTTTATTTTTGTATAATCCCTTTATGGCTAAAGTATTTTTCCAAGAGAGAGAAACAAAAAAGAGAAAAAAAAAGAGTTATTTTACTTGCAAGCCAGTGCATGATATACCTTTACACTGATCACATAACAAGATTTGATTTGCAAGATTTAAATTTTAAATTTCTCTTAAAAATATAAAGTTTTAACGTATATAAGGTACTGTATTTCACTCCGGTGCACAAATAATTCTTTAAAAGAAACTATTATGCACAAGTGATATTACCAATCAGTAAGGCCGAAAGCGAGGTGCATGAAAATGGCTTAAGGAGAAAGCAAGGGAATCACTTTCAAGCAGGCCAACATGATTGGGCGGCCAGAAACCCATGATCAGAGAGAGAGAGAATGACTGAGAATCCATAAAACATGTAAAACGATAAAATACTCACAAAGAATAATATATGTGGAAACAATTGAAGCGTCACGTCTGATTTTGAGACGCTATTTTCGCATATAAATAAAGCCTGTCTCTCATCTCTCTCTCTCTCTCTGATCTCTTCTTTGTGTGCGTGCGTTTGTTTTCGTTGGCGAGACTTTGAAAAGTACGTACATGGAGAAGAGAAGCCAATACGTCGACACCACTCATATACCAAAAGTTAGTGATGTTGAGATTAGTTTTTTCAAATGGATATAATAATAATTAGGAAAATGAGATCAGAAGGTAGGACATTAGAGAGAGAGAGAGAGAGAGAGAGAGAGAGAGAGAGAGAGAGAGAGAGAGAGAGAGAGAGAGTGAGTGACTGAAGGGAATTGAGATAGATCGAGCCATAGAAAACCAGGTTGCATGCTTTGCCACAAACTGAGGAACGCAAATGGGAACAGCCCGGATGCCCTTTGTCTCCCCTATAAAGCAATACCACTCAAACCTACAAAGCTTATCTACTACGTCCTAGCTAGTCCCTGTTTTATTTTTATTCCTATCTTTGTTTTGGATTTGTTCACTCATGTCACCAACTGGTCGGCCTCCCTAAAAGATATCTTTAATTCTAGGTAAGTTAATTATGCAAATTCGAGTGTATACTGGCTCATTTTTCTTTTCTTTTTTCTTTATCCAAAATGGTTATACTCCATATGATATGGGAGTCAGCTCCATTTAGATGCTAAAAGTGTTTTAGATCATCTGTGAATAGTAATAAAATAATTTATGAATAGTCGTGAAATAATAATGAATAATAATTAACTGCTTGTAAATAATAGTGAAGTAGTATAAGAATATTGGTACATGGGTTATCACACGACGACCCTTAATGTGAACAGTTTTTACTGTCCATGACTGGTAGGGGTCCGTGTACCCAAACCCTTGTGTCCATGACTAATAAGTAGTATACTATTGGTCACAGAACAAACATCTGCATGTTAAAATATTTTTAAATTGTTACCACCCTTTAAGAATATATCGTTAATTTGGTCTTGATGTAAAGCTTATAACCTCCTATTATTTTCCAAACAAATCATAGATATTGCACGTACATGACGCCCTTTTAAAAAAAAAAATGAAGAAGTAAAAAGCTGATCATTTACATCTTGGCCTGATCTTCAATTCATCCAGTTTCTCTCACTCTAAAGCCAGCCTCGCCACCTTGTTCTGTCGCACAGCAATCAATATTTTGCCTCCTTTAATTGCATCCGGCTTATTATTTAAAAAATAAATAAAAATAGCAGAGGTTTTGATCATCTAGAAATGTTTCCATTCTTATGCCAACACTCGACAATTAAACCATGATTTAGAGGGGAAAAATATTCTTCAATATTGTATGTAATAAAAAATCAAGATTTTTATGCAGATGGTATTAAAAAGAAAAAAAATTAAAAAATTTATTAATACAATTTCAAATTATCAAACAATTATTTGATCCTCGGATGAAAGAGGATATGTGAAAGGGTAATATATAGGCATTTGATTGTGAAAGACTTTTTTCTACCAAAATTCATTGTGGGAAAAATCGATATAATTTGTTGTAGTGATAACCTCGTGACTAGGTAGAGAAACTTCATTGCAAAGGGACAGAACATATAAAAGTATACCTACATCGATGGAGATATAGAAAGGTCGAACATGGGGGCAACGTCGATCGAGTACTTCTTTTATATATGCATGGGACGATCGACGATCAAAGCTTGCGATAGAAAAGGTAGACCAGATGGGGGAAACTTTTCAGGCAAGATGCAAATATGGGCATTGATTCTATGCATCTAGGTTAATATAGGAAACAACATTGGGTGCTTCAAAATTCAAATCTTGATTGAAGGTACTAGATCTCTTAGTTCAATATCGATAAAGTAGATCACCGTGAACGTCTGGTACATAAGTGTAATAAAATGCTATAAATCTAGATAAAGATTAAAAATTTAACTAAATTAGTATCCAGTGTTCCTAAACATTTTTAAATAGTGGTACTTATGCTTGGAAAGTAATAGCTATAAAATGCTTATTTAGGTAAAAAGAGATGAAATATTAATTACTAATCTATTTTTTTCTCTCTCATCTAACCTAAAGTATATATAGTTTGCTTTTATAGTTAACCAGCAACCACTTGTTCTTGGGTTCTCAATCATGGGCATTTTTCCAAAAACAATTGCTAATTCATATTTTCTATATATAGATTTTTTTTAATAATAAAAAGTCCTAAGGTAGATGATCTTAAAGGGTCATTGAAGGAAGCTTCTCAGTTTATTCTATGATACTAAGAAGATACTTGAATAATGCTAGATGTAGTAACTAGTAAGACTCAAATTAAGCTAGGAAATATATTCCAAAATCTCAAATTGCTCATAGGAAGGCAACAAGACAGTCCATTGATGTCAAAAAGAGAAATGGAGTATATGTGTGTGCATGCGCATATGTATTTTATATATATATATATGTGTATGTATATATGCATGTATACATATATACAAACATACATGCAACTAT
Source organism: Carya cathayensis (assembly GCA_011037825.1). Taxonomy (NCBI): domain Eukaryota; kingdom Viridiplantae; phylum Streptophyta; class Magnoliopsida; order Fagales; family Juglandaceae; genus Carya; species Carya cathayensis. Next base: position 161,864 of record QGSO01000599.1, read on the forward strand.
AAGAAAACTGCTTATTTTCGGTCAGCTATTTCCTGCGAGAATTATTATTTCTTGTCAAAATGAGTTTGTTTTTGTCTCAAATAGTTATTATCATTGCAAATAATATGTTACAAATGCTTGTTTTTCTTATATACATATATATATATATTTTTTTTTTCTTATATACATATATATATGCATGTATATATATTGCTAGCTAGTTTCTATAGCAATTGTTTAATTAGAAATCAAACATTTTTCTCAAGCGGGTTCCCTAATTTGCATGCAATGTTTGCATTATCTAGTGATGATCATCAACATGACCGCCCAATATTTTAATCATATCACGATCATTAGAAGGATGATGGACTATATATTTGATTTGTTTTAATTAATTACAAGGGTTCAGACTTGCACCGGTAGTTTAAAGAGATGCAATTGTCATGATAGTGACTTGCATGAACATAAATCGACATCCCGATATGCTTAATTTATTGCCAGCTAAAGACCATTCTATAAAGTATCAAGATGTAAGCCTATGGTGCCTTTTATACTATAATAAGGTTAGATAGCTTGTTCAGCAAGTGTTGAGGAGGTATTTTGACAAAGCATCTTCTTCTAGCATTTTTGCGTTATCACCTAGGTGCGTTTGAATTATTGCTCATATGAAAATGCATTGTAATTATTTCGCAACTCTTGCATATGCCAAAAATCCTAAATACCAAAATATAAGACATATTTTTATTAGAAAATTAAAGGAACCACCACATGCGAATGTTTGGATAGTGAGTTGAGATGAGGTGAGATGAAAGTTGAATAATTTATTATTAGAATATTTTTTTTAATATTATTTTTATTTTGAGATTTGAAAAAGTTGAATTGTTTATTGTATTTTGTATGTAAGTTTAGAAAAGTTGTAATGATTAGATGAGATAAGTTGAGCTGAGAGGCTCTCTCAATCCAAACAAGGTTGTTTAATATAAGACAACAGTATCGTCAGGATGTGGTGCAAAACAAAATTTTAAAAAATATGATGCTTTGAGATGGCACAACTAGCCATTGGTCCTTTGAGATGAAGGGACCCATAGTTGCTATGGTGGATTCTTTCATTGAGACCATGGGATCTACTACATCGTTGGAGGCGATGAGACTTGGCCACATTCGTTGGAGGTTAGATAGTAGCATCATTCTCGTTGGAGACAACTTGGCCTCTTCGTTTTCCATAGAGATAAATGCTTCTTTAGCCTTAGCCGTCTTAGCCAAAGAATCACAGAAAAGAACAATATAGGAGAAAAGATAAGAGGAAAATGAGAAGAGAATGGGATGGGGCGGTTGGGTTTAGAATCTTAGGGTATATATATATATATATAGTGGGTGGTCGGGTTATTATTGGATGGGCAAGTATCTACATAAACATATATTTTTAGAGTGGTGCTACTCTGCCGCCTGAGTAGCACTACTCATTGTTATCGCTAGTTACTTTTTGAACATTTTTTAATATATTTAAATATTTTTAAAAAATAAAAAAATACACCAATAAACTTAAAACCACTTCTTTAATCATTAAGTAAAAAAAATTGACCAGCGATCAACTGGAGTGGTATGCATTAGGCGGCAAACTAGCTTTTTTCAAAATTTTAATAACCTTGCCCACCTGGCCAGTGATAACAACTAGGTTAATGCCCATGATAGTACTAACAAATAGTTGAACATAAGATGTACAATAGTCTACTATGAAGAGCTTTGAAACTAGTGTGTCCCATTTGAAATGGTGAGTTTACTTCTTTTCTCATGAGACCAAAGGCTCATAGGTTTATTGCTTCTTTGCTCAAGACCTACAACATTGTTGTAGGCAGTGTGACCCACATTCTTTGGAGGCCTTGCGGTTGCATCACCCTCATTGGAGACAACGTGGCCTAGTTGTGTGTGTTAGGGAGAAAGCTTCTTTAGCCATGACCTTGTGAAGCATAGAAGCATAGAGAAGAGAGACATGAAGAAGAGAAAGGGATGGGATGACTAAGGTTAAAATTTTAGGGTTTATATATTTATATAGATGTATAGTGCACATGTGGAGTATTACTAAGTAGGCAAATATATGCCCAAATATATATTTTTTATAACCTACTTGCCCAGCCCAAGATAACAAACAGGTTGCCTACCCATTGCTTTACAAGTCGGTCAAGTTAGGTAGTGGCCTACACTACCCCTTGGGTGGTCAAAGATCCACTCGGTGATTGGTTTGTCTAGATCCCCCATGCAAGGTGGTGTGGCTACTTCGCCCTGTGGCTAGACATAAAAAGGATGAGTCTAGGCAGCCATGTGGGAGGTAGGTTAGTTAGCCCAACCCAATCGCTATATTTGGGCGTAACCAACCCAACCCACACAAGGTAGTCTGACCACTGGGCCCATCCCGCTTGGTGACCAAACACACCCCAAAGGGTGAGTCTATACATCAATGTAGGAAGCTAAGGTGGTGAGCTCAACCTATCCATTCTATTTGGTGGTAGTCTTACCATCCCACGCAAGGTGTTTTGGCTGCCCGAACCATTTTGGTAGCTAGACGCAATTCAAGGGGGAGTTTAGACACATGTAGGAGGCTAGGTTTTATGGAAGTGGGTGTGTTACTTTCACATTCCAATAATTAGAAAAGAAACTTAAGTGTAGAATTTTTATTAATGAGTTGAAGAACCTGATCTACACGAAGTTTAAATTCTTAATTTACCAATAACCATATCAAATTAGTCATCCATATGCATGTTTACATATTGAAAAATCCTCAACCAAAGTATGCTTAACCTTTTTATATTTTTAATTAATTAGCATGCACACATTTATCATGCAATGTGATTTATGATAAAAGTATTTATATGAGTAGTTTCCTTTCTTGCCAAGAAAAGTGCATAAATATGAGAAATTAATATGTTGGTTTGGCAAGAGTTGGGATGAGATCAACCAACCAGATCATCATACTCCCACATCTGTGATACTATTAAAAAGTTGTACATGAGATGGATAATAGTCTACTACAAAGATCTTTGAATCTAAAGACCATGTTTGGTTATGAAATTTTTTGAGAAAAATCGAGAATTTCGATTATTGTTTTGAGATGGGTTTCTGGAAAGGAAAGAGGAAATTTTGATTTTGATTTTTTTTTTAAAAAAAAATGAGTGTTGTGTTGGAATTTGTGAGTGTGGATAGGTAAATATGAAAATTTGTTTGAATTTTTAAAAATATTTTTGTTTTGAAGTTCATAAAAATTATATTGATTGTGTTTGATAGCCAAGATCCTTTGGATCAATTGACAATACCTTGGTTTCTCACTAAGAGAACCAAGGATCGAATCCCCCTCCATATATATATATAAATATTATGTGTTTGGTAATAATCGTGTAATGATTAGATTAAAACCTGAAAAATTGAAATAGATTTTTTTAAAAAAATTTAAAGATATATGGTTTAAGTTTTAGAAAGGAAATTAGAAAAATCTATAAAAACTCACTCTAACCAAACATGGCCAATGTCGCATTTGAAATAGTGAAACTGTTTCTTTGCTCACGATAGCAAAACTTCATAGCTTCGCTTTCTTAAGGCTCACAAGAAGAGAGAATTCCAATTAAATCTCTTAATATGAAATTTGGGATCGACTGTACAAACACCTTTTTTGTTCCTAGCTCCTTATTACTTGCAAGAAAAGATATAGTTATGTTGGTCATGTGTTTTGGTATATGATATAGCTCTTATTCTTAAGTCAAATGGTATAGAATGAGTTTCAAGAGAACGAGAGTGATTCAAGTTCTAATTTACCTCTTTACTTAGGGAATTTGCATTTGGGCCGTTATTTCTGTGTCAAGGTAGTTTTGCTAGCAAGTGGTTGCATACGTACAATGCAAGTAATTACATTTTTGTTATGTATGTTATATTGCTAGGTTAACCCATACATGTTGTCTTGATAGTTCGACCCTGCACAATAGTCTTGTCACATTAATTGTGTACTATTTGCCCCTTCTTCAAGTTTCTTCTAGTATTTAAGGCATGGATTGTGCTAGCAGGTCGTCCAGCACTTATCACTGGTGTACTACTAGCACAAATGTGGAGATTATTTTTTTTATAATCACTTTTTTGTAAATATATTTTTTAACATTTTTAATTATTAAGAAAAAATAAAACAATACACAATTTTACTAATAATAACTTTCTTAAGCATTAAGTAAAAAAATAAATTAAAAAAATTAAAATACATGAGCAGTAAGTTGGAGGGGCTCCCCTAGGGCATCGACTTTCTTGGGCAGTTGTGTTGTCCAGCGTCTTGTCCTAGCTAGCTAGCTTGATTGTAGAAAACATCTACTTGACCATTTTGGCACTACCTAGACCATATTCACAAGTTAGAGCCGTATTTTCAAAGTTGTCCATATAAAGTCTGCTCGTTCCTTAGAAAAATGTGTGCAAGGGTGATGATGTTGGGGCTACTATAAAGAGCATGAACGCTCGACTTGAGGAGTTTGACAATCATTGAGTTGTTTGCACTAAAATAAGATCATCAAAGCAATCCATGATGTAGGAGGTGAAAGAAACCAAAATTGTTCTAGAATTACTTACCAGAAATAGAGTATGTGTTCATATATTTATAAGCAAAGTAATTACATTTGGATGAGAACAAATCTAAGATTGTTACAAGAGGAGATTTAATTACGACTATTACAAGAGATAAATCTTCAAATATAAATTACAAACATTCAAATATAAATTATAAGATAGAGGTGTTGGAGATAAACTCGGAAACGCAGCTTACTGGTTTGACATTGATCTTGTTTGATTATTTGAATCATCGTTATCCTTAACATTCCCCTGCAAACTGACGGGAAGATCGGAAATGCTCAGTTTGTCATGAAGGAAACAAAATCTATCAGCTGTATGCCATTTGGTGAAAATATCTACAAGTTGAATAGAGGTCGAAAGATGTTCCAAAATGATGTCTCGACGTGCTACTTTTTCACGCACAAAATGGTAGTCCACCTCGATATGCTTAGATCGTGCATGAAAAATAGGATTGGAAGCAAGGGCAAAAGCACTAATATTATTGCACCAGATGACAGGAGGAGAATCTGGCTTAATAGCTGGGCTGAATGTGTCAAGGAAGTCAATATCACTATGCTGGAGATAGCCAACCGCAATTAGCTATGCTTTGAGTCTTTCAATACTCCCATGTGGTCGGCGTTTGGATTTAAAAACCCACTTACTTGGAACAACATATTTGCTGGGTGGATGAGGACATAGAGTCCAGGTTTCATTCTTTAACAATGCTTGGAACTCACTCTCCATGGTGGCATGCCATTCAGGTATAGCCGCGGCTTGAGCATAGGAACGGGGCTCGGAAATAATAACACCAACATGCAAAGCTCGAAGAGGGTGACGTGTTGAATAATATAGATAAAAATTAGGGTATGTACGGGGCTTAAGATTACCAGTTTGTGATCTAGCGACAACGTGGTAGGAAGTAACTGAACTGGTAGGAGCAGTAGATAGGGACTCAAGGATGTTGGTAGGAGTTGAGGAAGTGGAATGATCGGTGTCTAGCGAAGTGTCGGTTGAAATACGAAGGTCATGTTCAGTGGGGATTATGGGAGTAGTATGAGATGGTAAAACTGAAGAGGAAGTGGAAGGTGAAGGTGAAGGTAAAATGTGTGAAGGAGGAAAAGGAAGTAAGGGTTGAGAATTACCTGACGAGGGAATGCTGTTGCCAGAGTCCTTGAGAGAAGATTGTACACGAGTAGGGAACACAGCCTCATCAAAGATCACATTTCTGGAAATATAAACACGTCGGGAGGATGGATCATAGCATCGAAACCCCTTATGATTAGAACAATAACCAATGAAAATGCATGGTTTGCTACGGTAAGAGAGTTTATTAGGCATGTAAGGTCGAAGACATGGAAAGCATTGACAACCAAATGAACGAAAATAGCTAAAGTCCAGAGGAAGATGAAATAAACATTCAATGGGTAAAGTAAAATTGAGGACTTTTGTAGGCAACTGATTGATGATAAATATGGAAGTTAGGAAAGCAGCGACCCAAAATTTCTTAGGTAATCCGGATTGTGCAAGGAGAGTGAGTCCCATCTAAACTATATGTCAATGTTTCCTCTCGGCAAGGCCGTTTTGTTGAGAGGCATGTGGACAAGATAGCCGATGAAAAATCACATTATCACTTAGAAATTGTTTAAAAATGGTGGAACAATATTCACCACCATTGTCAATTTGTATTTGTTTAAGGGGATAATTAAATTGTTTTTCCACTAAGATTTTGAATTTAACAAATGTAGCATAGAGATCAGATTTATTAGAAATGAGATATAACCAACAAAAATGAGTAAAGTCATCAATAAAGATTACATAATAGAGACAACCACTCAGAATGAATTAACACTAGAAGAGCAGTTGATTCTCTTGAGGAATCAAAGAATGGCAATTGCTTAGACTTACCTAGTTGACATGACACACAAATGGACTTTTTATTGAATGAATCACTAACAGGCAGAGAATAATTATGAAGAATATTATGCAAAGTAGCCGACGAAGGATGTCCCAAAAGACAATGCCAAGTGGTGGTAGAAGCCTTGACCCCAACAGTCATGGTGAAAGCATGAAATTTAGATGACGATAGCTGATGAAGGTTGATCGGGTACAATCCTCTATCACTGGGCACCGTCATGAGCGTGTCCCCCGTCTTGAGGTCCTTCATAGAAAAATTGGAAGCAGTAAGTCCAAATAACACATCATTATCCTTACAAAATTTATTGATGGAAAGAAGATGGGCAGAAGCTTGAGGACAATAAGCAACATCATTTAAAGTAAGAGTAGAATAAGGAGTTTTAATAATGGCATTGCCAATTTGTGAGATTATCAAACCTGCCCCGTTACCTACGCCCACGGAATCATTGCCAAATTAGCTGCATCAGAAGTAACATGAATATTTGCACCACTATTAGTGTACCCTTGATGTTGATTAAGGTAGGCAGTATTGGCCTCAGCAACCATAGCAGCCAACTCTGTTGGAGGATGCCTCCCTTGAAAGGCATAGTTCATACGGTTGAAGCATCTAACATCTGATGATTTTCTCTTTTGTAGATTTGACAAGGTGATAGAGTCTGAGAATCATTTGACACAGGTGTAGATGAGGAAGCTGGCAAGTGAGGTAGGGGCTTCCGAAATGGTGAAGAAGATGAAACTGTTCCAGGAGATTTGGACATACCTAAAGAGTGGGACCGGTTGTTGTTGTTATTGCATGCTCCTGGTTTGGAGCTAGATTTGTGGGAGTAAAGAGCAGAGGAACCCGTCTCAAGTTGAATGGTATGATTGTGAAATTTCTGCATGAGATCAGAGTTGAGTAGCTCGGCATGAAAATCAGAAAAGGACATCGATTTCTCCTTTGCAAGCAGCATGTATGTTGTGACAAAAGAATGAAAGGATGAGTTGAGTCCATTGAGCACCGATAAAATTAAGTCAAAATCCTCTACGGGTTTGCCAACTGCTGATAATTCATCCGAGAGAGATTTGACTTCATCTAGAAAGCTTTGGCATGACATGGTGCCTTGCTGAAGAGATTGAAGTTTTCTCTTGATGAGAGAAATTCGAGAGGTGGAAGGTGCAGCAAAATGTGAATCGAGAGCCTGCCAAGTAGGCTGAGATGTTTCCAGACCATAAATGGTAGAAACAATTGAAGGAGATAGAGATGAGACAATCCAACCAAGTAAGGTTTGATCTTTATACTGCCAAACCACATAGGCAGAGTTAAGAACACATTGAACGCGGAGCTCATCACTGGAATATTGAGGAGGGCAAGGATTGGAACCATCAACAATCCCCATCAAGCCATAGCTTCGAAAAAGTGGGAGTAATTGAGCACTCCATGCAAGAAAGTTAGTACCATCAAGCTTGATGGAAATAACTTGTGCTGGAAGATGAAAGGCAGTAGAAGCATTAGATGAAGAATCAGAAACAACCATAGGATTAAGAAAAATGTGAGCTATAGAATTTTCTGATACCATGAAAGAAACCAAAACTGTTCTGGAATTACTTACTAGAAACAGAGTGTGTGTTCATATATTTGTAAGCAAAGTAATTACATTCTGATGAGAACAAATCTAAGATTGTTACAAGAGGAGATTTACGACTGTTACAAGAGATAAATTATCAGATATAAATTACAAACATTCAAACATAAATTATAAGATAGAGGTGTTGGAGATAAACTCGGAAACACAGCTCACTGGTTTGACGTTGATCTTGTTTGAATATTTGAATCATTGTTATCCTTAATAGGAGGGAGAATGTTAACCTAGCTATCTCTCATTTCAAGTTTTACGTCTTTAGATTCAATTACCATCGATCGCTGGAAGGTTAGGAATTTTATACAGCGAGAAAAGGGTGTAGATTGCATGCCTTTATATTAAACTTATAGCCACGAGTTATTTGGTTGTCAATCGTAATCAGTGGCAAGAAACGCCATTTATGTACACTCATTTTCCATGCAGCTAGCAAGTTACGTACTTTGTATTGACTTTAAGAACGCATTTTAATATGCATATAGAGATCGTGGTGTTTGATTATTCATATGAACGAGCATTGATGCTGGTTCATACGAAAGAACGAATATATATTGCAAGTCAAAATAAAGCTGGAACATTGGGAATCCATGAGAGAGAGAGAGAGAGAGAGAGAGAGAGAGAGAGAGAGAGGTATGCCATATACATGATTATATATTGTTAATTTAGGGAAAAGATTAATACCTCACGACAAAAGAAGAGACCGTAAGGATTGATGGTGAAGGTTTCATTCTGATGCCTTTCCGAATATAATAAATTATTAATAAATACAGGAATAAATAAAGGCGAAACGTTGCTTAACGTTGGAACATCAGAGAAAGACCATTCCAAGTTTAGGATCGATATTATATATATATATATATATTACAAATATAATATTAATTTAAGCTATTCCATACTTTTCCAAGCCTTCTCCTACGACACGTTAACCTAATTGAAACCAAAGACCTTCCTCTCTTCTCATCATCCTCGTCTCCACTGCCTATAAGCTTTTTTCCTCATTATTTTGTTTTTAACATTTTTCCTTTCTTCTAAATCGGTATAGGTACTTTTGGTGTATCGCTTTCCGGCAATATAAGAATTACCACAAGCGCGTATTCTTGGTCATCGATCTTATAGCCCCACAACAAGAAAAGCCACAAAAAGATTGGAGTGTGAGACTCATGCGCCATTACCCTGACCACAACTTTGAACATCCACGCCGCGCGCCTACATGCTCGATATCGTTGAGCTTGCAACCTCAAACTCTTAGATATGAACCATCTTAACCCACCGGTACCATTGCCGCGCGCATAAGGCATGTGCGAAGTAAGACCATAGTTAATCTCATTTTGCTGTTAGTATTCTTGGTCATACGTGCCCATCATCTAGGAGCACCTAATAATTACTCTCTTGCAATGGGCTCTAATTTATTTGTAAGGATCGATGACCACCTCAGCTTGCATCATGTATTCCTCATTTCTACTAATGCAATCATTAATTAAAAATTAAAGCATTTGCGCCCAAAAAATTATATATGGTGTACCATTGTTGTGAGCTTCCAAAAAATTAGTTAGCAAAGTATATAGCAACAAGATCCATATATAATGCCTCCACTAAATTAACGAGCATCGATCACGATTCTCTTGCATGCCTAGCTAGTAAGTCAGCGGGTTTTGATTATTCGAGTCAAGAACTGGATCATCATGATCTAATAAATATTTAATATCAATATCAATATCAATTTAAACATAAAAATACATGAAAAGGGTAAAACTACATTGAATAAGAGAACAATAAATGTATGCTTATAATCGTTTATTTGCACGTACATTTTAGCCCACTCCGATAAATGTATTAATTGATTCTTAGTTGACTCACCGATATTATATCATGATCACTAAAGGAATTGGAATATATTCATATATACATATATATATTAATACTATATATAATCGTGAAGTGTGCAAGTGCCGTAAAGTCGTTTTGAAAAAGAGTTGGATATTCTAATGTTAAAAAATTAATTTCTTTTCATATGGATGCTGTATTTATTCAATTTTTTTTAAGTAATTGCATGGCACTTGTATACTCACAACTGTAAGTATCATTATATATATATATATATATATAGTTTGAAAGCCATGAATATTATTAATATTATTCGTATTGTCATAGATGACAAAACTTGAATATAATTAATTATTCTTTCGGCATAAAGTTTGTCCTGTGATCATCATCACCACCATTAATATATGTAAGAGAGGTAAGTTGTCAATTGAATGACCTAACATCCCATGAATAATAATAATTTTTCTTTGCCGAAAGACATATGTACATCCGGCCATAGCCAACCAATATGCCGAATTGTGGCACTTAATCCGCAAAGCATAATTAATATGGTTTTGGTGGGTTAATTATTTCTTAAGATTCCGTCATCATATGCATGCAATCATAGCTAGCTTTGTTTAACTAGACATCCATGATAAAGGGTATTGGATTATAAATCATTTATTAATGGACGGACCTATGTATGTTGGAAATCAAAAGTTCAATTGACCATTTGAAACTTTTCATGAATTTTGTTTTACCCATAAAAAGGTTAAGATATAAAGTAGCCGACAATGTTTGACCTAATTAGGATTACTATTGGGTTAGAGATGTGGGAATTTCATTCACCATACTTTGAATTGTATATACATATACAGTAGTATATAATATTGTCTGTATAAGGAATATTATTTTAGTTTTAGCAATGAATAATTATTTGTACAAATCTCAAATATACAAAATTCGTATAAATTTTTTGTAAATACAAGACCTCGCCATGAAAATTTGTAAAAAGAAATTGCTTTTTCGTAATGATCACTAGATCGAACGATTGGAATCTGTTTTTTTTATTTTTTATTTTTTTTATAAAAGGTCTGTATGAATCTTGAATAACTAAGACTTAGGACATGTTTAGATAGTGAGATGAGAATTTTTTATTTTAAATAAAAGTTTAAAATATTATTTTTTAATATTATTATTGTTTTAAAATTTAAAAAAATTAAATTATTTATTATATTTTGTCTGAGAATTAAAAAAAATGTCTCATCTCACTTGCCAAACTTGCTCTTATATATACCTATAGCATTAATCTTTAGCAATACTTTGAACAAAGTAATTATTTAGTTATTTTAATTCATTGATTTTACTTTTTATTTATTTATCTTTCTTATGTTGCCTTTAAGGACGTGATAACTTTTTATGATTTCTTTGCCTGGGAAAGTAAGGTAGAACATGTTTACGTGTCTAGGTCTGAAAGGACAAAGAAACAATAATATTAATGCTTTAGGATTTGATTTGAACTTTAAAACTTCAGGAATTTGGATAGGGTTTGGGTCTGAGAATTGCAGTGTATTTTGGGAAAGGAATTGATGTTAAAGGGTGATGGTAAGTTGATTTTTAGATTTGCATATCGTTTAGTACACGTACGACGAATGCATGCATTAAAAAAAATAAGCAAAATAAAACCACAACCACATGATTTTTCAGCCCGCATTTGTTAACGACGGGACATATTGCTCCACAATTGCTACCATATTTGTACCGAATTATATATGCAAAAGAGAAATAATTAGAAACCCATCATGTATATATAGATATAATATCTAGATATCTTGTACGTTCTATCATTAATTCATGTAGAGGCAGGCATGCATGCAACTTCATCTTGTGCATGTTATGGTGATCTTCAACATCAAAGACTCGACACGTGGATTTTTGGTTCCTTCCTGTGGAGCACTATACAGCTTTTGACATGACCAACTTCACGGATTCTTCCAGCTTTTCCCTGCAAAACAAATAGTACTCGGCCTGAATTACAGTTAGCTTTCTATAAGCCTACTGCGGTTTAGGTCGGATTTCCTTTTGCTTGAACAATTTGACCACTTTTTTCATATGTACACAGTACCACTGAGATAAGTAGAAGGAGCTATATTTATCTCACATTTTTTTCTATACCTTAAAGCTTGAAAATAAAAAAAAAGACTTTTAAGAAATCATAATCCGAAATAATTAATCTTTTATGACTAAATTAATTACAATACTTGTAAAAATAAAATAAAATAAAAGCAAATAAACGTATGTATCAACCAAAAAAAGGAGTAAATGCTCTTCCTTGCATGAAAGAATATAGGTTTTTATTATTTATTTTATATTTTAATACTTTCTTTACATGTTGGTTAGACTCTCTCAATAAGTGAAATTAATATGTAGAATATTTAATTAAATAAAATAGAGTGTAGAGTTATGATTAAATGTTATGAGATTTATTATGATATCCTATGAACTCACCATTTGTCTCAAAAAATTAAGTTGAAAGGAAGACATAAATTTTATTATTTATTTTATATCTTGACATCCACTATTAAATTTAATAATATAAGATATTTTAAACAATTATCATTTAAATAACTGATAGAATACGAAAATACCACATTAGCAAATTTATTTAAAAATAATAATAGTTAGGCTCGGTTTTGATATAAGAAATATTTCATCTCATATCATTTTATTATTATAATTTTTTTAAATTTTTATATAAAATATAATAAAAAATTCAAAAATTTTTAAATTTTAAATAAAAATAATATTAAAAATAATATTTTAAGAATATATTCTTTTTTAATGTTTAATTTTTAATTTTATTTATTTTATCCTTTACTCATTATCCACAAAGAATAATATTAGTACGTGAAAAGACGTCCATTGTCAATAGTTCGACTGGCATATGCATGCGCAGCAGCAACATACCGGAACAAATGGGAGTTAGACACGTGATACTGTACAGAAAACCTTTCGGTCTGAGGCAACTGCCATGCCTTCCTCAATCATCAATAAAAAAATGTCATAAAAAGGGAGACCAGGCGTTATGGAAAGAAAGCACAAGGTTCTGTCCCTGATTCCCACTTGCACTGAGCACAGACAGTGGAAGCGTGTGGATACTGGACATCAAGTACTCTTCCGGCTTCCCAGGTCAATAATGGGAGAGAAAGAAAAAACTATTTATTATTTTTTTAATAATTATATTATATTAATTTTTAATATAATATCAAATGATAGCAGAATATATAATTATTTGATAATGATGATAATTAAGAAGACCATAAATAGAATTTTTTATTGAATAATTAAATAATATATATTTTTTAATAAATTATTATAAATTGTTAATTCATTTGTGGTGAAGGTGTACTTTGTCGCAACAATTGCTAATAACTAAAAATTCAGTTATGATTACAACCCAAAGACAAAGCTTAATTATGCAACCATGCATGAAATCTGAAACATCATAGATGTAGTGACCAAATCAGTGAAAAAAATATCAAGACTTTAGAAGACAACATCGTACAATTGCCAACAATCAAACCAACCACAGATTATTCCCATTCCATGCGTTCATATATATTTGATATTTGAATTAATGCTTATCATAACATAAAAATCATGATAACAATAAGAAAGTAGATTAGATCTACTTATTTGAAATCATAAGCAGAGAAGCATGCAGGCTTTAAATATTTAAGTGAAGTGTAATGTTGTAGAGAAATAAATCAACAAAAGCATGCAGGTGCACATTTTCACGAGGCTTAGTCCAGACTGATCATTCTCGGAAACCTTTACAGAATCGCGGGTTACAAGCCTCTTTGTAAGACAATATCATGATTCATGAGTTATGACTTCCCTAAAGGCTCATCCATAGATTCCTTACAACATCATAAGTTATATGCCTCCTTGAGACCCATCGATCGTCAGAATCTCTCCATGGTATCGTGTATCTACAGAAGACGAGTCCCCTCGCTCGAAGTCCCATCCTCAAAAACCTCTACGTACAATCACTCTTGCAATACAGTTAGCATACGTTGACAACGCAACAAGTTGCTAGGCTTTCAACATTCAGTAGCTGTAGACAACAAGGAGAGACAAGAACAACGATAGTGATTGTCACATTAGATTCATACGTTTACCTCTCGGCAAAGTAAGCCAACCATGAGAACCATGCAGGAGCAACTATTGGGGATAAAGTCTGAGAAGTGGGCCTAGCTATTACCATAACAAGAGGATCAGTGAGGATGTTTTATTGGGTTTCTTGAATAATAATTTTTTTGTATTTTGTTTGAAAGCTTAGAAAAATTGCACTGATTATGTAATGATTAGAGAAAAAAAAGTTGAAGATTTAAGAGATACTTGGAGAATGAAATGATATGAGAATTTTGTAAATATTAGGAAGATGATTTTTGAATAGTAGTGAGAAAGTTTGAGTTAAGTATTTATTGGGTATTGGAAAATGAGAGAAAAAAAGTTAAATAAAAAATGTTATAAAATTAAAATATTGTTAGTATATAATTTTTTAATATTATTTTTATTTTGAGATTTGAAAAAGTTGAATTAATTTTTATTTTTTATTTAAAAGTTTGGGAAAACTATAATGATTAGTTTGAAAAAATTATAATGATTAATTTGAAAGTATTTTTATTTGAATGATATTTGAAAAGCAAATGAAACGAAATGGGATGAGATAAAAACTTTTTCCAAACATTTCCTTATAATAAAAAAGTATTTTGTATTTTAGTAATGTTTGAAAGGAAATAATATTTGAGAATACTTGAAAATACTTTAGAATAGTTGTGTTCCCAAAACAATCCTAAGTAATTGATAGGATACAAGTCTCAAGACAATAAATGCAAGAAATAATTTAAATTAAGGACAAAAGAAGACTAAAAAAAAATTGACTAATTGTTTTTTTTTTTTTTTTTTTACATACACGTTTGTATGTATAGCCATGTTTTTTTTTTTTTTTATACAATAGTTAAAGAAATAAGAACATTATTATTCAAATAAATCCGACCGATCGATTAGTTTGATCAAATCATATTATTTCTGTACCCTGATTTAATATAATCCTATTTAACGAGTGCAAAAAATATTAGAAACCGTACATTTCCTGTAGATCGACCTAAAGTTAAAGAGAGTAGAGATATATAGTGATTACATATAAATAATATTTGTAATCGTAAAGTACGCAAACTCTATACAATCATTTTGAAAAGAGTGAATAAATTCAATACTCATATAAACAAATTAATTTTTTAATAGTGAATTCCAATATTTTTTTAAAAAATTGCATGACACTTGCGTACTCCACGACTGTATATAACATTACTAGTAATTGCAATCATGTTTATCATTTATCATGAAAAAGGTTGGTTACAGCAATGTCTACAAGTTTTCCATCTGCGCCTTAACTCTATTTCAACAACTTCTAGAGATGGATCCCAAATGTAAATCAGTACTATTCCTACACCGCACATCTATTTTTATTTTATTTTTTCAATAAGTGTGTAGTGTAGGGTTGTTGAATAGAATTTTTCTATATATATAATGTGTCTCTAAAAAGAGTTTTGGACCAACTCCAACACAAGATTAGGACCATTAAGGTAAGAAATGCTATTTGGTCATTTGAGATTTTTAGCTCAAATGACTCTCTTGAAGTGGCACCAAAAATAAAAAATAAAAAGTAAAAAAAAAACACAAACACAGATACAAACAAAAAGTGGTAGAGAGAATTTAAGATTTCGGTCTTTCTCATTTTATATTTTTGGATGCTCTTTTCTTTTAAATATATATTTTTTAATAAACTACGTACTGCATGGCACCACCATATAATACAACGTTGAGAGGGCTATTTGAGCAGTAAACTTTAGATAACCCTAATAACATTACTCTTAAGAAAAACCTTAATTGGTACACCAAAAAAAAAAAAAAAGAAAAAGAAAAAAACTAAAAGCTTATTGATTAAAATAACGATAAATAAGAAAATACCATGCAATGATGCCAAAGGCTAGAACTGTTCAAAACAATATCCAAAGCTCATGATTTCGGTTCTCATTAATCAATGAGGCCAACGTGTATCATACTTTTAGAAGCATTTATATATATATATATATATATATATATACATACATACATATATATATATATATATATATGTATACGTCATACCAAAATTAGCACAGAATAAATAAGCTGCTCTTGTCCACTAGTTGTACTCAATATTCATATTCTTTGCTTCAAATGAATTAAGTAAAACGTTGTGATGATCAGTTAGAAGCTCATAAATATTCCTACCTCAAACTAATTAAAAGCAAAGTATATATTTCTTTACCACTGATCAATCACACAAGCACAAAAGGAAAAAGGAAGAAAAAGAAAAAAGAAAAAGGAAGGATGGTGTATTGGACTGTTAGTCGTTTTAAGTGTTGCCTATATATATACATATATTTGCGCGCGCGCACGCTCTACAAAAAGTTAATTACGCGGTGCTTAAAACTTTTCCAAGACCAATATTGTTCATATTGGGTTGTTTCCCAAACTATAAATATTAAGAGGAAAATTATTTATATAGTTTTAGACTGTGTAAGTTTCGTGCTGTGCATTCCTTCCAATAAAAATAGACGAATTTGAGACCCACAAGAAGAAATCTTTTTTTATTTTTGGTTGACCTCATTTCTTTTTAAAAGCTATATGTAAAACTTGTATATCTTAATATTGTATCTAGCATTTAATGACAAAAAGAAGAGATGAGGAATTCTAATGGATGGTCCCTTACAATTTTATAATTGCAGAAACAAAAAGAAAAAATGTTGGAAAATAGAACAAAATGTTTCAACTTTCTTAATTAATTAGGTGCTAACAAAAAATGAATTATCACAAAGATGTTTGATCATAAATTCTGAAAGGACAACATTAACTACGTTTGGATGCTGAGGTGATTGTGAATAATAGTTAAAAAAAAGAATAAGAGAATAATAGTCAATATTTTTTTGTGAAATAGTAGCAGACTACTTCAGTTACTAAACATAGCCTTTAAGTTCATAATTGAGTAGGATGCGAATATTTAAGATCAGAAGCCAGGTCATTAGCAACAATACCATAGGGTGAGAATATATATGTATTGCGTTACATTAGGATCCATCTACTATGTAGGACAAAAGTAAAAAGAAAAGGAAAAAAATAAAAATAAAAAACTCTAATTTGCACACGAAAAAGGTTCGGAATTATATATTTAAATTCAGATTATCTGAATAGTGAGTTTTAAATCAGAGGAATCAGAAGAAACACCACCTCTTGTCCCTGGAAGGAAAGTCGGTGTGTAAGAGGAAAAAGATGGGGGTAAAAGGAGATATTCGCAAGGAACAAGCTAGCGTTGCTTTATGACGCTTTATGAAAAGTCTGAAGACGACCTTTAGGCTTTATTATTCTCATAAGATCTCCTCTCCCATTATTGCACTGATTGGATGATATATCTTGGTGGCACAGAAAGAGAGAGGTAGAAAGAGAGCGAGAATAAAAAGGAAAGGGACAAATGCGAGAATATGTTTGGAATTTCATTTCCTTACCACTTAATAATAATAATAATAATAATAATTTTAGTTTTAAAATGCCTAAATTTTATCTCTTTTTTTTTAAGAAAAGTCGGTAGATTTAGGACATATATGAAAAAATAATTTTTTGTATTAATAAATTTTATTTCTTATTAAAAAGAGTGTACAGAACTTACATATCTTAATATAGTATTATGGATCTCGATATAAAGGAAAGTTTTGGGAGCCAATATTATATATATACAGCAAAAGAGGGTTTGCCACTTGGCAAAATGGGTAAGGGACACGTAGACAGTGTAGATGGCTTGAGCTAGGGGCTGTGTATTTGTCGTGGTCCAAGTTCTTTAGCCCACCATGATGGTGAGACCAGCGGTGGCCGTGGATTTGCCTTTTTAGAATGGTGGGAATGAATGAACCACCCACTAGGTATTGGTGGCCAGCTTAGCAGAATCTTGGAAATATTCCTAGAATTATGTGTGTACGTTTTCCTGGTTTACACTTGTGCATGACTTTAGGCCCCTTACTTTCATCTTTCTAGGGGGTCGAATTACAGGATCCTGTCTGGGAATTTCTGAATATTACATAAAAGTTTGTTATTCCATCGATGAGTATTTTGCGGTATCAAAATCCATAACTTTATCCTCCTAGCTCTGTTTCTTGACAGACATCGATACCCTTATCTCCAAGTACTGCAGGCCGGTTATAGGGTGACTATTTTTTTGTTCTTTTAGTATTAATTGTGAATTAACAATATTAATTTCCGTTAAAAGCATGTGAATGCTGTGTAATTGTTCTGGACTTTGGCGTGACAGACAGCTGGTGGAGGAGATGGATTAGATCATGTTCATATGAATTGTCCATACAATGTGTGTTCTTGTAGGCATGGCCTGAGAGACAAGATTTTGATGCTCATCCAACTCATTCTGCATATACTTCCACATGCATTCTCTCTGGTGCACAACATTTTGAATTCCAATCTATTAAAGTTGAGGCTATGATACCATGCTTTATACAAGCTAGCTAGCAAAAACATTACAGATTTCTAATCGTTGTGAAAGAAATTTTGTTTATTTTTCTATATGAGAGTTCTTTTTTTTTTTTTTTTAAAAGCTTTCTATTTGCTTCTTTATCACATATATAGATTTAATTATGTAAATCTACGTAAGTCATACACCCCCTGCGTAATCCATTGACTTCCAAACCTCGTCATAGCTGCTGATATAAAACATTTTAAGTGGTCGATTTACGAAACAGAAATGATAGTCAACGATAGTTGGGTCCCGATTAAATTCTGACAATTTTTTTTTTCTATTTTTTTTACTTAGTGATTAAGAAAAAAAATTTTAGTGAGGTTGTGAATTTTTTTAAAAAATATTTAAGAATATAAAAAAATGAATGAAAAAAATAAATAAAATAAAAAAACTCTTTTGTTCTCCTTGGGACCAGTCTCGTGCTACATTCTCGGTGGACGGGATTATGATTATTACTTGTAGGTTTAAGTTACATCGAGTATGATGTTAAATGAAATTCTAATTTATATATAGCCTGATCTTAAGGCTTTGTACGTTGCAGATATAGATCATGTCAATATGAAAACTTAATTAGTTCTTATTTTCTTCTTTGAAAATTTCATTTTCATCTTAACAAACGAAGTGTTATAGAAGGAGTATCTTATTGATCTTTTGCGCCATGACATGATTTATAATGATCTCTCACGTTGGATTCGCTAGCTTACAACTAAATTATCCACAATTAATTATTCGATGTCTCTGCCTTACATATTCAGTTCCTGAAATTTTGCATGAAAATTGCTTTGGACAAAAAGGTGGCGGACATTAAGAATGAATGAGCGCATATCGTTTTCTATAAAACATATGGATTAGGGCATCATCATAAAGCCAACATGGGGAAAAAGAAAGTAGTTCAAAGGAAGAAGGGCATAATCATGATTTATTAGTGAGCAAAATATTAATGCATAAAGAATTCCGAACTAGATTAAAAAAAGTATACTACAAGAAATCTGCTAAGTTGTGATCAGTTATTTCTTATAAAAATGATTATTTTCTGTTAAAATAAATTTACTTTTATCGTAAATAATCATTCTCGTTGCATATACTTCGTCATAAATGCTCTTTTGTTTTTACTAGTTCAAGCCCAGCATGCTTACTGTAGAAAAAAATAAGATCTATTATTAAAAAATATATATTTTTTAACGTGAATTTTAGATTTGTCTATTTTTTTTAAAAAGAGCACGTAATTCTTGCATATTTTAGGACTCTAGTACAAATCAATTTTTTTATTTATTTTTTTTAATTTTTAAAAAAGCAACAATAGGGTCGATGTAGACAGCAATCTCGGAGCTAAAATGGGGAGGAACATGCAGGACCAGAAAAAATGGCCTTTGTTTCGGAATCCTACTCCGTGCGCTTTTGACTCTTAACAAGACAAGCCAGCAATAGACATGGCAAAAATTTTGGGAGCTGCCGAGAAATTGTGGTGGGTAGGGGTGAGGCACAAAACCTAGCATGGAGATGGTGTGGTCGGATTTCCAACCACTTTCCGACCGCTAATATGCTAATGTAATTGTGAATTATGTCACTGCATAGGATGAGACATCACTGCCTTTATTTGTTGGGGTTATGGCCCCCATTATAAGTATGTCGCTTACTTTCATTATCCATATGGTTCAGGAGGACGGGGCACGCACAGGAGCTGCAATAATATAAGGGTGGCTCTACAGTCACACATCGAGGGATCCCCCGACAGTTTAAATTTTTTTCTTTTACTTTTTTTTTCATATATTTTTTAATGTTTTTAAATATTTTTAAAAAATTCACAACATCATTTAAAAACATTTATTTATTCACTAAGTAAAAAAAAAAAAAATCACTATCAGAATCTCAGTCGGATTCTCATGTGTATCTTTAACATTTCTGATAATATATATAATATCCAACCTTTCCCAACCATGATATAATTTCTTTATTTTTTCAAAGGATTTTGCTTGTTTTTATTTAGGTCCCGTTTAGATTCTATTATCTCAACTCAACTCGTACTAAGAGACACTATCTTATCCAAACATTTATTTTAAAATCACTTCATAATCTAAAACCGTTTCATCTCATCTCATCTCACTTCCTAATCTAAATACATAATTTTAAAAACTCATCTCATCTCATTTCATAAATCAATAATCTTAATACTATTCACAAATCATCTCATTTTCTAATTCAAACACACAAATTTTTAAAAACCATCTTATCCTATCTCAACTCAACAATCTAATTATTATTTATAAATCATTTTGATTCCTAACTCATTTCATCTCATTTTTTAATCTAAAGAAGTCATATTTACTTTTAAACAGTTGGTATGGGCCTTTTTTTTCTTTTTATTTATTACAATTTAAAAAGTGTTACTGCCATGTTTTGTTTGAGTATCTACCGGGCCGACAACCTAATGTATATTTGGGACACGAAAGACCCTTTAGAGCTCAATGTCCCAAGTTGTTGGGCTAGAAATCCAGAGTTCAGCAACACCAATACCGTTATCGTGATCAAAGCTGGGCTTTGATATTCCCCAAAACTTGAGGTGCATCAACTGAAGTGCACTGATGGGTGTTTCTTGCTGGTCAATAGTATCTACTTTGTTTGAGGAATGTTATTTTATTTTATTTTTTTGATGGAAAGGAATGTTATTACTCATCAGTAACATTATCCATTGTCACACTTATTAATATATGACATGTTAAGTGACTATTGTTTGCCAAGATCCTTTGGATCAATTGGCAAATTGGCAATACCTTAGTTTTTCACTAAGAGAACCAATAATCGAGTCTCCTCAGCTCCATGTATATATATATAAAAAAAAGTAACTATTATTTAAGTGATTGACATAATGCCAGAGGTAAGGGAGTCGAGAAATATATTCAATATTATAGCATGATTGAAGAAATCAAAATACAATTTCAAAATATGAAAATTCCTCGAGCATAATTAGACAAGTTACACCATGGAATCAAAAAATAAATGTTTGTATTTCTTAAAAATTAATTAACATTTTTGAGTTGTTTATTTCACTATTTAGACATATTTTATGTTATTAAATATTTTTAAATCTAACTTCATCTTTTAATTTTTCCCCTTATGAACCCAAATCTTGGCTTTGTCTCTAGGTTGACATTTGAGATCATTTTAAATATATTTGTCAAATCAATAAGTTTGAATAAATATAACAATATTTAAGATGAAGAATAACATTGCTCTTTCTAACGCGATTCAATAGATATTGTTCGATTCTTTAAAGAGGATAATTATATATAAAATAATTAATCAAAAGAATGGTGTAAAATTGAGATATAAACAATAAGAAAAATTAGAAATCTACAACAGACGGGATTGGAATAAAGAAATATTTTCATCGAAGGAAAAGGAATAGCTACAATGAGATTTAAGAGAAACTTGTTTCCAGATCCTCTATTAGCATAGACATATGCTGCTACAATTTTCGGCATTGAGCTACGACTTAGAAAGATCATACCTAAAGGTGATGCATTACAAGTTGTCAAAGCTATTAAGTTTCTTGTCTCGCTCGATAGCAATAGCCAAACTATTTTCTTTGTCAGCTCGATCTGCTCTTTTTCTTGTAGAGGAATGTGGAACAAGAATTCTCACAAAGTATAGAACTGAATGCCTCTTGCTTGGTCTCTTTCTTGCCACTCTCATTTCAATCTACTACTTCCATGATCAATGTGGCTGGGTAAGTTTCCTTTCTCGGTATTAGGGCAGTACCATTCTGTGGTCTCTTCGGTAGAGCTCCCTCCTTTCTTGAGTTCACGACTTCTTTTATATGTCCAAATGTTGAGCCGATATAGCTTCTTTATAGCCTCTCATATGAGGGAAGATAGAGAGACCCAATCTTTTTTTAAATAAATGGTGGGGCTTCTATCTTTTCCAATAAAATCATCACGTAGTAAATCAAGAAATCCTAAACTCTATTTCCCCTTCAAGTTTACCTACTATGTTGCCATAGTGAATATGATCTCCCCCATACATACGTAAGACTTTATCCACAAGAGAAAACTGGAACAACAAGAGGATGCTAATTAATTATGTTAAAAACATGCTCACAAAGTTTGATAGTTGGTCAGTTAATGTTAATCATGTTAATAGGGATGCCAACAAAATGGCTCATGCTCTAGGAAAAAATGCTTTGTTTGTTTCAAATGCTCTAGGCGAAAGTGCGGATGGTTGCTCAACCGTCCGGCATTTACCTTCCTCGCAGGTTACCAAAGGGATGTGTGTAATGCCTAAGGCTACTTGATCCCTTCTGTGGTGAAGTGCGGGCCAGCCCTTAGCTGCCTAAAAATTTACCTTTCTTGTAGACGTCAACAGGTAGGAGTGGGTCTAGCCCTGGATTGCCTGAAAAACCTACCGCCCCGCGAGGGTCAACAAGTGGGACCAGCCCCTTTGTGCTCGACCTCTTTCACGAAGAAGAGCGGGTCCACCTGAACAACTTACCCTGACTTTCACCATGACGAAGAGTGGGTTCAACACCAGCTTGACCCTCACTTACCTTTCCTGTGACATCAACAGACAGGAGTGAGTTTAGTCCCAAAATGCCCGAACAAATTACCTCCCCACGACAGTCAATAGGCGGGATCAGCCCTTGCGATGGCCCAACCTCCCTCACGAAGGAGAGCATGTCCAACCCTGTAGCTGTTTGAACAACTTGCCCCATCCCTGTCACAGTGAAGTGCAGTTCAACCGTTCGACAAATTACCTCCTTGGGGGGAGCAAAGGGGAGGGCTTGATTTGAGACATCCCTAGCTCTCCCTTTATGGAGTACAGGTTTAGACAATAGACTGCACAACACAACTCCAGGGTGCCATCTCCTACAATGAAACCCTTGCAAGCCTAAGTCGCACTACAACGTCACTACTTAGGTTAGCAAATCTCAAGGGTTGTTTACACTAACTGATATGACTTTCGTAGTAGGCATTTGCTACTTACTTTCCCGTTGAGGACCAACAGGTCGGTCCAGCCTTAAGGTGGCCTAACCTGCCTCACGGCGAAGTGCTGGATCGGTCCCTTGACTACCCGACACTGCCTAAGGAGTGTTCAACCTAAGTGCGTTGCTCGACCTCTTTTGGAGACCTATGTCGAGCCTAGCCCTATGACAAGGTTAATAGGTGGGAAAGGTCAGGGATTGCCTGACCTCCCAAGCACCCAAAAGGACTGGTGGGTCACTTGCCAGCTTGGCCTCGTTCATACGCACTTTGAGCAGTAGGAACCCCTTCCGGCTTAACTCTAACTAAATGTTGAGGTAGCCAACTGCAGGACAACCTGGCTACTGAGGAGACCAAAGAAGAGGGGTTGGCCCAATGCCTCTTGACCTTTCTCCTAGCGGAATGGAGGCTCAGTCACCTCTCGGGTGACTTAACTCCCTAAGTTTAAGGTTAGTCGACTATAGAAAGAAAGAGGGGGATTGAGTCCATTGGTAAGTAATCCATAGCGCCAATAGCGACTTCTCTTACTCAATGCTCCCATTTGTAGCATGCAAAATATATGTGCCACGTACATGCAAAAGAAAGTGGAAGAAACAAACCCAAAAAGGGGCAGTGGAGGGGAGCCAAGTGTCGTGTCCCCCATAGACTTACCTTAACCATTGTCCTCACGGACTAGGCCGATGGGCAGATCAAGGTTTTCAATAGACCCATCAGGTCGGCCAGCAAAAAAGTAAAGGCAGCGAATCGAGAAGCATAACAAAAAAGGGGGGAAAAGAGAGAGATGGAAGAAATGAAATGCAAGTTCATTTACAGTTTGAGTCTTTACTAGGAAGAGGGAACTGAAAAGGAAAATGACATCAAAATGTTACATAAAAGGAGATACTTGTTCGTTTATCATTAAAGTCTTTACTAAAGGGGAAAATTACTACATCCTTACAAGGAGCTTTACAAAAAAGAGGGGAGAGAAAGGAAAACAGCTAGCCAGCAAGGTCGTCTGCGAGCATGCTCGGGATCAGCTCTTTCCCAATCGAGACTCCTCGCTTTAGGGCTGCCAAATTAGGAGCAAGGGCCTTGAGGTTCAACAAACTTAGATCACTCCTAGGGGCGGAGAGCACCTAGTTTGTCATCCTCCCAGGCCCTCCAGATAGTCGTAATTCCATGTGTAGTCACGGACCAAGCTAACGTGCGAAATATCTTTGTGCAACTAGAGAAGGATAGCTTCGACACTATCAAGGCGAGAGAGCTGGTCCTGACCAGTCTCCTGGGCAGCTATCGCTCGACTGGCCTTGGTCTTCTCAAGCTCTAATGCCTTCACCCTCTTGGACTGCTCCTTTAGAGACTCCCATTTCTTCTTCTTAGACTTCATGACTTCCTTGAACCTCTAAGCTAGCCACTTATAAGAATGAGTCGTAGACTTGTGCTGCTCGGTTAACTTAGCCTTCTCCAGTTGCTCTTGTTGGTGATCGAAGGACAATTGTCCCTTGCCTATGCAGAGATGTGGCCTCGAGGTGATGCAAACTGGCCTCCTCCTAGGACCTCGCCAGGGCGGCCTTAAGCTAGGCCTTGGGTTGGCGAAGGCAGAGGATCCTCTTCTGCCTCCTCTGCCTACTGAATTAAACCTTGACAAGGGTATCCTCCAGTTCCTCCTTGTGCTTCATATCTTCCCTGGCACAGCGTAGATTCAACTGCGCCAAGGATTGGAGTGCCTAGTACTCGCCCTCCATCTCCTCTTGGTTGTCCACGATAAACCCTGCTAGCCACTCCACACTTTGTCGTGGAAAACTTGAGTTAGACCAATGGGTGAGCACACAAAAATAAGCTTAAGAAGGCAAGCAAAAAAAGATGATGGATTGTTGACCCCCGAGAAATACTCCCTTAGCTTCTAGGCCATGGCCTCTATAGCATCTGGGCGAGCCCCATTGGCGGTGCGCTGAGAGATAGTGTCATCCTGCTCCCTCATGGGGGGATCCCGACTGCGACCTCCTCGCCCGTTGCGGTCTCAAGGCCTACTTTTGGCCACACAGAAGATTGGCCTTCCGCACTGCCACCCTCAATGGTGAGTTTGGGGATTTCCTTGATGTTAGCTCCCGTCGACACCAAGGCCGAGGAGGCCAGGGGATCGTCCTCCCACACCAAAATTGCCAGGGCTTCTCTATCCTCACCAACCCTGGGAGCCAGGATGGTGTAAGTTAAAGACCTTGGCAGATAGTTCCTCAGGAGTAGAAGGGACCCCTTTAGGTCTAGCATCAGTGTAAGGGGCTCAACCGATGACTCACGAAGGGGGCAGTTCCAAAGGACCCCACAGAATCCCTTGTTGAGGAATTGCTTGCCTGGTGACAACTCCATGGCCCCTCCGTTGCCCGGCAGGGTTGGAGAAAAAGCATCGAACACCACAGGAAGGGACCAGTAGGAGAGTGGCCGCACCGACCTGGAACCGAGAGGGAACGAAAGACAACGTGGCTCAGGGAGATGGCATGGACATCACTGATGCTAGGCCATCGAATGAGCACCTCGGCCGAAGATTGTCTTGGAGGAAGAATGGGTGCCTCGTCAAAATTAGACTTAGCCAGGGATCCCCTCCTAGGTTTCTTTCCTTTCCCCTCCATTGGTGGGCTTGTGGAATGCTTACGAGTTTGGGGGCCGGCCTCCTGCGTCGGGATGGTACAGTTCACATAACACAGATAGGCTGAGGGAGGTAAATACCTTCGCAGGCTATCGTCTGAAAACAAAGCGTCCGAGAGGACTTCATCTGGTTGGGCCTTCACCTAAGCACGAACTATCTCGATGCGTAGGATCTTTTAGGGTGTCACTAGGGACTTAACGCCCTTGTTTTCCTTCATGACTCTCTAGATGGCCCAGACAGGGCATTCCTGACGGTCGACTTGCCCAATGGGAAACTCCTACCTTTTGCCAAACACGAAGAAGAAGTATTGGTGCCATTCTGAGAACTTATTGTAATGTGGCTTCAGACGAGCTAGGGCTAGGATAAAATGGAAACTGCAATTATTCTCGCTCTTCTTTAGAAGGTTGTAGGGGAGGAGGAACTCTTAAGCGGTATGGTCAGGTTGGTAAGACCTAACCTCCTCTAGAGCGTACCATTAAACGATGCAGCAGCACACCAAGATCTTCCATGCATTAGGGTGGAGTTGAGCAAGAGCCACACCTACGAAGTTCAGCACATCATGCATTGGACTGCAAAACAGAAAGCTAAGGCCTCTGGAAAACATGGTGGTGTATAGCGCGACCTTCAATGCGAAGCCCTTAGAATCCATGGTACCTTCGCTCACGGACGGTATGACCAAATCGACGGTGCCCAATCCTTGACTCCGTCCGTAGCGACTTCAACATACTAGGGGTCAACACCGACTGGCATGAAAAGCCATCGAATCTCTAGATCTTTGTGGGGGGCCTCTGCCAGTGCTGTGTTCCTGGTACCTCAAGGGGAACTTGTAGGCTTGGTAGGCTTAGGTTCTTTGGTGCTTTTCGGGGTCAGCATAAGAAGAACTCTTCAGGGCCCGGGCAAAAGGCACTCGGGGAATGGATGAGGAAGCAAAGAGACTATCTATAGCCAAGGGTGGGGGTTTATATAGGCCCGGGCGACAGTTGGTATCCCAAAGTCATGGGAACACACACGCCACACAAAGACTGCAAGCCCAGTGCTAACCACGCTACATGAATTGCATGAAGAGACGTAGTAGGAAATGCTTGAGACCATTAATGCAGAAGGGACATAACACATGTAATCAAGTATCTGAAACCAACTGCCTGAGACGTGCTAATAAAGTTGGAATAGGAATCGTTGCACCATGTGAGGGAAGACGAAAAGACAAAGTAGGGGCGACCCACAGCCTAACTCATGGAAGGGTTGGGAAATGAAAATGGCCGCTTGCTCCAATGGGGAGGATAGTTAATGGCTGCAAGCGTGGGAAGATGTGAAAATGAAGGCAAGAAGAAACTTTCATTGGACCAGTCCGATAGGAATTGGCGGGGTAACTGTAAGGTCCCCTTTGAGCCTAAGGCCTAGAGTGCAATCCCAGATATAAGGGGCCCCAGACACAAAGGAAGGGGAGAATGGGACATGTCATCCTGAGCTCCTCGCACAATAGAGCCTGTGTAGGCAAGTAGGTGGTAAATACGGGAGCCCTCGATCTCCTGACAATATGTAGGGAGGAAAATGACTAAGTGCACCTGTAACTGGGCAGAGGGGACAAGAAGCCACGCCACATTTATTGCGCCACCCCAAGAGGCCACAACGCATTTATAGGACCTGACTATGGAGACAAATGAGATGACATGTATCCCTGACACAGTGTATGGGAAGTTGACCCCCAAAAATGAGGTATATAAGGCAATTCCATGTATGAAGAACTCTCTATTCTCTAACACAAAACTCTAAGACAATACTAACTTAGGCATCGGAGACTCCCTGGCCACTACCGCGGCCCCTATCTCGTGGTGTTTTCTTTTTGTTCATAGGTTCAAGATCGAAAACTCGAGTTATTGAGAGCCTGACCCAAAGCGCAAAACACAATGTTAACAGTCTTGGTTTTGATTATGATCGGTGAACATCTAGATCTTCCATTAGTGAAAAGCATGTAATTTTTAAACGGAAACATTTGCTTGAGTTGATGAATTAAAAAAAAAAACATGAATATGGATGCTAATTTTTAATTTTTTTTTCCTGCCTTCAAATATTTAAAACCTCGATGTGGCACTTCGTACTATCAACCTATACCAGATGCCACTAAGGTAAGATACAAAATTAGTTGGCTTGATATTTTCAAAAGCCAAATCGTTCCATTTGATTTTAATTCAACCTTTTACTCCTTATAGATTGAAAATGATCAAACTAGTCATTTGATGTGTGAACTTGTTTCATATATTTTCTTAGTCCTAATTTATTTGATTCAGAGTGTTTTGTATATTTCTTAACTTGTTTGGGCTATCAATAAAACTGGGGTATCGTCCTCTTCTACAAAAGAAAAAAGTTTCTTAGCTCATTTGTCTAGAATTTTAGGTGTCTTTTACATTTATTTAATTCTTGGAAATTTTTTAATATTATACATGTGTTTAATTATTGAATGAGGTTAAAATTGGGATGATGTGAAGAGGTAGAAATCAGGCTAGGCCTAGAGAGCAAGTCCTAGTTAGTTTGATCTAATCAAACCAGAATACTGTTCGGTTCTTGGGTTCTAACTAGAGCTACATACCTTGATTTTTTGTGTTGTTCAGCTTGTTAGAAAGCTAAGATGTAGGCTGAAAACTTCTATGAAGAGCCCAAAATCCATATCTTCCATTTTAAAGTTCAAAACTTAGCAGAAACAAAGAAGTCTGAATCTGTTTGGAAGTTTATTGCAGCCCAGGCCCTGTTTCGGTGTTCGGCCTGTATCTAGAGTTATAAAATTTAGAATAAAGCAATCCTAGGTGCGTTGGAAATATGCGAACAAGATCTAAAACTTTTATGAAGGGCCCAACTCCAAAATGTGTCGTTTTGATACTCTAAATCTAGCTAAAATTCGGTTAACCAAGAATTCTAGATTTTCAACTGCAGATATGGGATAAATCTATTTTAAGATTTGAAAGGGGAATTGGTTTTGAATTAATTAGATTTTCAGCTGTAGATATGGATTGTAGATAACAAAAAAATTTGAAAATTAAAAATAGTAAAGGGATGAAAAGGCTACACAATAGTTGGAAGGCTAGGATTTTGGGCTCTTTTAGAAAATCAGCAGCTTAGCTTGTACGTGGACAATTGATTACCAGATGGCAGTGGATTTGTCCTACCCAAAGAAAAAAAAGAAGAGGAAGAACAAATTTCACAATTTCTACAATTATAGAGTTCTTTTTTTTTTCTAATTTTTAAGTTGCTGAATTGTTATTAATAAATGTTGAATTCAAATTTATGTTTGAGAAATAATTGGATTATTTTATTAGTTATGATTTGCTAGTTTTCTTATTCTAGGGTTCAGATGTAGTCATTGGATTTTTGATATGATTTGAGTGTTGTATGATTGCATTGAATATTCTTTGGTAATTGCAATTGGATGATTTTGGTTTTTATTTTTGCAATTTACTGGCCATGAATTGCATGTTTAAGATGTTGAATGAAGTAACGAAAGTTAAAGTTCACTATTAGTTTGTGAATTCATCAAACCTTGGTAGTGTAGTTTAGAAATAAATACATGCATTTGTGATGTACATTCAAGAATTCCGTAGAGCATAATGAATTTATATTAATTTCTCTGATTACGACATTAGACATAGGATTAATATAGGTATATGTGTTATACTTTGAAAGAGGATATCACATAAAAAATGGGAATTATTTCATTATAATTAGAAGAACATTAATGCAAGCAACCAGATTTAAACTTATTAAAGGAATTCAATTGATGAAATCCAAGCCTTAGGGACCTTTCATATTTGATTTTTAAGGTAAAGAATTTGCAGTCAGTCGCAACAATTTGGGATCGTCTAAATAATATAGGAAATTTTATAAATTGGCACATGAATCTCCTCATTATGGAAACGATACTCTTTTTGCCATGTTCTATTTGTCATGACCCATGCACTTGTGGATGCTAATTTTGATTTATTTATTTTACCTGCCTTCGGAATCATAATACCTCGGTGTGGCACTCCGTCCTATCAACCTATACCATATGCCACTAAGGTAAGATACAAAATTAGTTGGCATGATATTCTTAAAAGTCAAATTGTTCCATTTGATTTTAATTGAACCTTTTACTCCTTATAGATTAAAAATGATTGAACTAGTTATTCAATTAAAATTCAATAACTAAACTGTTAGTGTAAAAGGGCACAACGGAATACCTCAAGCATAGTTTTCGAGTTGCTCCATGAGTTTATCTAGCCTAGCCAAAATTATAGCAAGCCTCAAGTGTCTCTTCTTGGTGTTGAAGTGTACTACGTAGAATGAATCAGAGTAACACTCCACAGCCTAAATGTTTACTCAAGAGAGAATAAAAAACAGAGAGAGATTATGTGCAAGTCAAGAATGGTGTGGGAACCAGTTGAGGAGGTGCTATATATAGCCCTCCTTGTACACCCACTCACGACTAGCCGTAAAGGCCAGCTTCTAATTCTCATGAAGTGGCCGTTAGCCACTTTCAATTCGAGGCATAATGTATGGCCTTGATGCATTACATAACATTACTACACCAAGAGAGGAGAGGTCTACCCACGTGGGTTCCCCTCCATCTCACATCTCCCACTCACACACAATGGTTATGGCCCCAGACTTGCATCTCTCAATCGTTCTCAATTTTGTTCATATAAACAACTAGGCTGTGCGACTACCGAGTGTACCTAGAAAAGAAAGGTGGGAGCATTATACCAAATCTCTTATAGGGAAGACCAGCATAGTTACATCTCTAAAGTATCTTGTCATACCGTAGACTCATTCGATCACATTAAAATAAGCATTTATGAACCCTCTTGAGTTTCAAAAAACTCAAAACAATGCTTGACTACCTCCAAATCATTTCGATGTTTTCACAACCTTAGTCGCTACCAATGTGTAGCACCATAGTTTGACGTCAGCAAACATCATTAAAGATACGATGTCGAATAGTCTTCCCTTTGCCCTCATGTCATTAAACTTTGGTTGAACTACTTTCCCGACAATGTCTATTTAGATTGTATCAATCATGGTTTTAGAAAACATGGCAAAGTAGTAAACATTATAAACTCCATCTTATGACATAGTCAAAGGTAAATAAAGGGCACTCAATAAAATATGTGACTCAAACAATGAGAAAGAAGGAAATTATTTACTCACCTCCTCATTTGGTCAAATAAGCACATATAGTATGAAATACATGCTATGGTGAATTTATTTTTCTGAAACTTAAGCCTCTATCAATGCCATACAAATTTTAGTCTACCCAGTCCTTAAGCGTCTAACCCAAGTCCCTCCATTTGCTTGTATCCAAGGCGCCAAAAAGGATATCGCATCTAGCTAACCACATACTATAGGGATCGTGAGGTATCCATGCATTGTACTCTCAATACAATGGACCTCACCTTAGCTCTCACTAAGGTGACATATTTTTGTGTCAACCAACTTATCCCCTTGGGCAAGTACCTAGGGACACAACGCTTGCTACTCAAGCACCAGATGGGATCGCTCGTGTAAGTGATCTGATCTAAGCCTGTTGACATACCTTGTATGTGTATTCAAAAAAATAATATAATAAAGACAAGAACTGAATAAAATCATATTAAATTAAATTACATTCACTATCTAATATTTATGTGTTTGGTTCTTCCATGATACTTTGATTCCTTAGCATATGTGGGAGCTTTCATGTTGTCGTTGAATATCGTCTCCTGATTTGAATTATCTACGCCGATATCTAGATGCTTGAGGAACCTCTGTAATCAAACAAGTTCTTGAACTACTACTAAACAAACTATGTACTCTGCATCCATGGTGGATAAGGCTATACAAGGTTATTTCTTGTTGCTTTATGTAATGGCGCCATATTGAGCAGAAAAACATACATAGTGGTTGATTTGGCTCATCTAGGTCACTACCCCAATCAACATTGCTGTAACCTCCCAATTGCAAAGCTGAACCTTAATAGCACAACAGATAGTCTACACTTTGCTTGAGAAATCTCAAAACCCTCTTGACCACTTTCTGGTGAACCAATCCGGGGTTAGATTAGAAACTACTCACCAAGCCAACTACATAGCATATGTTTGGCCAAGTACACATCATTGAGTACATTAAGCTGCCCACAACATTAGCATTAGGGATAAGGGACACGAGTCATCTTTTCCAATTCAGTTTGAGTCTTAGAACACATCTCTTGGGACAAGCTCTCGTCTCTAGCAATATGGGTGTCAATGAGTTTACATTTACACATTTGGAAGCGTTCGAGAACTTTCTTTATGTAAGTTTGTTGGGACAAACATGGAAGTCTCATTGATTGATCTGTGTATATCTTAACTCCCAGAATGTATTCTACCTCACCTATATCCTTTATCTCAAAATTGAAGGATAACCACTCTTTTGTGATGACTATCAACCTTTTGTCATTTCTAGCCAGTAGTTTGTCATCAACATACAATGAGAACATAATGAAGCACTTCTTGGACCGTTTGACATAGAGATATAGTTTTACACGATCATCATTCCCATTCAAGAGAATGGCTTGATGGAATATGGGATACCATTATCTAGATTATTGTTTTAGGCCATATATAGACATGTGAGCTTGCAAACATTGCACTATTGACCTTTGACCACAAAGTCCATGGTTGATCCATATAGATCTCCTTCATCCAGTTCTCCATTGAGAATTGCTGTCTTAACCTTCATCTGATAGAGTTCCTAATCCATATGAGCTACTATGGTTAGAATCAGGCGAATTGAGGCAAACATCACCACTGGTGAGAAGGTTTCATCATGGTCTATATCCTTTTGTTGGGTATATCCTTTTACCAGTAAGCGAGTACTGTACATTTCTATTGATCCATCCAAATTGCACTTAGACTATAAAACCCATTTGTTCCCAGTGGCCTTGCGCCTTGACAGTAAATCTACTAGATCCCAGCCATGGTTGGTCCTCATAGACTTTATTTTATCATTTAGTGCTTTCATCCACTCAACTTTAGTAAAGGACGTGAGAGCCTCATGAATTGTCCTAGGCTCATAATCATCTTACGAATACTTTAAAGTTTGCTCCTATGCAGCTGAAGTTGTTGTGGTTAATTAACAAATGGTGTGCTCCCACTCAGAGGCTAGTCACTCTCAC
Source organism: Carya cathayensis (assembly GCA_011037825.1). Taxonomy (NCBI): domain Eukaryota; kingdom Viridiplantae; phylum Streptophyta; class Magnoliopsida; order Fagales; family Juglandaceae; genus Carya; species Carya cathayensis. The sequence continues at coordinate 195,141 of QGSO01000599.1, forward strand.
AATCTGTAAGAGCTTGAGGAATTTCTTCCTCATTCTGAACTAGACCACTTGGAGTGCCTTCCTCATGACCCACAATTTCATGGAGTTTCAAACTACTATCAACATCAACCCTACCTGGAAACTTATCATCTATCAAATCTACATCTCGCAATTCAATTTCAATCATACTTCCAGTAGATTGTTCACCTATTAGCACATACCCTTTAGAGTGTTCTAGGTATCTTATAAAGATACACTTCTTTCCGTAGGGCTTAACTTACCATATTTATAAGAAATATCATGAACAAAACCTGTAGAACTCTATGCCTGCAACCTGCTCAAATTAGGTTTCTTGCTGATCCATAGTTCATATGGGGTGGAAGGCTCTGCTTTGGAGGGCACGCGGTTAATAATGTATGCAACAGTCAAAAGTGCATTCCCTTAATATAAGATTGGTAGGTTTGCTTGCACCATCATGGACCTAACTATCTCAAGCAGTGTTCGATTTTTCCTTTCTGTCACGCCATGTTGCTGTGGCATACTTGGTATCTCAACTCTCTCTTGATTCCTTTTTAACCACAGAGCCTTTTTAATTTCTTAGATAGATATTCACATCCTTAGTCAGTCCTCAAAGCTTTTAAGCTTTTGTCTAACTAATTTTGAACCATGCTTAAGTATCGCCTAAACCACTCCATTGCTTTAGACTTATGGGAGATTAAGTAGACATGACCATAACATGAAAAATCATCTATAAATGTAGTGAAGTAGACACCTCAGTGTCTTGCCCTCACACTTATTGGACCACAGTTGCCTAAGTGGACTAATTGCAATGGAAAAGATGACCTAGAAGCTTTTTCAAATGGTTTGCTCTTAGCTTTTCCCATCAAACAATGTTCACATGTGTGCAACATGATGTAATGACTTGGCCCAATAATTTTAAGGTTGAAATATTGTTAATTTTTCTTGGGCCTAAATTATATTTAATGGACCATATTGGATAAGCTTACGAATCATAAATTATTGATATTGATTAGAAGTTTTAGTTAGGCTCAATAACTAGATTAAATCTCATTTATTATTTATTGAATGAGTTGGACTCCTTTTAGAATCTAAATGTTGGCCATTAGTAGTTTAATTCAATTCAAAATCATCACTGATTGAAATCCCCTATACAATCTCAGTCACAATCAATCCTACATTGAATGAACTACTGGATCAAGTTTTTAAATTCAAACTCTCTTCTTAGAAAATCACAACGCAATGTTCAACAAATTAGTGTCACTACATGTATTAACCGAGTCTAGCTCAAACTTGTTAGCACCCTCTCCAAATATCTCTATAAATATCTCTCGTTAGTTTGCTATTTGAAAAAAACCATAAACCTCCGTAAGTGCAATGCCAAACCCAAGATACCCAGTCCAACACCATGCATGGTTCACCATTCTAATCGCCAACTGCCTCATTTCTCTCACAACATCCTTCACATTTTCTCTCTCCTTCTAGTTTACGTGATCGATTTCATGCTGGAAATATTGGATTAACGTTGTGAGGTAAGTAGTTCGATTATAAATTAAGATTAATATATGTTAGCGAGATATATATATTATTAAAGCCAGTTTTTTGGAAACTAGTATTATGTACCATACATGTCATGATATTTGAAAGTACGTCATTCATCATGTTTCATTCCACATATTATAGTATGAATTATGCATCTTATATTGCATAAGACACATAAGCTTTCTTAATATCAAGTGCAAGAAAAGATCAAATCAGTTTAATCAGATGGTCATTCAGATGCATGGTACCAATGCAGTTTCAGAGTAGATGTGAAAGCCACGGACTCAAGCGTGGTCCACCATTGTATGCCAGAATACTATCATTGGTTCCCCATATGGCTTCGGGAGATGGGCCTTATGTACAACCTCGCACACAGGGTTAAGTGTGTTGACTTGTCAAATAAATCAGACTAGTCAATTAATTCAGATAAATTAGTCATGCATAACATAAGCATTCGTATAATTAGTCATGATNTCCAATTTTCTCAGAACAATTATGGTGAATTTGTTTATGTTGAATTCAGTTTGTAGTATGAGCTAAATTTCTTTATTCTAGGAAAATGATGTAACCTAGTTCTGAACTATGCTTGATTGTCTATGCTAATTTAAGGCAATTCTCTCTTTGTTTATCTGAATTATTCTGAATTTATTGCTTCTAATTAACTGGCCATTGATTAGATGATTTTTAATCTTGTGATTTGCTATCGAAAGAGGGAATCATAGGGTAGATCTTGAATATTTCATCATAGGTAAGTATAGAGATCGAAAGACTTGTATGAACCTATGTAGTAATTAAATCATTGGTCTTAATGTGTTCTTGATTATTTAATTTGCATACTCTTGTGTGAATTGATGAACAAGAATAATTTCCAATTGACTATCGAAAGAGGCTTTTGGATGAATTAGAGATTTGCTAATAGACAAAAAGAATTAAATTAAATTAGCTAGATGAGAAAAGCATAGTGACGAATTAGGTGAAATCGGTTTCCTAGAAGTTTTCTTTCCCATTAATCTGATCTTCAAGCGTCAGTTTTATTTCATTTGCGTATTTATCTTTGAGTTAATTTTAGTTTAATTTGCAACTACAAAAATCTTAGTGATTCCTCTAGATAAAATTGAGATTAGTATAAGTTTGGTATTTGGCATAAGTAAGATACCAATCCCTGAGGACGATACTTTTCTTACCACTTTTATTATAAAACTATGATACTGTGCACTTGCAGTTTTGCACCGATCAATATCTCTCTTTAGTTTGCTATTTGAAAAAAACCATAAACCTCTGTAAGTGCAGTGCCAAACCCAAGATACCCAGTCCAACACCATGCATGTCCCATGTTCACCATTCTAATCGCCAACTGCCTCATTTCTCTCACAACATCCTTCACATTTTCTCTCTCCTTCTAGTTTACGTGATCGATTTCATGCTGGAAATATTGGATTAACGTTGTGAGGTAAGTAGTTCGATTATAAATTAAGATTAATATATGTTAGCGAGATATATATATTATTAAAGCCAGTTTTTTGGAAACTAGTATTATGTACCATACATGTCATGATATTTGAAAGTACGTCATTCATCATGTTTCATTCCACATATTATAGTATGAATTATGCATCTTATATTGCATAAGACACATAAGCTTTCTTAATATCAAGTGCAAGAAAAGATCAAATCAGTTTAATCAGATGGTCATTCAGATGCATGGTACCAATGCAGTTTCAGAGTAGATGTGAAAGCCACGGACTCAAGCGTGGTCCACCATTGTATGCCAGAATACTATCATTGGTTCCCCATATGGCTTCGGGAGATGGGCCTTATGTACAACCTCGCACACAGGGTTAAGTGTGTTGACTTGTCAAATAAATCAGACTAGTCAATTAATTCAGATAAATTAGTCATGCATAACATAAGCATTCGTATAATTAGTCATGATTTTAATTCTTGGCATGAAATATTTTTTGACAAGATTATGTTAAGTATGTTTACATTGTGATGAGTTTCTTACTATGTCATTGGGACAGCCCTAGCCTTCGTTTGGGATTGAACAGAGACTAAAGCGTCAAGACATGTAACTCAAGGCTACATACTCTTGTACATGACAGTTAGGATGGAATACACCTATTGTAATTCTGGCAGTATGCAATAAATCTTAGCAAAAATTTATGTAAGTCTAAGTAAGATTGAGAGTAGTCTTGCAAAAGATCATGGTACCATTAAACTAAAATCCCAAAAAGATTTCATTGTTCAAATTTCTCAAAATACAAGAGGGTTCGAAAAGATAACATCGTAAAAACATTTCCCTCTTTGAAAAAAAAAAAAAAAAAAAAGGAAGAAGAAGAAGAAGAAAGAAAGAAAAAGAAATGCATCTCAAAACCCTACTAAGGCCTTCCCTATTTCACCTTGTCCATGTAGATAATTTTCTTCAATACTTTACTTATGATGTGGTCGGCCACTTCAAGCCTATCTTCTATAGATGGCTCCACCAAGCACTCAGGGCTCTTTGGGGCCTCCTTCGCGGGTGAGGGATCCACTCTCTTGTGTTTTCTCATGGTCTGTATCTATACCTGTTACAACTTCTACCATTACAGGTTGGGAGCGGTAGTGGAAATTACCTAAGATTTCAAGAAATCTCAATAAGTAAACAAAGAACATACCAACATGTTTGGCAAACCATAAAATGAATGCATGGACATGTACTTGACACAAAACTTAGTACATGCAATTTGACTTTCTCAAAAACATGTTGCAAAGATCCTTTGAATTTTCAATAAAACATCACTCTCTTTAGAACATTGAACAGTTTATTACACATCTTTGACTCATTGCTTTTCACTTCTTGTAACATGTGATTTGGATACTTTATGTCTCCCCTATGCACCTTGGGTTCCCTACTAGTTACTGCATCACCTAACAGCCCACTTGACCGTGGCGACTATGTCATAGTTCTTTCTATGCAGCAGTTCGCCATTTCACCTTCATCGCATATAACACATGTGGCAATAACTAGCTTTAGGTGCTACCCCGCCCCGACATCCTTTCCACAAGGATCCATTCGAGGCTCGTCGATTGTACTTCATCGACCTAGGGGTTACAACTCTAATTTATGCACTCCAGAGTGGACAAAGGAGTTCCATTAGGATATTACCCATCTTAGCATTTGGGGTTGTGCTAAAACATGTACAGACTATTAAATAGTCTCTGAAAATAGTACACAACCTAAATGCATGAGACATGAACTTGTGACACTTTTCTTTTAATGCATCATGTGAAAAAGTAAATGTCAACAATCGTGTGACCATCTGACACAATATTGAACATCTCATGTTACGGTTTGAAAATATTAGAACATTCATATACTCAATTCACAGACATAGACAATAGCATTCGATACATACCAAAGTAGAAGAGCAATGTCTTAAACCTAAATACTTATGCATGGCCAATTCATTTGAGACTTACACAAACATGTTATAACAAGCAACTTGCGCTAATATTTCTAAGCATGTTTGAAATATCATGAACAAGTAAAAATGGCAACATCATCATGTAAATTTGATTACAAGGTATCACATAGCAAGAGATTATAATCAATTAACTACTTCATACGATAGCACATAAGAATGCAAAGTTCACACGACATATACAAATCTCAACCAAGAGTAGGTTGAGAGTCCACTTAGAGAAACCCAAAGCAAAGCAATATAATCAAGTAAGTTTTAAAAAGTGTTCGCTTAATTACAAACAAGAAAACATAACCCTAACCCTATGTGTGTGGTTGTTGATAAAGTGTTAGAATTGCATAATTAAGTTGCTTAAGTGAGTGATTTATTATATCAAAGAAGAGTTGATCACTTAATTATGCATCAAATTTTAGTACTTGTTGAAAAAGTTATTGATGTTAATATTCTGCTCACAAAAGTTCTATATTTGCCCTTGAAATAATTAAACACTTATATCATGCTTATATGTTGTAGGGCATTTATGGAAAGAAAAAAAAAATAGACTCTGATGTCATGGATGCAGGACCCAGGAGGAAATTGAGGATATGATTTATGGGTTTGGGGGAACCCATCTAATGGGAACCAAGAAATGGCCTACATAGACTAAAGCAAAGAAATGGCACGCACAGAAGCAGCAGCGCATGAAGCATCTGGGATGCGGGATTGCAAGGAATGATGTGGGATTGAATGCGCTAGGGCACGATCATGGCCTCAACGCTGGCGCAGACCGGGAGTTGAATGTATGATGAACACACTTGTGGGCTTGCAGACTAAAAAGTAGAGGATTCGCTACAGGCTGTGGAACCATGGAGAGGATATAAAAAGAGAAATTTTCGCACCAGTAAGGGTTGGCTTAGTTTTTAGTTTTATACTTTTTTTTTCTTTGGGTTTTCTATTTTCATTTTCGGAACCATATTTGGGGAAGCCATTTTTGCACTCTAGAGTTCATCTCATTTAGGCATTTTCTCAGATTTAATGATGGCTTTACTTAGATTAATTTTTGCAGCTAGAAATACTATGTGTAGCTAATTTCTGCAGCTTGGGTTGCAGAATGAGACTTGATTTGTTTTGGGTTCTAGTTTAATGCAGTATTTTGTTGATAAATGTTAATTTCACTCTGTTACTAGTCACTTTGTTATTGACGTAAGGCACAACAAAAGCTTGAGAATTATCAAGGCTTCTCTTAGTTGATTGTTGATGTGTATTTGGCTAGTAAAGTAGTGAATCCCTTAGGGAAATATTGTAAAACCTGATCATAACTTTTTAATATTCCATTTATAAATGCCTTGACTGGATTGTTAATATAAAAAATTATCTAGGAACCGAAACAAAGAGAGTCTCATACTCAACTCAAGTGTTTATTAATTTGCCTTTTTGGTTAGAAACTTTAATTTCATCTCTAACTTAATTTTGTTGAAATTAATTTCATATGTTTTCTTAATTCATCTTCAAGAATCTTCATTTGTTAAGTTGCTAAAAGTGAATTTCACCATTTTGGTTTCAATTTAAGTTTAGTTTTGCATAGAATTAGTTGTTGTAAGTAAGTTTTAGATATCCTTTTCTCCTATTAGCTTTGCATATTTTGTTTTTATACAACCATAAAAGAAAAAAGCATAAAAGGACTCTTGACATTGCATTTCATTTTATTTTCATCTCTCATAGTCAATACATTTTTTTACAATAAGATTTTTCAAATATTTTGATAATCATTTGTCCCTGTGAAATTGACTTTGGGATTTTCACTATATTTCAACAAGACACCTTCTACACTTGGGAGGTAATTTCCAAAAGGAACCAGTTGTGCTAGGGTTTCTCTTGTTCATGGTGACACTCCAAGCATTCAGCCTAGAGGCCCTTGGTTAAAGGTGGTCATGGTGCTCCCTTGACCATGGCAGGGTCTTAGGCGTGTGCATGTGTGCTTGGTAAGGTGCATGTCATGCATGGTGGCCGAGGTTCCTTAGAAACAAGGTGGAAGTCCCCACTCCTAGTTACGACCCCCCTGGGAAAACCCTATTTTCCCTCAAAAAAAATTTTCTCAAAACAAAGGTCGAACATTTTGGGGCGTGATGGTGGTGGTGTTCCTTGGATCCAAAACCCTAGTGACCCCATCACCCTTGTGTGTGTGCGTGTGTGACTTGTGAGTAGTGAGAGTTAGAGTGGTACCGTGCGACATGGCTTTTAGCTTCTTCCTTGCTTGTGACTAAGAAGAGAGAGTGAGAAATGGTGTTTGTTTGGAGAGAAATGGAGAGAAAGTTGGGTTGGGCGTGTGAGAGGAGAAGAAATTGCAAAGCATGAACTAGAATGGCATCCAAAAGATCTTCTACCCTTCAGCCCCTCTCCTTATATAGGGCCTTTGCTTTCCTCTGACACTCAAGCTTGGAAATGTATGAAATCCTTGCATGGGCGCCATGTGGCATACCATTCATCATTTGCTAAATCCCCCTTTTCATCTTCCCATATCTTTACTTTCCTTGGGAACTCAAAGGTCTCATGACAAGTGGCGTGTAACAATTGATACCAAAACCCTAAAGCCTCTTTGTGTCCCTTTTGTATATTTAGGTTCAATGAATCTTTGGGGCATAAAGGTCTTTTTACTAAAACCCTAATAATCTTTGGGAGAATGGGTGTGTGCATGCTTGCCACGTGGCAAGGGTGTGTGGGTGTGTGTGGTTGTTGGCCACCCATCTCAATTTCCCACAAGACCTTTCATCTTCTCTAGATACTTGGTGTGGTGTGTGGTGAACATTTCCTAGGCATCCTTTCCTCTTCCCCATGAACCTTCTTCTAAAATTCCCAAGTGAGTGACATGTGGCATGTGTGAGGGAGAGTGGTGTGGTGGCCGAAAGCTAGGGACTAGGGTTTTTGTTTTATCCCACGCACCTCTTCCAATACTAATCATAGCCATCTTTTAGAAAGTCCTCTTTTTGGTTGCATGCACGACATTTGGCGAAAAGGTGGTTGGAATCCTCTTTGGTCAAAACCCTAATCTCTTGGTGGAATGTGCCTTAGTCTATTGAGCTCCCCCATGAGGATCTTTCCCATGCAAATCTTCTTGGAACTCACATGGCTTTGACAAGTGGCATGAAAAACATGGGTGGTTGGTGAGTGGGTGCATTGGCCAAGTGATCCCTTGTCTTCCCTAAGTGCCTCATGATTGTTTTCTTCTAGAAAATTCCCCCACCCTTCTTCATGTATGACTAGTGTCAAATTTTGGTGCCCTTCATCATGTTTGGCATGCTAGGATTTTTAGGTTACCGAAATCCTAAGTCTCTCACCCCTTCTTCCCACAGTCTTGTCTAGATTTATCGGGTCTTGAATGTGTGACAAGTGGCCTAAAGGTTTGGTGTGTTGGGCGTGGATCCCCTTTGTTCCACTAGGGTTTTAAGCTTTAGTCCAATGGGTTGGCCAAATTCCTATGGCCTTGTTGGGCCTCTCTTTTGGACTTAGATGCCAAACACACTAAGGCAAATAATTAACTAATAAAAACCCAAAGTTCTTTAAGGACTCTAAACCTTATACATTTCTACTCCCTTCACACACGCTATGCCACATCACCACTATTGCACACATCTCGCACCCATACTTCACAGTACAGTCCACAACACTGCATAATTACACCCAACACTTCACTACACAGTCACAGTTCACAGTGAACTTCAGAATACTAACAGCACAGTCCACAACCTATCAACTAACATTTATTATAAATAATGAGGGATAGAGGGTTATACCATCGACGGGATAACCCGTACGTTACTCGCTGTCCGGCAAGGCCAGTGACGTTGGAAGTCACTAGCTTGGGTAGTAGTGGTCACCGTCATGACGTTTGAACGGGATTACCTCGAGGTTCGGACCTAGGGTTTTGGGTACTAGATTCGGGTTGAGTGAGGGTGGTTGACATGGTGAGGGGTTCATGGGTGATGGCTAACACCGCGTACGGTGGTGGTTAGCCATGTACAGTGGCTATCCACCTTATATGGTGGCTGTCCACCATGTAAAGTGGCGGTTTGAGCTTAAGGAAGGGCTAGGGGTGGTCTTGGGAGGTTCATGGTGGTCTCAGAATGGTGGTGAGGGGTGGAGCGTAGCTGCATCTGACCGTGAACAGTGCACCCGAGAGAGAGTGAGGGTGCATAAGGTTGAAGGGGGCTATGGAATTTCGTGGGGAGCTAGGGAGAGGAAGAGGGAGGCTGCTGGTGGTTGCTTAGTGAGGCTAGAATCGACGTACGGTGGTGCTAGGGCCGTCGGTGGTAGATCTAGACCATGAGAGACCCATTTTGGTAAAGGGCAAGAGGGGGAAAGAAAGGGGTTCACCGTGGCTTGGATTCCATGGAGGGAGTTCACCGGAGGGAGGGGAGGCCATTGGTGGCAGTGTGGTGGCCTGGGTGGCCACGTACGATAGTACACGGCTGGAAGAAATGGGTGAAACCCATTTCTAGATTGTGCTACCGCAAAAGGAGAGAGAGGCTTACGGAGGAGGGAAACCGGTATTGAGGAGAGAGGAGGTGCTGTGGAGCTTGTCGGTGGTGGAGGTGACTAAGGGTGGTCGGCGGTGTCTGAGCTGGGAGGAGAAGAAGAGCAGCATGGTGGAGAGGAGAAGAGAGCATACCAATGAGCTGGGAGAGAGGGAGAGGAGAGAGAGGAAAGGAAAAAGGTCAGGGCTAGGGTATTTAATCCAAGCCCTTCGTCTTGGGATCTTCAAAATGATCTAACGGTGAGTTTAAATACTAATTTGTAAATGTGTAAGTATTTATTTAATTTAAAACACTGAGATGAATTAAGATAGAATATTATTTTATGAACTAAAGTTCATAAAATAATATTCTTCCATCATTAATTAAAATGATGAAGTCTTGTTAATTATTTGAAGAGGATAAAACCATGGAAATTAATTTAGAGTTTTTAACATATTTTAAATCTCGTAATATTTTTAAATGACTAAAATATTTAATTTAAATAATTTTTCACAATTATAATATTTTTGGAGCTCTTTCAAAATATTATAATTGTGTTATTTAAAAACAAAGATTATTCCGATAACACTGGAAATATCACATATAAATATTTTCAAGACATTTAAAAATATTCAAAAATTTTAAAATATTGAACTTGCTTTAAAAATCCGCTTGGTATCTTTAAAAACACGCCATCAAGGCTCGTAAATATAGAAGAAAGAAGGAGTAGGTTGTTACAGTAAATCCTTACACATCCCAACAATTGATAAGCCAAAGGATGTTGAAGAGGAACAAAACCATAATAGTACCGAGTTCCCCAAGGAAGCCGAGGTAATTAATAGCCCAGTTAAGGTACAATTTCCTCAAGCTTTAAAATCTGATATGCAAATTTTGGATTCTAGTAATGAAATCTTGGAGAACCTCAGGCAGGAAAAGATTAACCTTCATCTTTTGCATGTTATTAAACAAGTTCCCACTTATACAAAAGTTCTTAAAGATTTGTATACAGTTAAGAGGAAACACCATGTTAAGAAGAAATCATTTCTGACAGAGCAAGTTAGTGCTCTAATTGAGCAGCGAACTCCTCCTAAGTACAAGGATCCTAGTCGTCCAACGATTGCATGTAGTATTGGGAATCATTAGTTTGGGCAAGCCTTGCTAGATTTAGGAGCTAGTGTTAATTTCATGCCTTGTTCCATTTATTTGTAGCTTGGTTTGAGTGAAATTAAGCTTACTTCTGTTGTGCTTCAGTTGGTTGATCGTTCAGTTAAGAAACCGAGAGGGATAGTTAAAGATGTTTTGATCTAAATTGACAATTTTTATTATTCCGTTGATTTCTTAATTTTGGACACTCAGTCAATTATTGAGTCTAACTCCAAGATTCATCTCATATTAGGTAGACTTTTCCTTACTACAGTTAACGCACTTATAAATTGTAAGAATGAGTTTATGAAACTATCTTTTGGAAACATGACCATGGAGGTCAACATTTTCCATATTGAGAAACAGCCAATAGATGGCGAGTGCCACCAAACGTACATGATTGATGCACTCATAGACAAGAGAGTTCACACAACTCATGATTTTGATCCCTTTAAATATTTCCTAATTAATTTTGAGTTTGATACTATTAGTGAATCTCATATTGTTGATATTTGTTATGTTGTTTATAAAACTCAAGATTATGGAACAGAGGCATGGGAACCGAAATTTGAGGAGTGAAATTGAAATTAAAACATTTGCCTAAGTCTAAAATCTATAAGGTTAAAATGAAAGTATTTCATGATAAAAATATTTTTAGGAAGATGTTTAAGCCTAATGATCGAATACACTTATATGATTCCAGACTTCATAAACACCAAGGAAAACTTCGATCTAGGTGGCCTAATCCCTTTGTAGTGAAATGTGCTTTTGAAAATGGGAATGTAGAAATAGAGGATCCTAAGAATGGTCGGATCTTTAAAATAAATGGTCAACGCCTTAAAATATTAATTGATAGGCAAGTTCCGGAAGTGGAAGACATTAACGCCCGTCCTTATGGAGGGTCCTTCTCATATCGATTTTGATAAAAATCGACGGGAATTACTATTCCTTTTTTTTTCTTTTCTTTTACATTCATGCCAGGATACAAAAGACTTCCATGCTATAAATAAAATTCGTTTTCTTTATTAAAAGACTTAGCGGAAAACATTAACTTTCATAATTTAAGTTTCCATATAAAAACATCTTGCCTATCATGCTCATCTTGTGCCTGGGAGGGCACGCATAAAACTAAAATGAGTCGATGACTCGTAAGCATTACTTCATACAGTTAAAATATAACAACATAGATTTTCAGTCATGCATTCATAATACCGTACATACATAGCGTACTTAGCATGCATACGTTGTTCTTTTCGTTTTAAAATGTTGCGAGGTCGGGTTTTTCTTTATAAACATGCTTTCTTCTTTAAACAGTTCCCCACGCATCGCTGCCTTCATTTCTTAAAGAATGTCTTCATGCATTCGTTCTTTTTACATACATACATCCATGCATACATGCATTCATTCATTCATCTTTCCTTACTTACGTTCATTCATGCATTCCGTTCATCCATTATTACATGCATTCGTTTCTTAACATGCATCCGTTCTTTCTTCTCACTTTCATAGGCCATTGCACACTGTTACGCCCCGTGCGCTGGGGTTAGCGGTCTTTTGGACCTGATTTCGCCCGTGGCCACGGGTTTGGGAATCCATTCCGTCAAGGTACAGCACTGGGTGCACTACCAGTACTACTTACCCGGCATTGCAATCTGCCCCTTTACAGTCCATTCATTTGGTACCATATCCATTTCAGTCCATGTGGCCGTTACGTATTTTCATACATCATCCATTCAGTCCAGTCCATTCTTTCCTTTACAGTCCTTTCCTTTTCAGTCCATTCTTCCATTTCAGTCCTTATGTTTCTTACATTTCTTACGGTTCTTACGTTTCTTCAGTTCTTTCACTTCATAAGAGTTTTAATTAAGAAAATGGTTTTCTCTTTTCCGTTTTGTAAAAGTCCTTTTAAAAGAAGTCTCTTCATGAGAAAATGGTTTTCTTTCTTTTCTTTGAAGAAGAGACTGTTTAAAAGAGTTTGAAAAGAATCATTTTGGGAAAGAGAGTTATTTTAAAAATCTTGTTTTCTCTTCTTTCTTTTCTTACGGTTTCGGTCCTTGCATTTCATAACGGTTCTTACGTCTTTTAAGGCTTCATTTTGTTTCCTTTTCATGAACATACATACAATACGTCATCCATTCACATGCATACACGTACATACTTTGGGTGCATAAAGAGGGGCTACCAAGGAAGGCCGATACTTACTTATACTTGAAAACTTACGTTTCGTTTTCTTCTTCTTTTTAAAGAAAAGCTTTCGTCTTTTTCTTCTTTTCTATACGTAAAAACTCTAGAAGAGTATGAACGTAATACTTACCTAGACTTCATGCCATACTCATTCTATGCAGTCCATTCATGTGCGTGTCAGATGGCAACCTACATGCATACACATAACCTTATGTCATCATCTATCTAATGCATAAGAAACTATTCTAAAAATAGAACTACGCCTCACTTGGAACACTCTCCGTCCATTCCTGGGCTCTCATATGCCATTTACTATACTAAAACCTTTCGGGTCTTATTCCTTAAAGCGAACCCTTGTGATTCACCTTAGGGTTTAGACACTAAGACCTCCGTCTCGTTCTTCTATTTCCACAATCTGACGCAAGATTCCGACTGATAGAGTCATGCGTCCCAACCTTAGACTACTTACTCCCTTTACTACCTTTATGTATCCTAGCCCATACTACATCCTTATTCCCATCCATTCAGGCTACATCAAGTCAGCCAACTCTTTGGCTAAAATACCATGTAACCATGATCAGGACAAATTATCCATTACATATGGTAAACCTGTCCGGTACACGTGTCTCGCCAGAGACACCTGCATTTCATCCCCTTTTATCACCTAAAAGCAACTTATAGCTCCACTGAGCACCTGCTTGTATAAACAAGCTTCATACTCCGATACCAACTTGCTCAAACCCGGTTGATAGGATTCTTCCTACTTCCCGACTCTGTACAAGTTCATCCCAACACTTGATAGGAGAGGACTGCATCCACAAATGCACCTCTATCACGTCACACAGCTCAAGACTAAGCTCGAGTCATGTCACGATACCCATCATGCTTCCGCTGCACGCTCTGATACTTCTCCATCACTTCCTTATACTCTCAGCCACAAGTCAGTCTCTAGGCAATACCAGTTACCTTGGACTACAGGCCACATCACTACTGCTTCGGGACACTGTTACACAGTTCCCGCCACTTGACAAGAGGACTTCATCCACAAATGTGCCTTTGTCACATTATGTAGCTCAAGACAGATTCTCGAGTTACAATACGGGGCCCATCGTGCTTCTGCTGCACTCTCTGATACTTTTCACCGCTTCATACATACCTTTTGTCACAAAATCAGCCTCAAGGCAACATCCGTTTCCTTGGATTACAGCCACATCACCATTGTTTCGGGACACTGTTGCACAGTTTCCCGACATTACACCATACACTCCACACTTCTCTGTTACACCATCCAACCCTTCTTGACATGCCATCCAGGGTATCACGACCTAGTACAGAGTACACTCACGTGAATTCTCTTCCATCCACGCTACAACACACCTCGCTATGATACACGCCTCACGGTGCATCGCTACGCGACACGGAGTACACTTCATGCGTACTCCCTTTCTTCTACGCCACACATCACTACAGAGCACGTCGCATGGCGCGTCGTTGCATTACACAAAATACGCTACACGCGTACTCTCTTCGCACTACATGCCGTATCACAACTACGACATCCATCTCACGCCCATACTTCACAGCGTAGTTCACAATACTACACAATCAAGCCCAACACTTCACAACTGCACTTCACTTCACAACTACGCAGTGAACTCCACAAATACCAACTACACAGTCCGCAAACCAACCAACTAACTACTTTAAACGTAAATAACTAGGAATAGAGGGTTATACCATTGGCGGGATAACCCGTGCGTTGCTCACTGCTCGTCACGAACATGCGTCGGAGGAGCGTACGTGGCGGTAACACCGTGTACGGTGGCTGTCCACCACATAAAGTGGTAGTTTGGGCTTGAGAATAGCTAGGCGTGGCCTTGGAAGGCTCACGGTGGCCTCGTGGTGGTCAAAGGTGGCAGAGCACGGCAGCATCATGCCGTGAACAGTGAATCTGAATGGTGGGTGTTTGCTTGAGGTGGATGAAAGCCATAGAACTTCATGGCAAGCTAGGGAAAGGTAGATGAACATGTGGTGGAGCTGTGGTGGCGAGGTGGTGGCCATACGATGGCTCATGGCGGCGGATCAGCCGTTTGAAGCTAGTTTCGGCCTTGGAGAGTGAGGGAGAGTGAGGGTTGTACACAACTCCGTTGGCCATGAAATTTCTTGGGGAAGTTCATGGTGATGAGAGGAACAAGGTGGTGGTGGTGAAACACAATGGGTGGCTGTGTATTGTAACACCCCAATGGAAGGCCCAAACCACATAGCCTATACTCCAAAAGGACTAGTCAATGATACAATTGGAGCCCCATTGGAACCTTATAAAGAGCATGAACTTTTCCTTCCCAAGCAATGTGGGATCCCATACACCACCTACCCATATCCTTATCATATGGGGTATTACAATCTACCCCCCTTAAATTCCCGACGTCCTCGTCGGGCCTGTCCGTTGTAGGTGGCACGGCTCAAGTCCCACATTTCTGGTTGGGATAGGCTCTGATACCATTTGTAACACCCCAATGGAAGGCCCAAACCACATGGCCTATACTCCAAAAGGACTAGTCAATGATACAATTGGAGCCCCATTGGAACCTTATAAAGAGCATGAACTTTTCCTTCCCAAGCAATGTGGGATCCCATACACCACCTACCCATATCCTTATCATATGGGGTATTACATGTATGGTGGTGCAACCGAAACTAAGGCCATGGAGACCCATTTGAGAAAGAGTGAGAGTTAGGGAGAAAGAAGGACATGGGGAGGAAGCCCATGATGTGGTGGTTCTATTGGTGGTGCTTGGTGGCCGTTTTGGCCGTGTATGGTGGCCCTAGGTGGTGGAAATGGGTGTGAAACCCATTTTGAGGGTGGTGCCATGGAGCAAGAAGGAGGGCACGTGGTGGCTTGCCGTTTGGAGGGAGTGATGACCGGAGGGTGGTGGTCACTCGGTGGCCGGAGGAGGAAATGTATTCCTTACCCATTTCGGCTAGTGAAGCCGTGGGAGGAGAGGGAGAGGCCGTGTGGCTCGTCGGCTGGAGGAGGTGTTGGCCGGCATGTAGGGAAGGACTGGTGACCGGCGGTGAGACCTACGGTGGCCAGTGGTGGTTTGGCTGGAAGAGCAAACCGTACGGTGGAGGACAATGCACGGGCTGGACGTGCATGGGGGTAAAGGAAGGAAAGAGAAAGAAGAAAAGAGAGAAAGGAAAAAGTGAAAACGAAGGAAAAGAGAGGTGTTATTAATTAAATAAAACACTTTAATTACCAAGGGACACTAATACTGAGAGGAATTAAGATAGAATATTATTTTATAAACTACAGTTTATAAAATAATATTTCTTCATCATTATTTAAAATGATAAAGCATCATTAATTACTCAAAGGGAATAAAACACTTAAATAAAACACTGAGAGGAATTAAGATAGATTATTATTTTATAAACTAACGTTTATAAAATAATATTTCTTCATCATTATTTAGAATGATAAAGTATCTTTAATTACTCAAAGAGGATAAAACCATTTAATTTAAATAAGAGTTTTCAACGTAAAGTTAAACCTCTTAATATTGTAAAACAACTAAAATATTTAATCTAAGTATTTATCCACAATTATAATATTTTCAGAGCTCATTAAAATATTATAATTGTGTTACTTTAAAAGCAAGCTTATCTAATAACACTGGAAATATCTTCTATAGATATTTCCATAATATTTAACATATCCGTCAGCTTTAAAATATCTATCTTACTTTGAAATCCGCGGGATAACCTTCGGAACACTCTATCAAGGTACAGTACTGAGGATAAGGCTCAGCACGTAAATCGAAGCTCGGCACGTAGACTGAACCACATACGTCTAACACGGAACGAGGCTCGACATGTTGACCGAAGTCTGACACGTAGATCAAGGCACATACGTAAAGAAGAAGAAAGAAGGAGCGGATATGACAAAGGCATTTCACTTGTAGATCCTGTCTATCAATTTTGACCACACCACACAGGTATACTTTTCTTTATTTGTTTTGTTTTATTTTCTTTTTTGTTTACTGTTGTTTTCTTTGTTTTTATTTGTAGGATAGTTTCATTTCATCATTTCAGGTTATCATATTTGGTGTTTAGCAAGCTACCCTCATCACTCATTAGGTGTATTCTACCGTTTTTATTACTCCCCATTCACTTTTGATTCTTTAGGGCTGTAAACGAGCCGAGTTCGAGCGAGTTTGGGTTGTGCAAACTCAGCTCGTTCACAACTCGAGTCGAGCCCAAGCTCGGCTCGTTTATTAGCCGAGCTGAAGCTGATGCTCGAGCTCGGCTCGTTTACCTATTATCATATTTGCAGAATTTAAATATACAATTAAAATAAATACATCAGAATAATAACATTTTTTTTTTTGGATGGAGAATAATAGCAATAGCAACTTAAATTTAAATTTACATCATGAAGCCTTCTAGAGACTATTTTGAGACATTTACTTCCTAATAGAACTAGTGAATGAAAAATAACTTTAAATTGACAACACTGAGAAATGAAACTTAGTACATTAAATTTCAAAACAAAACATGGGCTCTAAAATTGGAATCAATGAATTCCTCAATCTGTTTTGCATGCAGCCCTGAAGTCAGAGCCATATACATTATTGCCCTGTTGTCTGCATACAGTAATACACAAAAAATGATGTTAACAGATTTTTAATCCCTTGCTCAAGTACTGTTAACTTAGTATATTGTCAAGGGATTTCTAACAGGATTGCAAAACTTAATTTGCAAGAAAAATAAATGGCATATCTCTAAACTTATTAGGTACACGGTACACCAATACCAAAATCTGAGTAATTAAACAGGTTACCAAAACAAGTTGAAGCAGGTAGTAGCATGAAAATTAGCAAACTGCCAGACTACAGTCTACAGGCAGACAGGAAGCTATCAAAAACAAAACCAAAACAGCCAGACAAATCGACAACAAAAGAATATTTCAAACAGGTTGAAGCAAGTTACCAAAACAGCATGGCACAAGTCAGACAAGAAGAATTGAATCTCCCAACGAGCAGGCAGGTAAACAAAACATACCACATCTGAACAGTAATACCACAGGTAGTTGCCAAAGATCTAACCAAAACAGCCAAACAAGTAAGACAGATTGAACCAAGTTACCAAAACAACCAAAAGAGTATGACACATTGACACAAGTCACACAATCTTTTCTCATGCAGTTATCAAAACAAGTTCTCATGAAACAAAAGGCATTCACTAATAAGTTCTCATGCAGTTACCAAAACAAAATCAACATGACAGAAGATACATAAAGCAGCAAGCTGCAGTAGTAATAGGCATACAAAAGTTCATTAATTTTTGTTAAACAAAATTACCTTAGTTACCAACAAAATCACAATGACTAGAAGTTACCAAACTTATACAAAATCTGAATTCACCATGACAGAAGTAAACAATTTCGGACCCAACCTTGAACAAAATCACCACAGGACAACCTGCACACACTAATACATGTAAAAAACATTAATATAATATTTATTCCCTTGCAAAATTACTCAAGTACTTTTAACTTAGTAATATTGTCAAGGGATGTTTGCGATGCAAAATTTAATTTGCCATTTAAATAAATGTAGGAAATCTCGATGGTGAAGATTTAGAACTTAGAAATTACCTGAACTGTCATTACTCATATCAGATTGAACAGCCAAACTGACAAAATAATATTACAAAGTAAATTGTCCAAATATCAGATAGCAAATCGTATAGATTAACCAAAACAGACCAGATAAAACTAGAGAACTGCCCAAATGCTCCATAGATTAAACATGCAAAAAAAAAAAGAATTTATTGTCTGTATGGGCCTATGGCTATGGCAACAGAATCTGAGTTTCTGATAGAACATCCTTCTATTGACAAGAAAAAAACAGTAGTTAGTATTGTTGTAAATAAATTAATAAAAGTAAGTATAAAATAATAAAATAACAATAGGCAGTTAAAATAAATATATGACACTTACAGAATTTGTTGATGATCTTTTAAGCCCATATAATGCTCTAACCCAATCAGACCCACATAACAACATCTTGACAGTTTCAGTTGACAATGACGCTCGATGAGGATCAATGACTCTGCCTCCTGCACTGAATGTTGATTCTGAGCTAACTGTGGTAATTGGGGTAGCTAATATATCTCGGGCCAATTTGGACAAAGTCTGAAATTTCAGACTATTTGTTTTCCACCAATCTAAGGCATCGAAACTTGCATCTGAACCCTCTTCACAGATATATATACTCTCCTCTAAATAATTGTCCATTTCTGATTTACTAGGTTGCACGGTATCAACAGTTCTAACAAACGATTTAAATAATGACTGGCCACTTTGCATGCTTCTCCCAGTCCCAATACTTGAGGAAGAACTAGATACATTCATTCGAGCATTATCCTGCTCTCTTTGTGCCTCAAGAGTTGAATTGTATTCATAAACATACTCATTATATAATTCATGCAACACTCGAGAGACATGATCAATATTTTGTTCAGCGTCCGGCACTTGATAAATTAAAGGAAAACAAAACTGGATTAGGACCATTTTGAATCTAGGGTCTAACACCACAGCTATTGACATCAATAGATTACGCTCCCCCCAATATTTGTCAAACTTAGCACTCATTTTCCTTACCATTGATTTCATGTACTCATTCTTATCTCTACTCTTCTTACCTAAGATGTCTTTCATTCTCCAAACTTCAGAAAGAAACAAGTTTGCTGTTGGGTAATCACTTCCGGATACAATATTGGTGACTTCATTGAAAATAGCTAGTAGTTGACAAACATTTTCAACTTGCCCCCACTCTTCAACAGTTGGAACCCATTCAAAACATCTATCTCTATCACCATATCTAGGAAAAACTTCTTTGAACTGAATTGCAGCATCTAACATTAAGTAGGTGCTGTTTCATCTTGTAGGCACATCTAAAATCAGTTTCTTTGATGGCAATTGCAACTGTTTTGCAATTTTACTAAACTGTTTTAGCCTATTCTCTTATGCTACCAAATATTTTATACCATCTCTTACACAATCAACAATATCCCTAATCTCCCCCAGTCCATATTGTACAAGTAAATTTGTTATATGCACACAACAACGTACATGAAATAGTTTCCCACCTACA
This sequence comes from Carya cathayensis, assembly GCA_011037825.1. NCBI lineage: Eukaryota > Viridiplantae > Streptophyta > Magnoliopsida > Fagales > Juglandaceae > Carya > Carya cathayensis. The sequence goes on from QGSO01000599.1 coordinate 215,115, forward strand.
CTCAATGTTTTCTTCAACCTAAAATCATCTTTCAAGATCCGAATGGCAACATCATTAGAACTAGCATTGTCAATAGTAATTGAACTAATTTTATTCTCAATCCCCCAAGTTTGGAAACACTTTTCTAAAGCATCAGCAATAAGAAGGCCAGTATGTGGAGGTGGCACATTACAAAAGTTCAACACACGCCTCTGAAGATGCCAATCAGCATCTATAAAATGACATGTCACTACCATATATGAAAGTTTTTGACAGGAAGTCCACATGTCAGTTGTNATACTTAAAGTCTTGAAGCAAGAACATAAACAGAGAACAGGTTGAATATGATTAATCGACCAAATCATGTTAAAAAATAGCATAATTAAATAGTTGAAGTAAGAACCATAAATAATAATTTTAAATCAACCAAATAGATTCAAAAAAGCATACTTTAAGTCTTCAAGAAAGAACATAAACAGAGAATAGATTGAATATGATTAATCAACCAAATTAGAACGTATTGGATAAACACATAACAGAACAAAACAGATTCAAGAAAGCATATTTAAATACTTGAAGCAAGAACATAAACAGAGGACATGTTGAATAAGATTAATCAACCAAATCATGTTAAAAATAGCATAATTAAATACTTGAAGTAAGAACCAACCAATAATAATTTATGGTCAACTAAAACAGATTCAAGCAAGCATACTTAAAGTCTTGAAGCAAGAACATAAACAGAGAACAGGTTGAATATGATTAATCGACCAAATCATGTTAAAAAATAGCATAATTAAATAGTTGAAGTAAGAACCATAAATAATAATTTTAAATCAACCAAATAGATTCAAAAAAGCATACTTTAAGTCTTCAAGAAAGAACATAAACAGAGAATAGATTGAATATGATTAATCAACCAAATTAGAACGTATTGGATAAACACATAACAGAACAAAACAGATTCAAGAAAGCATATTTAAATACTTGAAGCAAGAACATAAACAGAGGACATGTTGAATAAGATTAATCAACCAAATCATGTTAAAAATAGCATAATTAAATACTTGAAGTAAGAACCAACCAATAATAATTTATGGTCAACTAAAACAGATTCAAGCAAGCATACTTAAAGTCTTGAAGCAAGAACATAAACAGAGAACAGGTTGAATATGATTAATCGACCAAATCATGTTAAAAAATAGCATAATTAAATAGTTGAAGTAAGAACCATAAATAATAATTTTAAATCAACCAAATAGATTCAAAAAAGCATACTTTAAGTCTTCAAGAAAGAACATAAACAGAGAATAGATTGAATATGATTAATCAACCAAATTAGAACGTATTGGATAAACACATAACAGAACAAAACAGATTCAAGAAAGCATATTTAAATACTTGAAGCAAGAACATAAACAGAGGACATGTTGAATAAGATTAATCAACCAAATCATGTTAAAAATAGCATAATTAAATACTTGAAGTAAGAACCAACCAATAATAATTTATGGTCAACTAAAACAGATTCAAGCAAGCATACTTAAAGTCTTGAAGCAAGAACATAAACAGAGAACAGGTTGAATATGATTAATCGACCAAATCATGTTAAAAAATAGCATAATTAAATAGTTGAAGTAAGAACCATAAATAATAATTTTAAATCAACCAAATAGATTCAAAAAAGCATACTTTAAGTCTTCAAGAAAGAACATAAACAGAGAATAGATTGAATATGATTAATCAACCAAATTAGAACGTATTGGATAAACACATAACAGAACAAAACAGATTCAAGAAAGCATATTTAAATACTTGAAGCAAGAACATAAACAGAGGACATGTTGAATAAGATTAATCAACCAAATCATGTTAAAAATAGCATAATTAAATACTTGAAGTAAGAACCAACCAATAATAATTTATGGTCAACTAAAACAGATTCAAGCAAGCATACTTAAAGTCTTGAAGCAAGAACATAAACAGAGAACAGGTTGAATATGATTAATCGACCAAATCATGTTAAAAAATAGCATAATTAAATAGTTGAAGTAAGAACCATAAATAATAATTTTAAATCAACCAAATAGATTCAAGAAAGCATACTTTAAGTCTTCAAGAAAGAACATAAACAGAGAATAGATTGAATATGATTAATCAACCAAATTAGAACGTATTGGATAAACACATAACAGAACAAAACAGATTCAAGAAAGCATATTTAAATACTTGAAGCAAGAACATAAACAGAGGACATGTTGAATAAGATTAATCAACCAAATCATGTTAAAAACAGCACAATTAAATACTTGAAGTAAGAACCAACTAATAATAATTTATGGTCAACTAAAACAGATTCAAGCAAGCATACTTAAAGTCTTGAAGCAAGAACATAAACAGAGAACAGGTTGAATATGATTAATCAACCAAATCATGTTAAAAAATAGCATAATTAAATAGTTGAAGTAAGAACCATAAATAATAATTTTAAATCAACCAAATAGATTCAAGAAAGCATACTTTAAGTCTTCAAGAAAGAACATAAATTGAGAACAGGTTGAATATGATTAATCAACCAAATTAGAACATATTGGATAAACACATAACAGAACAAAACAGATTCAAGAAAGCATATTTAAATACTTGAAGCATGAACATAAACAGATGACAGGTTGAATAAGATTAATCAACCAATACAACACATATTGGATAAACACATAACAGAACAAAAACACATCAACATAGAAAATATTGGATAAACACAAAACACAACATAAACATATCAACACAGAATAGAATAGAACTTAAACACATAAACACAGAAGTTACATAATAGAACAATTTATAAACACATAAGAGTAAATAGTCATATAAACATAGAACAACATTTCATAAACACATAAGCACATAACAGAACAGTTTATAAACACTCTACAGAACAGATTATAAACACATAAACAAAAAAACATGTTAAAGATGTTTTCATATTTGCAACAGACATAAACTAAGAACCAAATCAAGCAAGAATAAGTATTACTCATAGTGTTGTGGACTGCAAGTTTTGCTTCAACTTTCAGAAGCAAGACACGGTTTGCCTTGTAACTTCTTTCTTCACAAGGTTTTTCTCTCAACACTTAAGAGATTTTCCACTATGACAGTTATAATTCTCAAAACAGATAGTATAGTGCAAGTGCAATTTACAAACAACAAGAAGATCAAGATAGATGATTGAGCCGAAATATTGCGTATTTTAGATATTTAAAACCAATGTATTTTAAATGTTTCGTGACATTATTATTGGTTTTAGATGGAAAAATAGTTAATAAGCATAAATTCGAGTTGTAATTTTTAAATTGATTAATATCATGTTTATGCTTAATTTTATAACTATGGTTTAATTGGACAATATTTCCTCACATATATAATATATTTTTAATAATCTATTTTCTTTTTAATTTATTTCGAGTGTTATTTCTTTATTTGCAGCATAAATAAAATTCACGAGATCTGGCTCTGATCAAAAGATGCTTTACAAGTCTTTCAAAGTAGAGTTGCTGAAAAAGATAAAATGTTGAGGTGAACGTAAAAGAATTGTCGGCAAGCGATGTGGAGTTTTTCTTTGACTTAAGAGAGCTAGAAGCCAAACGAAGAAATGGATGTGTATGAAGGGAGCTCTTATGGTGAGAGTAAGGGAGTGTTTTTCTTTGACTTAGGAGAGGCAACACTCGGGTAGCACAAAGCAAGCTGAAAACATGCAACAAAACAGCAACCAAAAAGAGAAGAAGCATCAAAACACAGCAGCTCAGCACACAACTCACACATGCATCACTTGGGCCCACGGCACATGCAGTACACGGCAAACCTTAATGCAGAAACTGAAGAAACACACGCAAAGTCTCCCACGACAGAAGCAACTCACGGCAAACCAGCATATGCAAGCATCATTCACGGATGCAGAGAACAAAGAAAAGTCAAGCACAAATGCAAAGTCTCTCACGGCACCTCAATGCAGAAAATCCATGGACACTCGGGCAGCACATGCAGAAACCAATCTTTAGACAGCATCAATCACGGAAGAAGCAGCACACATGCAGAAAAGTTGGACAACACCTGCAGAAAATAGCACTCACTCATTCAGAAAGTGGAAAACAGCAGCAGAAACATATGCAGGAAAAGTTGGACAGCATCATTCACGGATGGAAATAAAACCTGGACAGCAGCAACTTGCAACAGCAGGAAAACTAGCTGAAATCACGGCAGCAAACAAACATGCAGATCCTATAAAACTAAGGGGCTGGAAGCTTAAAGACATGGAATTTACTCTGCACTTGAACGTTGCATCAGAAATTGTTTTGCTGGTTTCTTTTTCTTTTTGTTTCTGTTTTCATTGCAAATCAGAGGGGAGGCAGTTTTTAGTTTTCAATTTCAGTTTATTTTTCTGCAGATTACGTAGAGCTAGTTTTGTTTTCTGTTTTCATTTCAGACTTGAGGAATCGGTTTGAATTTATTTATTTCCTTTTCTTGTATTCATTCTTGGGAGGTTGTAGAAAAAACTTTCGGTTTGCTTCTTGTTTCATTCTCTGTTTTTCTTTCTTCCGGCAGTGTCCATTTCATTAGTCATTTGGTTTTCATTCTCTTTTATTTTGCTTAGTAGATTCTTCTTTCTTTTCATTTACAGATTTTTTTTTTATGTTGGCAGCTCATTAATTTTTTTTATTTTCGTTTAGCATCTTTGATTTTCTTCTAGGTTACAGCTTTAGTTTTTCTTCTTATTCTTTTTGCTCTTTTCGTTTATGTTGTAGCTTACACTTGTTTTTGGTAGCAGGCTGCTGTGCAACTTCTTGAATTTTATTTTCATAGTTTTATTTTAATTTGCTTGCTATAGTTGTTCGGCTAGTGGCCAGTTTTGATTTTTCTCATTATATGTTAATTTTTGCTATTGTTAGTTTAGAGGTGGCAGTTTCATTTTAGTTTTCTTAGTTTATTTATTTATATAGTCTGGTTCGTTTTATTAACTAGGAGAGTGAGGAAAGAAAGGAGAGGGAGTTTTAAACTTTTATCTCCTCTTTCACTTTTATGTTCTTGTGCTATTTTCGTGTATTTTATTTTTGTTATATACAATGTTTATTTAATTTTCATAACTTTGTGTTGAATCTTGATTTTGGGGCTTTTCAATTTTTAGTGCAAGTTTATCAATTACTTTCTAAGTTAGTTTAATTCTTAATTTAGTTTTATTAATTTCTGAATTTAAGCTATTAGTCATTTACATTCCAATCCGACAATCAAAAAAATCTAAAAATATGAATCTAGTCCATGACTAGTAATCTCTCCATCCATTACACATACCATCCGCTTGTTTTCTCTTTGTGAAGTTTTTTACACTTTTTTAACGAGTTTAATTTTTGAGTAACTTTCCCTGATGAGACGATCTAGGAATTTATTCCTAATTATTACACGACATCCTCCTGCACTTGGAATAGCCTTTGTGCTACTCATTTTTGAGTGAGTCAACAGATGTAAGGCTTGAAGTCATAACCAGAGATAGAGTCACAAAGACAGTCAAGATGTCACACCATTTCGGTTATCTAGGGTTTACAATTACAATTTACAAACATGAAAAAAATGATTAGATCTATACAATACATGGATATCATATATGAACTGTCATTAAACAGAGACTTATGTCACAGAGACAGTACAGATGTCACAAGTCACACCATTTCAGCATAGGGTTTACAAATAGAAGCACAAACATGAAAAAACAAACACAGATCTACAATACTACAATTGTGAAATAGTTAGGAGAGAACTAGAGGTTAAAAAATACTATAATAATTAGAAACATGAACAAGAACAATAAAATCAAGCAAAACCCTAAACTTCCAATCGAGTAAACGAGTCAAGGACCAAATCTCCAAACTTCCCAACGAAATCATTACAAAACATGAAAATAACCTACTCAATCGACTAATAGACAAACCAAACATCGAACCACGAAATCAGAGATATAGTTGGTTGGGAGTCATAAATACTAGCATTTAATGACCCCTTTGTCGAGGCCTAACTACCATCTCTGAGATTGAGATTGCAGTCAACAAAACCGGCCGACGCCTCCATCTGCGAGGGTTTTGAGCGATCGCAGACTCCCAGACACAGAACCTTCAAGAATGAAGCCTTGATTCAAGGCTTCATTGAATCGTATCAGGGAATGAGGATTAATCAACATAAACGCCTCATATTTAGACGGGAATCGCCAATCGCGATGTGTCTGAGGACTGAGAGAAAGTGAGATGTGAGTGAAACGTAAAAGTGAAACGGCAGTCTGCAGAAGCGTAAAGGACAGAGTGAAAGGGATGGGTGGCTAGGGTTAGAACTGAGGCTGTTAAAAGTCTCTTTTATACCACCGCAGCTTTAACGGCTACGATTCTTCAACCAAATCCAACGGCTCCAAACAGATCTAACGGCTCCAAACAGATCCAACGGATCCAAAAGCCTCTTATATATTATATAAGTTAATTGTATTATTATATTTTCTAATACTAAGTTACGAACACTATATAATATAATAAGTTATTAATTTATTATATTATATATTTATTTAATTATTAATACAACACCATATGTATATAAGTATATCATTAAATATATAATGTTATATTATACCAAACTATACTACTAGTTATATATTAATTATAATACTATATATTTATTAAATTATTAATACACCACCATATGTATAAACTATAATACAAGTACTAATATGATATGTTAATATAATAAACTTAATAGATGCTAATAAATTTAATATTATAAATTTATATAGTATATGTAGTTTTATAAGACTATAAGTTAATATATAAATTTATCTATAGTATATGTAGTGGGTTATAAGTAAGACTCTATATACATAATTATGAATATTCTAAATTATATCTATAGTATCTATATATATTTATATATATAT
>QGSO01000599.1:226698-324250 GCA_011037825.1 Carya cathayensis
CATCACACATACACAATAAACTGATAGTAAGTTAGAGGCTAACTTACCTCGATCGTCGCGTTCTATGAGAATAGAGCGCGAGACACGAGGAACTGCACAACAGCTGGAAGAGGAACACTCAAGTCCTTAAGATTTTCACTTCTGAACTCAATTGCCATATTGTAAGCACTTGCAACACCACGGCCAACTTGAGGTTTCACTATACTCGGAAGAGATAAATTGACTTCAGAAAGCCTTTGCACTAAAACAAGTTCATTAAAATTATCAATAACAACCAAACAAACAACTCATTTCTCAATCCATATACTCTTAGCCATAGTCAACCACAAGATGACACCAGTCATCCCGGACTATAATCCATATCATCACTGCTTCGGGACACTGTCATACAGTTTCCCAACATTACACCATACGCTCCACACTTCTCTGCTACGCCATTCAACCCTTCGTGACACGCCATCCGGTGTATCACGACTTAGTACAGAGTACACTCACGTGAACTCTCTTCCATTCACACTACAAAACCCATCACTGCGATACACGTCTCACGGTGCATCGCTACGCGACACGGAGTACGCGCTACGCGTACTTCCTTCGCTACAACACTCATCAACACGATGCACATCACACGATGCATCGCCATACCACACGGAGTACACTACATGCGTACTCCCTTCCTTCTACGACCCACATCACTACAGCGCATGTCGCGCGGCGCGTCGCTGCATTACACAGAATACGCTACACGCGTATTCTCTTCACACAACCCGCCGTATCACATCTACGGCATCCATCTCACGCCTATACTTCACAGAACAGTCCACAAAACTACAAAATCAAGCCTAACACTTCACAACCACACTTCGTTTCACAACTACGCAGCGAACTCCACAAACACTAGCTACACAGTCTACAGCCAACCAAATCAACTATGTTAAACATAAATAACTAAAGATAGAGGGTTAAGACGAGAGAGATGTGATTGCTGTCGGGAAAGAATCCAAAACTGATAATTTTAGCGGGCTGTTACACCCCTAGTAGCCAACTTTGAGCCAATAAACACATTTTGCTTTCTCTTTTCATATGCCCACATCATACATGCCTCTCCACATTGGAGTATAGCCTATATACTTATTTTTCTAGCCTCTTTTACTTCCAAGTGTATACTAGGTGTGGAAGTTACATTTTCTTTATTTTGTTTTATCATATTCAATTTAAAAAAAGAAAGAAAAAGGGAGAAGAGTGCAAGTTACAAAGTGTTCAATTAAGTGAGCTTCAAAGGCAAAAAAAAAATTAAAAAAAAAAAAAAGAAGTCAAGGTTGGGTAGAAATGACAAGAATACCGAAGTGGCATGTGTTTGTTCATCAAATTGTTGGGAAAAAAAAAAGAGAAGAGGAAGAAGAAGGAAAATCATTATTATTCGATGATCTGAAAAGTTGGAGAGTACATCAAGTGAGAAGTGTGGTCTACTAAGATATTTAATAAGATTCCATTTGTATGTACTTGGAATTTTTTGAATCATTTTCATCTTTTTTTTCATATAGCCCTGAACCCAAGCCACATTACAACCTTTTGTGTTGGCCGTTTTGATCCTAAGTAAGCTTTTGGAAAGCGTGGTGGAAGTCTCATTTGTTAGTGTTCCTATCATAAGATCAATGTTTGCTTGTTGCTTGTACATAATTGCCTAATTCCTCATGAGAGTATGTGTACACCCATTATCAACTCCATAGAGAGAATCCTCATACAAAACTTTACACTCGTGAGTTATGGAGTTAAACCTTTTGCTTGAGATGTTCTTGATGTTGCATGTGTTAGGGCCTCTAGTTAGATGGATATAGTTTGGAACACACACACACTCTGTGGATTGCTATAGGTGGATTGCTTGTGATAGGGTTATTGAATTTGTAAGATTGCTTTGATATGTGAATCTGGAAGGTGTGACTTGGTGGCCTTTGTGTGTGATTTTCTTTGGTCTCTTTCGTTGTTTTGGCATGAAAACTGCTAGGGACTAGCAATGAGTAAGTTGTGAGGTGTGATGAGTGCGTGAACGTGCACTCTAAATACCCTATTATTGGATTAAAATGCTAAAATGTGGATTGAAATAGTAGAAATTAATGTGTATTCTTGAATTGAGTTTCTATTTACTTTGGGATACTCTTAAGCAGATTTTTAAGTTTAATTTTAGAGTTTATAAAAGAGAAAGTCAAAAGCTAGTCAAATTCAAAGGAGGAGTTTCATGGGGTTTGAGAGTAGTTTGAATCAAAAAATAAAAAATAAAAAAAATCACAAAAGGAAATTGCAAGAAGTCCAAATCCGAAATTTGCTAGGAGATAGCCTGAACATATTTTAGTATTTTAATCATAACTTTCCGCTCACATATTGGATTGATGCAATTCTTAATGTGTTAGAAAGCTATCTTAAAGGGATATAAATATTTCTCTAATAAGGATTTCAAAATTTAAATTCCTAAAGCACATATGTGACTGCCAAGATTAGTCCTAAACTTTAGGGGATTTTTTTATGCACGAATTATGAAGACATTAGGGTTTCTTTCCTACCCTATATAAGCATATCATTAGCATGAAATAGGGGAGGAAGAGAGGCACAAGAGGTAGAAAAGAAAGAGGCTCTTCTGATTTTTGGGAGAGAGGATACTAGGGTTTGGAGAAACTCATCTTCCAAAAAGAGAATTCTTCTTCTTTCAAATGGGGAACTAATTCCTTAGTGAGGTTACAGATGAACTTGCACATTAGATGGCATTTTTAATTTATTTTTAATATATATATTTGATTTTTAACTACTAAAACTCTTTTTTTTTTTATCATTCTCAATTCATTGTTGATGTTTGCTTCTCCGAATAATCATAGAATGTATTCTGTTTATGGATTCAGTCATGCTTTATCTATTGAATGGATTAGTTATTTGATATGTTTGGATCAATTATTTGCCTATATTGATTTAATTCTTTGCTGCAATATCGCTCTTTGAGTATATTGTCGTCGTTGAATTTTCTCAATAGTGTTAATAATTTACGTATTTTAAAAGTGGTGAATGAATTTTCAAAGTGTTACATTTGGTTTAATTTTTGTTTAGAAATCTATGTCTTCTGATTGTGAATTTTGGAAATTGAGTTTCCAATTGAGTTATTCGATGAATTAAGAGTAATTAAAATACCGGATTTGTGCAAGGGATTTCTGACGCTTTACTGTTCTTCAAATTTGAGTACTTTTTTTGTTAATCACTTTTCTTCACTTTAATTTGCATTTAAAATTAATATTTATTCTCTATTAATCATTTTATATTTTTCTTTAGTTTTTTTTCTTCTGCTATTCTTTTAATTTGTCTCATTGTGGAATCGACACCCTAAAGCTGTGCTACAACTACTGCGTTATTCTTTAGGTGTAATCAAGATAGTTTTCTTTTCTTAAGATCTTTAGTTGATAGCGTTATCTTGATTAGGTAAGGTTAAGTTGCTACGATTTACGGCTTGTGCATTATTTGCAACTGGAATCACAGTCCTTTGTGTCTGTTACTTTCATGCAACTATGTGATCTGTCGATAGAACTGCTACCCTGAAAGGTATTTGTAACATTCCTGACATAAAAACAGTTAGTTGTATCCAAATAGTCAAGGATTGCCCATTACAAGTTGAGGGACTTGTGTTGAAGGCTGATTTGATTGTATTCCATGTCATGGAATTTGATTTGATTCTGGACATGGATTGGTTATTTAGACATTATGCCAATATTGATTCTCAGAGAAGGCAAGTAGTGTTTGAGACTCCCACCACAAAAGGTTTGCTGCATAAAAGAACCTATTGATGTAGCCCCATTGATTGTTTTAGCCAGTCACGCTATGAAAGGTATTATAGATGGAGCGACCGCCTATTTTTTGTTCACTAAAGAAAATGTGGAAAATTTTGAAGGAGTTCAGGGAATACCCGTGATAAAAGAGTTTCCTAAAGTGTTTGTTGATGATTTATGCGAATTACCCCTGGATAGGAAAACAGAGTTTGTCATAGAGTTATAACCAGCAACCCCCCATGTACATAGAGCACCTTATAGGATGGCCCATATGGAGTTAAAGGAGCTAAAGAACCAGATTGAGGAATTGTTGGAAAAAGGATTTATTTGACCTAGTTCATTGCCATGGAGTGCACTTGTATTGTTTGTAAAGAAGAAGGATGGATCGATGTAGATGTGCATTGATTATCAGGAGTTAAACAAGGTAACGATTAATAATAAGCACCCGATACCTCGAATTGATGATATATTAGACTAATTACAAGGAGCTTTGGTATTCTCAAAGATAGATTTGTGTTCAGGATATCATTAGCTTAATATTAGTGAGCAAGAAATTGTGAAGACTGCTTTCAAAATTTGATATGGACGTTACTAGTTCCTAGTAATGCTGTTTAGTTTGACCAATGGACATCATTTATAGTTTTAATGAATCGGATCTTTAGGCCCTAATTGGATAGCTTTGTAGTTGTATTTGTAGATGATATTTTGGTCTATTCCTAGAGTGATGAAAAGCATAGGAAACATGTGTGTTAGGTGCTAGGAAGATTGCAAGAACACAAGTTATATGCAAACTCAGTAAGTGAGAGTTTTGACTTCAAGAGGTGAAGTTTTTGGGGCATGGGATTTCTAGTAGTGGTGTAGCAGTTGACCCTAGAAGATAGAAGCCATGATGAATTGGCATAGGCCGGCCAACATGCATGAAAATTGTGGTTTCCTGGTTTGGCTTGATATTATCAGAGATTGGTAGAGGGTTTATCTAAACTCTTAGAACCTCTTACTGCGTTAACCAAGAAGAAAGTGAAGTTTACCTCAAGTGAAGAATGTGAAAGGAGTTTCCTAGAGTTCAAGCAAAGATTGACTACGACTTTGGTTTTGGTTTTGGTTTTGTCTAAGCCCCATAATCCCTACATGGTTTATAGCAGCATGTCATAGATGGGTCTAGGATACGTGTTGATGCAAGAAGGACAAGTAGTTACTTATGCCTCTCAACAGTTGAAGAATCATGAACATAATTACCCCAGTCATGACTTGGAATTAGCCAAGGTGGTGTTTGCACTCAAGAGTTGAAGGCATTATCCATATGGAGAAAATTGCAAAGTTTTCGATCACAAAAGCCTCAAGTATCTTTCCATCCAAAAGAACCTAAACATGAGGCATAGAAAATGGATAGAAACAATCAGTGACTGCCAGTGTGAGTTAAAATATAATCTTAGAAAAGCCAACATAATGGCAAATTCCTTGAGTCGTAAGGCCCAAGTAGAGATGTAGTCTCTGTTGAGCAGTAGAAGGAGTTTACTAATCGAAGATTCTTGGAAGAACGAGGCACTGGCCATGATTCAGGAGATTGTACCTTTGAATGACAAGGAAAGTAAGGAATGCAACAGTTGGATGATGGACTTGTGAACTCACAGTAAAAGGTCATGAAGTCGGAAGGACCACTGCATTCGAAGGTCCAAGACCACATAATGCTGTGTTATATGGAAAGGAATGTGATTTCGGCATATTCAGAAATAAAGGAAAGAGTATTGAAAGACAATAGTGCCCATCCCAACAATACTAGGATTTACCAAGATTTGAAGGGACACTTTTAGTGGGGAAAAATGAAAAGAGACGTGGCAAATTATGTAAATAGTGGTTTTGTGTGTCAATTGGTAAAGGCAGACCATCACCGTGCAGGAGAACTGCAGTCGTTAATAGTTTTGGAGTGGAAATGGGGAGACGTTTCTATGGATTTTGTACTTGGATTTCCAAGGACTTCGGCAGGAAAGATTTATGTATGAGTTATGGTTGATAAATTGATGAAAAGTGCTCACTTTTTGCTATTTGCCAACACCGCCTCCATGGAAACTTTTCCAAGTTGTATGTAAAAGACATAGTTCGGTTGCATGGAGTATCGAGATTGATTGTTTCAGATAGGGATAATTGATTCACATCATGATTTTGGTAGAGTCTGCAAAATCTAATGGGCACCAGTTTTAAGTTTAGCAGTGCCTATGATCCATCGACAGACAAACAAATAGAATGGACTATATAGAAACTTGAAAATATGCTTCGAGCTTGTATATTGGAAATGAATGGTGATTGGGAAGGGCACTTACCTCTGGTAGAATTTGCCTATAATAATATTTTCCAAGCCACAATTAAGATGGTGCCATACAAGGCGTTATATGGAAGGAAGTGCAAATCCCTGCTTTGCTAGGATGACGTTGGAGAAAGGAAAATACTTGGCCCCGAATAGTTGCAAGAAGTTAGGGAGCAAGTTTTGTTAATTAGAGAATGAATTTAAGCTGCTCGAGAAAGGCAAAAGAGCTATGTCAATGGTAGAAGGAGAAATTTAGAATTCTTAGTAGGTGATTGGTTATATGTTAAGGTATCGCCCATGAATGGAGTAGCTCATTTTGGCAAAAGAGGGAAGTTAAGTCCACGATGTGTAGAACCTTATGAGATTGTGGAAAGAGTTGGGCGGGTAACTTATCAGTTAAGCTTACCTGTAGAATTGTAAGGGGCACACGATGTATTTCATGTATCTTCCCTAAAGAATAGCTTTGGAGATCAACGACTGGTTGTGGTTGACCTAAGTCATATTCAGCTCTGACCAAACCTTCCTATAAAGAATGGCCAGTGAAAATTGTCGATTGGAAAGATTAGGAGTTGAGGAATCAAAAGGTACCCCTGGTCAAGTACTTTGGAGTCGTCCCAATTTCCAGGAAACTACTTGGGAGAAAGAAGATTTGATGAGAGCCAGATACCCTCACTTTTTTGTAACTTAGTTAGAAGCATAAGGGATTGGTTGACTTTGATTTGAACTTTGTGATCTATTTTCAATTGTATTCTTTAATGGCAAGCATTAAAAGTGTTGTTTGATTGCAACTTTTTAATTTTTTTTTGCTATATTACAATTATACCCTTGATAACAGGACATTGCATAGACTATAACAACCGTGTGTATATCTATGTTATCCGTAACTAGGATTAGAAGTATGCAATAGTGTAGGCAAAGGATTAGATAGGAAAAATGAGTGGAATGATCTCAGCTCATTGGCAACAGATGGAAAAGTTTGAGCACCATCGTACTCATGTGATGGATGCAGATTTTAGAGGAAACCTTTTCTTATGATTGGTGTTGCCACTTGAAGAATGACAGCCTCCACATGATCCATTAGTTTGGAACAATGCCACGAGATTAAGAGTGTTAGGCTTTAAACAAAAGGCGGAATCGAGCCGTGCCGCTGGAGCTCAAGCTAGAAGGTCTACGACACTTGAAACATTCGACTCTTCGATTGATTGCCTCCGTATTCACGAAGAAGGTAAACTAGTGGAAGACGATGAGGCTACTATAGAACATTAGTTGAACGAGCTATGGGCAAACATGTATTCCGATCCCGATGTTGACTCTCACAAGATTTGGTTACAAAAAAGGAAGAAGAAGTGCCATCACCTTCTTCATCAGAGGATTTGACTGTAGCTTTTAGACATAGTCCTTCAAGTGTGTAGTACACCCCTAGTTAAATTTTGTCTTATTGACTTGCTCGGTACCGATTTCGATGATTAAATCTTTTCTTTAGGGGGGAGGATGTGAAACCCTAGCCCAAGCTAGGTCTTTAAGATTTAGAATTAGTATTATTTGGGTCTGAGTATAAGCCTAAGGGCCATCAAGATTAGAACCTTCTTAGGTGAGATTTAATCCTATCCATTATTAATTAGTGAGTAGCGCCCAACGGCCAAGGGAAGACCCTAGGCCCAATGAGTTTTGGTCACCATGAGGAAGAAGGCTTGAGAAAGTCCACTAGGGTTTCGGTTAGCATGATGGTGACGCCACATGGCTCTCATGCCTCTTAGAGACTTAGATTTCAAGGGAGCTAGGGTTTCGATTATGTGAAGCACAGGCCCACCTCACTTTAAGCCGATCTTCCATTTATTTCCACTTGTCACACATAAAGGAAACTAAAGAGGGGATTTCAGTTTAAGGGAATCCATGTGACTTGTCCCTCTTGCAAGCTAGAATCAAGGTTCTAGAAGAGTCTAATGATGAGGAAGGTTGGAGTTTCAATTTTGACAAGAGACATTCCAATTGGCACCCATGCACTCTAGTAGCCTTTAGGTTCCCATCAGAAAAATGATGAAGGGAGAGGTGAGGTGATGCTCGGCCAAGCCACTTGGCAAGCATGCATGGGGATTTCCAAAAAATGTCTAGAAGGGCAATCATGAGGAAGCAAAAAAGAGCATTTCAAGATGCACATGCCACATGGCACCCATGCCATGGCTCTTAGGGTTTCGAAAATAGAGAAAATCAGAGGGAAGCTTGAGGGATTCCAAAAATGCCCAACACTAGTGGAAGAAAGAAGGACTCGCGACACATGTCAAGCATGCACTTGTGGTTAGTGACTCTTAGTGTTCCCAAGGTGAGTGGATGATAGAGTATTTAAAGCATTTATGGTGTTCAGACATACCCCCTTGAGGAGAAACGGAAAGGCCATTGTTGCTCATTTAGATTTTTCTTCATCCTTTCTACTTCTCCCACCCACACACTTATCATCAAGTGAGAAAAGAAAAAACTAGTTCATACTTTTTCCAATCCGACCATCATCATCTTTGTCACCCATTTTGCTTGAAGGTTTGAAGATTCTTGAAGTCAAACACTATTTTCTTCCTTTCCAAACATCAATTTCATGTAGCCAAAGAAAAATGATCCAAGAAAATACTTGGTGGAACCTAGCACCAGTAAGAACATTCAAACCGAATCATTCTTTTCTCGCACATGTGCATTGGCAAATGGGAGTTTGTGGGAGATTTTGGTTTGAGAAAAACAAGGGTTGTGTTGCATTTTGTAAGAAACACAAAGGAGAAGATTGGGATGTAGGTTCAACCATGAGAGGATGGACCATGCTTAAGGAGCAAGATTTGAGTAAGGTTTGTCTTTAGGATTTCTCTATAAATCTGATTCCTTGATGGCTATATAAGTAAGAAGGATTCATTTGGATGATCAAGGAGTATTTGGCTGTAACTAGGGTTTTATGCTCAGCCATCATTTCAGGAAACACAATCTTGAAAGCCATACACTTTTAAGGCATTAGGGATTTTTTGGGTGAAGTCACATTTGTCACATACACACTGCTCGGCCTTAGGGTTTCTCACAACATATGCCTATGTGTTCATGAGAAACCATGAGAGGGACATAGAACAAGAAAGAAAAGTCATGGATAGATAAAAGAGGACTTGTAACCGAATAGAGTTAGGAAGTCTAAACTCTTGATGCATGGATCACAAGCTTAGTTCCAGATTTCGAGAACCTAATGTTTTAACATACAGTTTCAACTTTCTTGATTGTTGAAAACTCTTTTTGGAACTTTGTAAGTTAGCCTCTAACTTACCTTTAGACAATATGTTTATATCTCTGTGTACACTTTGCACCTTGTTGTTTGTATTTCAAGTCATTCACGTGATGCATTCATGGCATATTGAGTACAAGTACATAACATGGATACATGAAATCCCATCGAAGACATATTTGATCTTGCCTCAAATGTCATAGTTCTTCCTATCCAATTTCTCCCCCTTGTTTTCTCCCCCTTGTTCAAATTGGCAACTATACTTTTGAATGTCATTTCACAACAAAATGCGCAAATAGAATATTACACACACACCTAAGATATTTGCTGCGTCCATCCAAGTTAGAAGAAAAATAATACAGACACATGGCAAGATCAAAAAGTTGCTAGGCTTCATATTCATCTCATGCACCACAATGTCTAATTATGAATTACTAACCCAATTTTAGCAAAATTTAAAATTATATGGGAGATCAAGTCCTCCTTAATCTCAACTATACTCCCACTATGTTAAGTAGTCATATAGCCCTAGTCACTGTAGAGAAAGATCCTACTAAAACCATAGTAACCTTTTGGGTCAGTCTACAAGGACAACTGCTCAGACTATGGCAACATGTTGGGTCAGTGTACAAAGATGGTTCTTTAAGACCATTACATTCCATTTTTTTGTCCCATTAATGCATTTACAGTTCTTACTAGGGCCATCATAATCCTTTGACTATACAATGCATTTACAGATCTTGCTGGGATTACTGTAATTCTTTCAGCCTATCATTCACACTAACAATACTAACTAAGACTACTCAATGGGAACTATCTATTTTATCACTTGAAAAAATTGAAGGCTAATGTCTAGACATACAAGCCTTACAAACATAGTTGATAAAATTAGAATATATTTACATGTTCATTTCACACATACATGCAATTACATTTGATAGAAAATACAAGAGATCACATGAAATATAATAACATGTAATAACAAAAAAAAAATAAAAAAAAATAGCATGTTTCAAGACAAGGAAATCATGCCAAACAACCAACGGATTTTTTTTAAAAGTACAAGTACATTTAAAAAACCCCACCTAGACCAAGAGGAGGTCACAGCTCAGTGGCACACCCAGCTCCTCTTTTTGAGGCCATCTTGAGTTTGAAACCTAGGTATGCCATACTATGTATTTCTTTTTTGTACAGTGGAAAAGAAAGGGCTAGTGAACAATGGGCCACAAAATTGGTCCAAGCCTTTCTTTTAAACAAAAATCAGATAGGCTGCGTCTTGAAATAAACCCAACCAATCCTAGACCCGCTTTCAAACTCAGACACGAAAATATTCATCTTCCTCACCCAAAAATCTTCTGGAGCACACAGCACCACTGGTGCATGCTATACCAAGGTGCATAGCGCCACCATGGTATGTATAGCACCACCATGGTGTGCACAACACGACCACAATGTTGGGCGGTGCACGCAGCACCTCCCAAGTGCGTACTACGCCACTCTTATGCACGTAGTACCTCTGTTGGTGCACGCAACACCGCTTTATGCTTGTAGTGGGAGCGGTGCTTGCATTGAAACCACGAACTCAAGCACAAAAATACCGTCGCAGTTAAAAAAATTGAGATTCAAATTACGTTAAAAACAGGGTCTTTCAGTAAACTAGAAGTAACAATTTAAAGCTTTGATACTAATGTAAGAAGGCACAAAGAAATAGCTCAAGCACATCTTTCATAGTTGCTCCACTAGTTTATCCAACCTAGTCAAAATTTCAGTAAGCCTCAAACATTTCCTCTTGGTGGTGAAGTGTACTACTTAGAATGACCTAGAATTACACTTAAAAAATTTCAAAGCCTAAATATTTACTAAGAGAAAATGAAAACCAGAGAGAGATTATGTGCAAGTCAAGAATAGTGTGGGAACCAGTTGAAGAAGGCCTATATATGGCATCCTTGTGCACCACTCACAATTGGCTGTAAAGGCCAATTTTTAATCCCCATGAAGTGGGTGTTAGCCACTTTCAATTTCAGGCATAATGCATGGTGATTACATAAAGTTACTACATCAAGAGAGGAGAGTATTACACAATGAAGATGCAGCTAAAGCACAAGCTGCGGGTCGTTTATCTTCTGCACCAGCTACAAGTCGTATAACAAATTCTCCACATGCAAAATTGAAGGATGAAAATGGATGATTCTCTATTTGTCTCTATTTGTATTTTTTTCATTCTTATTATTATTATTTTTCTTTGTAAATATTCGATTGATTAGCTGGCTGCTATTTTTAGTATAGGAATTTTGTTAGTTAGTTGTGGCAGACTGTATATATTAGGCCCTCACTTGTGCCTTCCTTGTGAGGTATTTTTGGTATTCAGTGGAATATACAGTTCCCTTCTCCATGCATTCTGCTCTCTGAGTTTCTGTCCTTTTCTCCCTAATTTTTAGAGTTCTTACATGGTATCAAAGCCCAAGAGGAATTCTTCATGGAGGCTCCACTAGAACATTCTGATAAATCTTCTTCTACCCATGAAAATGCCTTTGCCCATACAAACCTAAACACAAACATCCCTCATGCTGGCAATCCTTTCCGCTTAGACAATGGTGACAACTCTATTGTTATTCTAGTCACCAATTTGCTCAGCATCGACAATTATGCAACCTGGTCTTGCGCTATGCAACGAGCACTCCGTGCAAAAAATAAGCTGGGCTTCATCACTAGCACCATACCATAGCATACTGATCTAGAGGATCCACTCCTTGAGCTATGGCAATGTTGCAATGACATGGTGGTGTCATGGATCCAAAACTCTATCAGTCCTTCCATCAAATCCATCATTGTTTTTTGTTTATGATGACCGTGAAATTTGGCTCGATTTTCAAGATCGTTTCTCCCAACAGAATGGGCCTCAGGTTTTCCAACTTAAGAATACCCTAGCCAACCTTCTCCAACACCATGATTCAGTAAGTGTTTACTACGGTACGTTGGAAACACTTTGGGATGAACTTTCCATTTATGATCCAATTCCTATTTGCAATTGTGGTATTATGAAAACCCTCTTGGATTGTTATCAATGTGATTGTGTGTTTCAATTTCTCATGGGTTTGAATGATTCATATTCTAATGTGCGTGATCATATTTTACTTTTAAGCACTTTACCCCCCTGTCACCAAGGTGTTCTCCTTAATTCAACAACAAGAACGACGACACCAAATGATTCCGCCATACTATCTCATGACTCGATGGCCTTAGCTATTAAGAAACCTTTCCCCGCCTTTAAATTCCCTTCCCAGTCTAGACCTACTTCAAAGAAGGACAAATCCTATTATAGCCACTGCAAAATACCAGGATATTCTCTTGAAACCTGTTTCCTAGCTAGTAATGCCAAGGCCCCTGTTTGCTCTCATTGCTAATTATCTGGTCACACAGTTGAAAAATACTACAAGTTGCATGACTATCCACTGGGTCACAAATTTCTTAGCATATCTCAAACCCCTAGAGTTTTTGCTAATCAGTCCAGTTTTTCTCCTGCTCCTGAACCTGAGGAACTGAGTGATTAGAGAGTGGGTTTGACTAATTCTCAATATCAGCAACTCATGGCCTTACTTTAGCCACGGGAGTCTCCCACTACTGCTCAACACTCTGCTAACCAGATTCAGTGCAATTTCAAACCCTCCTCAACTCCTAATCTCTTTGGTATTTCCATTTGTTTCTCTACCTACACACACAAACCACTGAAATTCAGTGACATACCTTGGATCATAGATACAGGGGCAATAGACCATATGGTTTGTTGCACCTCTTTTCTCACTACTACCACAACACAAGTTTTCTATTCTATAAAATTACCCAATGGGAACAAGGTTCCTTCCACGCACACTGGTAATGTCCAACTCACAAAGTCCATCTTCCTCCACGATGTTCTATGTGTTGTTCCATCCTTCCATTTTAATCTTTTTTCTTCTAAGAAAATTGTTGCCTTTCTCACTTGTTGTCTGGTTTTCTTTTCTGATTGTTGCTTTATTCATGAGCTTTTAACTTGGACAACGATTGGGAAGGGTGAAGTGGGGCATGGCTTGTATCACTTGCTAGGCACTGAAGTTTCTCCCTCAACTCCAGCCACTACTCTTTGACATATTTTACATGCTAATATTATCGTTTTAGCTTCTCTTATAAACAATGTTGTTGTTTCTAACCATTGGCATTGTCTCCTTGGTCACCTTTTATTTCCTTGTTTAAGTTTAATTACTGATCCTATTGTAAAAAACAACATTTCTTTTGTTAATGGAAAACCTTGTTGCATCTATCCACTGGTTAAACTCCATTGGCTTCCTTTTGCTGACAACAATCATAAAACCTCTAGATCCTTTGAAATGATACATTGTGACCTTTGGGGACCCTACTCCACTATTGCATATGATGGTTCCAAATATTTTCTAACTATAATTGATGACTTCACATGAAGCACATGGCTATATTTGCGTCAAAATAAAACTTAAACTAAAAAAATGCCTGGAGTCTTTTTATAATCTAGTTGAGATACAATTTACCCTTAAAATCCAGATTCTAAGAAGTGACAATGGGGGTGAATTTCATATGAGAGATTTCTTTAACAATAAGGGAATTATTCATCAAAGAACTTGTGTTGCTACCCCCAACAAAATGTTATTGTCGAAAGAAAACATTGACACTTGATTAATGTCACTCAGGCTTTAAAATTTCAAACTGGCCTTCCCATTGAATTTCGGAATGATTGTGTTTTAACTGCCACATACCTCATTAACACGACTCCTAACTTTGATGATACCAACTTTGTTTTCACTCAACCCTTGCCTAATCTTCTTGAGTATCCTTCTTTTGCTTCTCAATCAAACCATACACCTTAGAGAGATTTTATTTCCCCTTCTCCCACTCCTTCCCCTCCCATTTTAGTTTCTTCTCCTCCCATTAATACAACACCTAGGCATCCCTATATTTCCCCGCTTCGCAAATCAACTAGAGTCAGGAGAGCACTTCAGTACTTGCATGATTTTCACTACCAACAGACCTCACTTCCTGCACCAACCCAATTTTTGGCCAAGACAAAAGTTGCAGGTACAACTTGTTTTTTACACAATTTCTTAACTTATCAAAATTATAATCCTTCTTTTTGTGCCTGTTCCTCTTCTATTTCCACCTCCTTTGAGCCAACTTCATATAAGCAAGCAGTAAGAGATCCTAGCTGGTCTCAGGCAATGGACACTAAATTGCAAGCCTTTAGAAAAGAACAACACTTTGCCTATCACTGATCTTCCTCCAGGTAAGGAAGCTATTGATTGCAAATATGTGTACAAAATTAAATTTAACTCTGATGGAACAATTGAGAGGTTGAAAGCCAAGGTTGTAGCCAAGGGATTTACGCAGCAAGAAAGTATAGACTACACAAAAACCTTTTCTGGAGTTGCCAAGATGGTGACAGTTCGAGTTTTACTCACTGTAGCAGCAGTACAAGGGTGGTTTATCCACCAATTTGATGCCAACAACGAATTCCTCTATGGAGACTTAGAAGAGGAGATTTACATGTGCAAACCTCTTAGCTACAACAAAGGAGGACCCCAGCAAGTTTGCCAACTACTTAAGAGCCTTTATGGCCTTAAGCAGGCATTTAGATAATGGTACTTCAAATTCTCCTCATCTCTCACTGTATTTGGTTTTGAGCAATCCAAAGCCGATTATAGTCTATTCACCAAACTAGATGGTACTTTTTTATTTCCCTACTAGTCTATGTTGATGATATTATCGTGGCTAGTAACTCTAAAAAATCCATTGATTCTCTTAAAACTTTTCTGCATCACAAGTTTAAGATAAAAAAAACCTTCGTTGTTTATGTTATTTTCTTGACTTAGAAGTTGCTAGAGCCTAGATCCCAAGAAAGTATGCTTTAGACATCTTAGCTGACTTGATCACACTTGGCAGCAAACCCATTAAATTGCCTTTAGATCATAACTTTAAACTCAGCAAGGCACTCCTCCATCTTCCAATTAGAAATGCAATATTGTTGACAATTCGACACATGATATCACAAGCTAGACCGATCACGTACCTGTGAGCCACGTGAATAGATTATTAAAAAAGTCATTCGAAAAGTTAAGAATTCAAAAAATTTACAATTAAAAAAAAGGAACTGAAAATAACTACATTCTAATTAACTAAATTCGAAATTATTTAGCTAGTGGTGAGTTACCAAGGTAACTTCTCTACCCATCCAGCTCTTAGCCCATGTGTACACAATAATGACAGCATGGTCATGCATGGATTTTAACCTATTTATTAATACAAGAGAAATATTACAAGAAAGCTTTATCTCATTTTTTTAAAATGAAGTGTGCGAGATTTGCGCATCCTATAACTATATTTGACATTATTCATTTTAGAAGTGCCTTTTATTACAATTACAAATTGGTTAAAAATATTACAATACTTTTATTCGACATAGTCTTACACTCTGGTTTTAGCATGCATGATTATCAATTATATATAATGGCGCTCAATTGTTTTTTAATTTTTCAAAAATATAAAAGACTAGTCGTCTCTTAAAACAAATATATATTACTTTAATGGCCTCTGTAATTTCGGGATTAACTATTATTAAATTATAGTATGAGTTCTGAACTTATTACGAGTGCCCCCGATCGACCCGATGGTCGGCAGAACTGTCTTAAATTATTGTACATATGAGTTATGAACTTTAAACCTACCCGTTTTGAATTTAATAAAAATTACAAAGGAAAATGTTAGTAAGAGTCCCAAACGTGCCCATTTATATATTTTAATTTTTTAATATTTAAGAAAGTGACTATAAGTCATGAATTTGTATTTGTATTTATATTTTTAATGGTAAGAATGTTTAAAAAATACTTTTAAAGAGACTATTTATACTAATATATGTATATTTTGGATGCATATTTACTGTACACCCTAACATTTTGCCAAATCAAAACGCGGGCCTGGTCGGGTAGGAAGAAAATATGATCCACTTTTACGATTAGTATTTGGAATTACTAAAACGGCACACCCCTTTGAAAATTTCGTTTTTTTTTCTTTTTTAAAATAATAATACTTGAGTCAGAACTTGGAAAGATCGACCAAGTTTTTCGGGTTTGAGGAACGGGATACGCACCCCTTCAAAATCTTTGTGATCAAGTCATGAGAATGACTTTTTCTATTCGAGTCAGATTTGGTTGCATGCACGGATCTTTTGTAAATAGAAATGCGTTAATTACGAAATAGCTTCACAATATAACGTGTTTGATGCGATACGTAAGGTTGTAAAATTATTTTTATTATAAACTAGATCTAATATATCATACAAAAACATGTCAATTTATAGATTTATCTTCGTAGAATCTCTTTAACTACAACACTTTTTTTAAGAAAATCCTAGCTAACTAAGTTCATCACAATGCTACTTGACATCTCAAAATTATATATAATATAATCAAATCAAGAATTTGATTTTATTTTTTTCTTGATTTTATTTTTATAATTATCAAATTAAAAGAATGAGGAGAATAAGAGAGAGGCCTCGATGTCTATATTTTGCTATTCTAAATTGTGATTGAATACAAAACATTGATTAAAATTACATAGAAATGAGAGAAAATAAATAT
Source organism: Carya cathayensis (assembly GCA_011037825.1). NCBI lineage: Eukaryota > Viridiplantae > Streptophyta > Magnoliopsida > Fagales > Juglandaceae > Carya > Carya cathayensis. The sequence goes on from QGSO01000599.1 coordinate 243,691, forward strand.
CTAAATGAAATCATACTCTTAATTTGATATCATTCTAATTAGCGGTAGGTTATCACAATTTATCATTTCGATCAGTCGTCTTTGCATGTACGGCTGGATCCACTTCCTTACATTTTCTTTCTTAAGTTTTAGAGAAATACTACAAGAAAATCTTACACCACACACTTCCTACTAACCAATATGTAATTTGTCATTTTACTCAGTAATTAATTAAACACATACATATTTAAACATTAAGATAAAATGATAAAAATTACAAATCACTTATTAATTAAGGGGAACTCGTGCACGGAATAAGACTTCTATGTAAAATTTCGATCTCTGAGCTGTATTATTTTATGATCTTTCGGTTTTATTTATATTTTGTTAATAAATATGGTACGTGGCATGCGCATGCATTAACACGCCCATCATTTAGACTATTAATTAATATTTGACCTTTCTATAAAATATAAATATGACCCACATTATTTTTTCAATACGCGATGCATACGCGCGAGCCCCGTTAAAACTTTTGAAACAAGGCTGGCGGCTGGAACCAAAATGCTGAAAAATGAGCAAAATGCAATTAAGCTCGCTGCCCGCTGGTGATAGTTTTTCAAATCCAGGAAGCAGTTCGATCGAAAGAAAGTCAAAACTCAGAAAACGAGTCGATGGCTAACCATTTTTACAGCGAAGTGTTGCATGGGTGTGGATTGTGTACGTGTATGTCGTTTGCCTATCTTTATGTTCACGTAAATCGTCTTTTCTGGGCCTCTGGCATGGTGGAAAGGGAAAGTACCGTACCATCGTTTTACTTCCAATCTAATAAAAGCAAATAATATTACATATTGAGATGAAAGTTGTAAAATTGAATAAAATATTATTAAAATATTATTTTTTAATATTATTATTGTTTTGATATTTGAAAAGGTTGAATTGTTTATTATGTTTAATTTGTGTGAGAATTTAAGAAAATTATAATGATTAAATAAGATGAAAGATGATGAATTAAGATTAACTCCAAATCTAAACAGAGGTTAAAGAAATATTGCTTCTAGTTTGAGCAAAGCTTAACGGTGGGATTTTATTAAGTTGGCCAGTTCCGTTGCTTGGCATGCGCACACCTTGGTTGGAAAAAGATACCTCACTAATCATAATGGTCGGGAAATGGCCATACGTTGTATAAACTATCCGTTTACAGCGCTGTCATGTTCCTATTTTATTAATATTAACACAAGACACGTATTAAAATACATCTCTAGTCAACGGATTGGAATATGAAAATTTGATAGTTTTAATAGTGAGGAGAGATGAGATGATTTTAGATGAAAGTTAAAAATTAAATAAAATATTATTATAATATTATTTTTTAATATTATTATAATTTTAAAATTTTAAAAAAATTGAATTGTTTATTATATTTTATATAAAAATTTAATAAAATTATAACGATGAAATGACATGAAATACTTTCCCATCCAAACCGAGTTAACAGCTAACGATAATTAATTACTTAGTCAAATAATAAAAGTCCTGGTTTTAAACCAATTCTCATTACTCCTATGCATGTTGCCTAAACCTTTTTCTAAATGAATTAAAAAAAATGCAGAATTTGAAGCAGCAGCTAGAAATGCGTGGGCGTCCCATTTGCCCCATGAGAGGCTGTCGGCAGATGTCAAGATCTATAGATATATGTCAAGATCTTGGGTATGGATACAAAAATATATTTAATTCATTTTATTTAATTTTTAAAATTTTTTTTTAAAATTTTTATATAAAATATAATAAAAAATTTATTTTTAAAATTTTTTTAAATTATAATAATATTAAAAAAAATTATTTAACTTTTAATTTTTATTTAAAATTATTTTATTTCATCATTCTAAATTAAATAAAATTGATGGTTTGGTGGGAGAGAAGTCAAAGGCTCAATGTCCAATCGGGTTAATTAACGGGAGGTTTGAGAGTAAATATGAGAATTTTGAATTGAGATGAAAGTTTAAAATATTTATTTTTAGTATTATTATTATTTTAGAATTTAAAAAATTTATATTGAGATATAAAAAAGTTAAATTATTTATTATATTTTATATAAAAATTTAAAAAAATTATAATAATAAAATAAAAATTTTAAATTTGAGATGAGATTTTTAGAATAGCAGACCGGCCTGCCCGGCTCGCTAACGCAACACCGACGCTAGCCCCAAGACGCTCCATTCCTTCATTTATTATCACCCCAGCAAAGTCAGCCATTTATTCGAGCTTTTCTTCCTCCAAATTTCCAAAACATTGGAAAAGGTCCTATTTATTTATTTTATGTCTCTCTTTCTCAATTTCCGCGTGTTGACGTTACCGATTTCGACAACGCTGCTTCAGCTCTACCTCTTTTATATATATATATATGCAGCAACTTCTCTAACACAAACTTCAACAAGACAGCCAGATTGCAAACTGCTACACAAGATTGAGGTCACATGTTCTTACAATTAATCGAGACGTCCGACTTCCAGCATTAATATTGGTTGGTTTCATTAATATATTTTTTGCTATTGTAATGCAATTTTTATTTTTAGCTTTTTTAGACTTATCTTTCATTACCTAAAAGCCTTCTGGTTTCTCTCACAATTGGAATTTGAAGATTCAGATCTGGCCTGACATGGATGAAATTGACGTTCCCTATCATTTTCTCTGCCCGATTTCTATGGAAATGATGAGAGATCCCGTCACGGTCTCTACTGGGATAACCTACGATCGAGAAAATATTGAAAGATGGTTGTTTTCATGCAAGAACAACAGTTGTCCGGTAACGAAGCAAGTTTTGAGCATTACAGAGCTTATTCCAAACCATACTCTACGCAGGTTGATCCAAGCATGGTGCACCCTCAACGCCTCGCATGGAATTGAACGCATTCCCACTCCAAAGCCACCCATCGAAAAAATCCAAATTCTCAAACTTATCGACGAGGCAAAGAAGCTGCCCAATTCGCAACTCATCTATCTGAGAAGACTCAGATCTATTGCATTTGAAAACGAAAGGAGCAAGAGATGCTTAGAGGAGGCTGGCGGAGTTGAATTCTTGGCGTCAATCGTAGAGAATGGCAACAATGACATAACTGTAACTGAAGCAGCTGTTGAAATTCTTTCCAGTCTTAAAACCTCAGAAACACATCTGAAAAATCTGCTGAACAACGATGGTGAATTCCTGGAGTCCTTAACGCAAGTTTTGAGGCGTGGAAACTTCCAATCTAGAGCTCACATAACTCTGCTAGTGAAGTCCATTTTCGAAGTTGCCGATCCTGTCCATTTAATCAGCCTCAAACTCGAATTCTTTGAGGAGTTAGGACATGTTTTAAATGACCAGATATCACAGCAAGCCTCCAAGGCGGCGTTGAAGATTTTGGTGGAGCTTTGTCCCTGGGGAAGAAATCGAATCAAAGCAGTGGAAGGCGGTGCAGTTCCAGTCTTGATAGAGCTCCTTATTGGGTCATCAGATCATAGGAGATTTTGTGAGCTCGTGCTTATTGTCTTGGATCAGCTTTGTGGTTGTGCTGAAGGGCGGGCGGAGTTGTTGAGGCATGGGGCAGGAATGGCGATTGTGTCCAAGAAAATACTTCGAGTTTCCCATGCGGCAAGTAATAGGGCAGTGAGGATTCTGTCCTCACTTTGTAGGTTCTCGGCGACCTCTAGGGTTCTTCATGAAATGTTGCAATTGGGTGTTGTGTCCAAGTTGTGCTTGGTGCTTCAGGTTGATAGTAGTTTAAAGACAAAAGAAAGAGCTAGAGAGATCCTGAAGTTGCACTCTAGGGTTTGGAAGAATTCCTCTTGTATTCCGGCTTATTTGCTTTCATCTTATCCATCTTCTTGATGATATAGCTATTTTATGTACAAAATGGAAACAGGGTAAGGTTTGGGGGTCCCCAAAACAATAATGCAAATAAGGTGTTGAGAAAACTGATGAGATGCTCACAAATTTCTTCTCATTGTGAGTTAATTGAAGAGGTATCGGTCCGAAATAGATATATACTTGATGTGATAGATTTGTTATTCTTTGACAAGCTTTAAGGGTGCACCATTTTGTTTGTTTTTTGCCTTTTGAGACAGAATATTTGATATTAAACCCGACGACCAAGTTATTGTAACGTCATCTTTACATGATTTTTAATTCGGTACTATTTGTCACGTTCCATATATTGGTGCTAATTAAAGCGGCCAATTAATTATAAAAAGTACTTCTTTTACATGCAAAGAAAGTTATGGTTAATTTAATTCGATCAATATGATTATGGAAGATTTACAAAATCATTGAAACAATTTGTATTTAGTGGAGGTTCAACTGAACCAAGGAAAATGTCTTTACTAGCTAGTTTCTTGACTTTTCCTTGTGTTTTTCATTAAAATCAAGGTTTTATTCAAGATTGGAAAGATAAGGAGAAAGCATATACTTACACATGATATGGTTCATACATTAACAAATTAAAGATCTCAATTCAGTATTGTTAATCATTTTTAAGATGCAATATCAATGCAACAAATTAGCCGTTTTCTCGCGAGTGATTTTGACGCAATTAGTCAATATTATCATCGGAAATAACTTTTTCCTACCGTCTCAAGTCATAGCTATCTCCCCAAAAATAAGTGGCTACTATGACCCTAGTAGATCATGGAAAACAACTATGGAATTATGGTTCCGGCGAGCTGCTCATTCGACTCAAAAAGGTACTTTACTTGCTCTTGTCTCTATTATTGTGACTTGGTCTCTTTGGGTTTGGAGATGTAAAGCATGTATAGAAGGTAAAAGGACCTCTATGGGATCTTTGTGGGGTGCGATCAAGGCAGGCATTGCCTGGGTGGGTCTTCGATTGCGTGCTACTAAAAAGATAAAGGATGAACATGAAAAGTTCTGAAGTTTTTATCTATTCCGATTAAGCCTGTTAAGAGGCAAAGACTTTGTCTTATGAAATGGATGAAACCAGTCTCAGGTTGGTTTAAATTAAATGTGGATGGGAGCTCCTTGGGAAATCCGGGTCGTATGGGTGCAGGTGTTTTAATTAGAAATGATGAGGGGAACATTATCTGGGCCTTTGCAAAAGAACTGGGGAATGGTTCCAATAATGAAGTGGAGCTCACTACACTTTTTTATGGTCTTCAATATTGTAAGGACTTGGCAATTCAAAGAGTGGAGATTGAATTAGACTCTTTGTTAGCGGTTCATTGGCTAGAAAAAGGGCAATGTGGTATATAGTATCTTGAAGGTTATTGGAAAAAGATACAAACCCTTCTTGCCACCTTGGAAGTCAAGATTCGGCATATTTATAGGGAAGGCAATGCAAGAGCATATTTCTTGGCACGTGGGCCTCAGATCAAACTAATAGTACGTGGAATACCTACAGTGAAGTGCCGCACTTACTCAAAGGGATTCTCAAAGTTGATAAAATTGGTCTACCGTCTATTCGTCTTTAAGCAGTATAGGTGCTTTTGGACTGAATAAGAGCATCATAGGTTTTTTTTCAGGTTGGTTGTTTGTGGTTTTTGTTTTGTTTTTTTTAGGCTTGCTAGGTGCTGGTTGTTTTATTTTGGTTTGTTTACGCTTGGTTTTGGCTTAGGTTTAGTGCTCTAACTTGTAAAACCCCAAGTGCAGGTTATTACCACGATATTCCTTCGCTATAAGTGAGGGTTCATTAATAACTTGAGATAGGGCCGCTATGTGTGTGGCTACCGGCTCTTCATAAAATAAAAATAAAAAAAGTGGCAACTTCGAGTACTTAAACCCGTGATCGAAATGTTTATTCAAAATAATCTTATTTCCGGCATTTTTGTTGCCGCAAAAAGCATGGAATCTCATCGTAAATTGTGTGCATGCCAACTGTAGTTAATGGCAGTTGGAAAAAGTAAAAAATTTTCAGCGCTTTTTTTGTTGCTAGAAACAATAGTCATAATTTTGCGAGTTTGGTGGAAAATACTTATTTGCAACAATTATAATAGTTGAAAAGAAGCATTTGGGCCTAAAACTAAATCTTCGATTGTTAATTTAATAATTTATGTAGTAATGAAGCTGGAGTGGAATAAGAATTATTCTTATGATCAGTTAAGCAACGGAAGTTAGAAATTGAGATTGAGAAAATTGCAACCAAAGAAGAAACTCTGAGATTAGGGTTTCTTTAAAGAATTGAATATATCTTCTCAAGTGCACAAGCTGGGCTGAAATAGCTAAGGAAGAAAAATCAAAATTTCAATTATGACCAAATAATAGAATATGAAATAAAATAAGTATCTCGCTAAAATCTAGTCAAAATCAGGAATAAAATCATTCCTAAAAATAAACATTATCATAAAAGATAAATTAAAAAAAATGGAAAAATAACTTAAAATAACGATTTTGAGGGGAAAACGAGAGATTTCGAGAACAAAATGGAGAACAACAGGCATAGCGTGGTGTGCACGACCTTAATTTCCATGTCAAAGAGAGCTTTCCAAGATGGGATGATATATGTGATTCTAATACCTGTAGCCAGAGTCATGGCCAAAATACTGACTCATGCGCAATATCACCCTTCCCTTTCTCTCCCAACCTAGGAATGCTAACCTTTCTTTTTCACATTTTCCCGCTGAATTTGTGCTAACCTACCTTCTCAAGGTAGGCCAAAACTATTGACGTTGAATCTGTTACTTCAGCATCATCAGACCTGGATCCCCCTGCATCAGTCTCCTCAGACTATAAAGAACTCAACATCGAGTTCACGTTGGCATCGATAAAGCACGGACTGGGGTGTTTGGTGTTAAACATGTCAAAGGTCTTCATATGACTGGGAAGACGTAACCCATACGCATTGTTATTGATCTTTTGAAGAACTTCACAAGGTCCAATCTTCTTATTCGTCAACTTATTGTACTCACCAACACATTACAATTTAGCACAACCCAAACAAAACCCCAATATCAAAAATTACTTGGCAACGACGATTGTCAATCTCAGCCTTGTACTTTGCATTGCTCACACACATTGCTTGCTTGTCTTGGTCGGAGTCAAAGTCATGATCATATATCCCTCTAGGTTGATTATGATATCTCTCTCTACAAATCTGCAATCATCATGTCCTGTACGTTACGATCATAGTGAGGGACTTCCTAAATTTGAACCTGCCCATGTCGGCCATGACCTCTACCACCAGCCATGAAAGCTGATAATAAATCAACTCAGGAAATTACTAAAGCTCTTATGCCAACTAACACCATAGCAGAATAAGAATTATTTTGACAGCCAGCTAAGCAATGAAAGTTAGAGATTGAGATTGTGGGAAATGCAAGCAAGGTAACTCTAAGATTAGGGTTTCTTTAAAAAAAAAATTGAAAATATCTTCTAAATCCCACAAGTTGCACTTAAATAGCTAAGGAGACAAAAAGCACAATTCCAATTATCTCTATAAAATCTAGCCAAGATCCAGAATTAAATCATTCCTAAAATAAACATTACCATAAAAGATAGATAACCAAAAATAGAAAAATAATTTAAAACGACAAAGGGGGAAAGAAAACTGCTAATTTTGGGGTCGAAAGGGGGACCACTCGGCGTAGTGCCGACCTTTCCTCACCAAACTGAGGAATCTTCACAGTTTCCCTCCGGATTTGTGCTAATCTACCTTCTCAAGATAGTCTCGTGCTATTAATGTTGAATCTGCCAATTGGGCATCATCAAACCTAGATCCTCTGTATAAGTCTCACCCTTGAGTTCACATCGGCATCAATAAATCACAGACTGAGATGTTTGGCATTGAACACATCAGAGATCTTCATATGATTGGGAAGACATAACCCGTACACATTGTCGTTGATCTTCTGAAGAACTTTACAAGGTCCAATCTTCCTATTCTTCAACTTATTGTACTCTCCAATACAAAAAGGATCAAGGCTTAGCGATGGCCAAACAAAATCCCCAACATCAAAAAGCACCAGGCAAGGACAATTGTTGACCTAAGCCTTGTTCTTTGCATTGCTTGCCTGGATTGCTTGCTTGAGTTGGTTGTGTGCTCCCACAAAGTTGAGCTATCATCTACACAGCCTTAACATGGATACAACCAATGCAAAGAAAGGTTGCCAAGTCAAGTACGCCTGATGGATTATACCCGTTAACAACCTCAATTGGGCTCAACTATGTAGTCCTATTCTTGGATCAATTGTAAACAAATTTTGTCGTTGATAAGACAAGGTCCTACTGTTTCCCAAACTACGATTCACCACCTCAATCTGTCCGTCGATTTGGGGATGCTAAGCTATACTAAAGCTTGACCTTTTTTTCTTATTTTTGCCCATAAACCCTTCTAGAAATTACTCATAAATTTCATATGCTGATCTAAGGTGATGGAGTGAGGAACGCCATGCAGGTGAGAAATGTCCTTGAAATAAAGATGGGTATGATCAGCTTATAATGTTGTCTTCCAAGCGTAGAAGCTGTCAAAGTAATACAAGGGTAAGTCCCAAGATCGAATTCACAGGGACAATGGGTTATCAAAGCGTTTGTGAGATTTTCTTTGTGTAAAAGATGTATCGATTATGAAAGATGAAAATGGATGTGGATCTATGTTTCTAAAATTACTAAAAGTAAGAGACTTAGAGAAAGTGTGTAGCAAATGAATTAAACTTGCAAGAAACAATAAAACAAACACTTGGGATACAATTTTCACCCACTGTTTTGGTGATGGATTTACTCCCCTTTTTTTTATCTTCTCTCAACCATGCTTCCATTCCTAGAAGACATGATCGGATAATATAGCAATGAACCACAAATCTTAGTCTAATAAAACTACTTGACGGATTATATAACAATTGTAAAATAGTGAAAGAAAATCATCAAAGTCTTGTTACTTGTTCAAGTATTAATTGTGCCTTTACGTCTAAAACTAATCTAAACCAAGAACAAAGAACTTCGATCCTTTCTAAATGTAAACTGAAATATTATCCACCAAGTTAATCATTGAAATCACATAACATTGAAGAAAATCCACTCCAAATCAGTCATAGGTTACTCATTGAATCCCAAGTCTAAAATCTAGCCTATCATCTCTAAATTAGTAAAATGCTTTAAAATGATAAATCCTAACATTTCAAGTTACTGTATGAAAATTAATACAGAATAATAAATAAAACAAGCTGAATGAACAACTAAGAGATAAAGCTGAGAAAACAAAAGAAAGGAAAATAAAATAAAATAAAGACTCAGTTCTGCTTCCACGTCAAACGTAAAATGAATGAACGAAAAAAGAAAAAAAAAACAACCACGTCCGTCTACCAGCGAAAACATAGATAAATAAAAGCAATAACAAGTCTTCCTCTCGTACACTAAAAAAAAAAACCAACTGAACGTAAACGATAAAAACTCTAGGTCTGCAACTCTAAACTAAAACGTAAAAGAAAAAAAGACAGAAAAAAAATAACATAAGCTGCCGTTCCTCTAATCCTAATCTCTACAGCAGGACATGTAAAAGAAAAACAACACTAAAAGAACAAGCCGGCTGAAAGAAAGAAAATACAGCAAGGAAAAAAAAACTAAAAACCAACTCCCCCCAAGACCAAAGCAGCCGCTGCTCTTAAACGATCAGAAAAGAAATAAAATTCCAACTACTCTACCCTTGTGCTAGGTCTGGAACCAAAAAGCAATCCATATGCCAAAAGCTAAAACCGAATAATCCTCACGTTGATGCCAGTGTGATCTTCTGTCAAAGTTAATGGCCAGCTGTTCTGCTGCACGTCCGAGTGCTTCAAATTGTTTTCTGCATGTGTGTCCACTTTTTGCATGTGTGTGTGAGTTGCGTGAGTTGCTTTTTGCATGTGTGCTGAGCTGCGTGAGTTGTGTTTGTGCTGTTTCTGCAGTGAGTTTCCTTTTTCCTCTGCATTTCTGTTTTTCTGCATTGTTGACTGCATGTATGCGTGAGCTGCATGTGTTTTTCTGCACTTTTTTTTTGTTGCTGTTTTGTTGCATGTGTGCTGTCCGTGGAATCTGCTTCATGTGCTGTTCAAGTGATGCTTTCGTGAGTTGTTTGCTTGCTGTTTTGCATGTGTGTTTCTGCTGCTGTTTTCTTTTTCTGCATGTGGTGCTGTTTCACTTTTCCATTTTCTGCATTTGCTTTGGTTTAACTTCCATGAGCTGCATGTGTTATTTCTGCTTTGTGTCCGAGTGTTACTTTCATGCATGTGCTGCTGCTTTGCTTTTCCTTTTTTTCTGCATGTGCGTGTGTTTCATCTGCCATTTTCTTTTGATTTCTGCATTTTCTGCTTGTGTAAGCTGTCCAACTTTTCCTGCATGTGTGCTGGTTTATGTGTTGGTTGCTGTCCAACTTTCCTTGCATGTATTTCTGCTGTATGTGTTGGTTGCTGTCCGTGTGATGCATGTGTAGTTGTTGCATGAATGATGATGTTAGTCTGCATGTCCGGTTTGTGTGTTATTGCTTGTGCTTTCCAGCCGTGACTTGCTAAGTGTCGTGAGCTGCTGTATTTTTCTTCTGCATGTGGTTTTTCTCCCTTTTCCATCCGTGAGCTTCAAGTTCCAATTTGATGCATGTGCTTCTTCTTCCTCTCCTTTTCCGAACCTTTCCTGTTATAAGAGGAATAAAATTCAAATATTTATTTTCATGTGAAATAAATGCATTATAAATCTTCAAAAGCACTAAGTATGTCAGAATCATCAATTGACTCAAGTATTGTGATCTATTGCATAATTAAGTACTTAATTCATTTTTTATTAAACAATTTATTCACTTAAGTAACTTAATCATGCAGTTTTAGCGCTTCATCAGGGTAATCTAGGTGGCATTCATGGTCTTTTTGCAAGCTACAAAATGGAACATTTTGGAAAATTTGTCAACCACAACCAAGATCAAATCCAAGCCCCATGTGGTTCAAGGTAAACCCAAGACATGATCCATGTTGATGTCAAGCGATGGACCCTAAGGTATAGGTAACTGCGTGTAAAACCCAGCATTGATGAGGGTCCCCTTTGCTATCTAGCACACAAAACACATCTCTACATAAGGTGCAACATCACTGGTCAATTTGAGCCAATAATTATCAACGACAATCAAAGGCAAGGTTGTTTCTCGTCTAAAGTGCCCTTCACCATGTAATTCTCATATGATGTGCTCTCTCAAAGAATAGTCTGGGACACACAATTGTAAGCAATGAAAGAAAAAGACCTTTTGTAAAATAAAATCACTCAATTTTCCTTTAGTTATGTCTATAATGATTTTCTCAAAGGAATGATCTTCTACATGTAGATCTCCGAAGGTGTCAAAGCCCGCCACTCTAGTGCTCATTGTCATGAGGAGTGCCAACCGCCAACTCAAGGCATTTGCAACCGAGTTGAAACTCTCTGATGGGTGTCGTAGTGAGAATGTAAAATTTGCAGATAGGGAACCCACTTGGAATGTCATGTGACACCCCCAACCTCCTCTTGGGATGAAACGGGGACTTGGAGCATCAAGGCATGTAATACAAGGCTACATACCTTTGTTTATGACAAATAACATGCCAAGCAAGCTAGTTTGTATTAAATCATAGTGAAAATGGTAACTTATAAAAACTTTGCACCAGAATGAAACTAAACATTCCAGAGCTTAATTAAACATTCATAATGCCTTACTTAAATGTCTTATATGTAAGGCAACAATTCAAACATTGGAGATTATAACTCCTTATTATAGACTTGGTTAATAAAGGGTCTCAAAAGGAAACATTTTTCAAAGCATCTCCCTGAAGCATTGTGAATGGCAAACAAGACCACTTCCAGGAACATCATGATTAACTATAATTTATGGTCTGGGTCTGATTCCTTCTCAATTATCTTAGCCTGGGGTTAGAATTCACCATCTTTTGATCGTGTCACAACTTCTACCATTTCAGAGAGGAATGGTAGTTTGAAATCTCAATAAGTTAACAACCAACATACATAGAGATAATATAGACATGATAGATAATAAACATGAAATGAATGCATAAAATGAAAAAAAGAAAAAACCATATTTGTTTTCATTTAGATTCCTCAACATCTTTCAAAAAACTTTGCTGCACGTTTTCTTATAAAGAACAATTTCCAAAACAATCATTCCTTTACTTAGCATCACTCTTAATATATGGTATCACCACGACTCCCCATTTGTACCATGTGTACATGTTGGTCACCCTGGAATCCTTTAAAAACTAGTCGAAGTTTGTTGATTGTTCTTCGTCAACCCATGGGTTACCACTCTATTTTTAATCTCTAGAGTAGATAGATGAGTTCCACTAGGATATTCTATCATCCTAATGTTGGGTCGTGATAAAAATATTTTTTATACTATGCTCATGACAAAACATATTTCATAACACGTGCTTCACTTTATAGCATGTAATACTCTTTAATACTTTATGCAAAAATGACATATTTTCATCTATCATACTCAATAGTACATGTTCATACATAATTAACAATTAAACTACACATGTCATGTATATGACCAAATGCTCATCATGTACCATAAGATATTTCATGATCAAAATCACATTTATAACATGAATGTGGTGTTTACGCAAAGTCATCTAAACATTATCCAAGAGTAAGTTAGAAGCCAACTTACAAATTTCTCAAGTTCTAAGGGTGGTGTGGCTGAAACAAGAGATGTATCGAAGTTAGAAATTACAACATTTGGTTATATAGAAATTCATACATACAAATATGTCAACATACTACCCGAAATTGCATATATAACCCTACACTTTCCCTATTTTCATTTTGATCCTAAAACCTCATCATACTTCATAAACTCCTTATATCCTATATTTCCAAATCTATTTTAAGTGCTAGAATCACATGAATCAAATCTTAACTATGAGATATCAATCAACCCGTGACATGTATGTTGCCAAATTTTCACTATATAGATTTTAAGCTTATGTTCTAAATGCACTTCTTGTAAATATGAAAGTTAATACCCAACTACTCATCAAATTACATCTTGTAACTTAGATTTAATCACAAATGAGTATACTAGCCTCTACATGATGGATAATACCAAAGTATCATGCATTCCTAAAACCAAGTATTCAATAGTGATGTATCTAATTTCTATTTGGCGTATGAACACTTGAAATCCCTAAAATCATGTATACCCCTTCTCGTCATGATGATATCATACTTATAAATTCTTTCAAGACATATTATAGGAAACTTAGTCAAGATATCACAATCAATCTCTTAATCTAGTAGAAGTTGAAACATGCTTGATGATCAATCCAAGATATCAATTTACAACCTAACATGGCATGTGATCTTTCCTTAAATATCCACTCTTAACTATCATTAAATGACCTTATCTAAGCATTTCATGATCATATTCCAAGATTAACACAAGCTGAATTCATCAAACATCAAATCTGAACAGAGTATGCTTCCAATTGGTTTATCAATACTAAAACTCTAATCAAAACTAATTTTCTATAACACGAACCAATGCTTAACATGTTAATCTATCCTCTGATAAAATATCAAAGTGGAATCACTTACCAAATATGAAACATTGAGGCCACTCATAACTAATTCTCTTGCAACAATGCTCGGTTTCTCTCTTACTAAGTGTTTGTGGAGGTTTTCTCACACAAGGCTCGTATGCTCTTGAAAGTGGTGTCGATGGAAGTGGGGGATGAAGGGTTATATTTATAGGATTTATTAGAAGAAGAAATCATACAAGAAGCTGAGCATCACATAACTTATTTGAAATTGATAAAGGTAACTCATCTTGATGCAATTGACTAGGGTGTTATGACTGCATTTCATTTTGTTTTCTCATATACAACTAAGAGAATCTCTTTGCCTCCCTATGGATGAAGGCTTAGCTGAGTGTGGGTAGGATGTAGGCCTCAAATGTTTCAAAAGTGTTCAAGTTTCCAAAAGGTATTGGTTTTACCTTGTAAAACCTTTTCTTCAACCAAAATTGTCTCCTATACCATTTGGTTTTCAACCAAATAAATTCTATGGTTCCAAGTTAGTTCAAAGATATTCTCTTCTGATTAATGAGAGAGATGAAGGTGAGGGACATTTGGCTATACTTGGTGAAAGAATTGAAGAAGAATGGGTGAGGTGTTCATCAGTCGATAAGGGTGACTTGGCTTCTTCCATCTTCTTTCATCCATGCATCTCTCAATCTTTGTAGCCAAGTAAAATGTGTGGGGGTCAAGTTAATGTCTGGACATCTTGGAACTCTATTTTTTTGCTTGGGGACAAAGCTTATGGCATGTAAAATTGCTAACTTTGTTTGGTTGAGTGGTGTAAGTTCATGATGATACCCGGTTGATGTTAGGTGCACTATTACTCTTGTGAATGTGCAAGAGAGTGCAGCTCTTGTCCCTAAACTAGGTCTGAAGTTCCAAATTTGATTCTTGAGATGGGTTGTGATTGTTGCAGAAATTTCATAGAAGGGTATCCGATCGCACTTAGTGAGGTGCTTGTGTGGAGTGCACAGCTTTGACATGTCTCCCATGGTTATGACATGTGCTGGTATTCATTCTTAGTCTAGGTTAACTAATGCTTAATCTAATTCAAGGAGATAAAGACTTAGTGTTAGAAAATTTTCAAAAGAAGATAGGCTTGAAGTTAAGTAGCCGATACATAGCATTCAAGCTATCTTGTCTTGGTTTTTGTCATATTGTGTTTTACCAAATTCAGAATTTGTCTCTTGAATAATGGCAGAAGGCAAGACTTGGCATCCAAGGTCCTTCTAGATGCCACATGTTCTAGCCATGGTCAAATATTCAAGTCTAGGTGTTGCATTCCTAGAGCCAAGAGTGTTGGGCAAGTTGCTAAGCTTGGTCTCAAGTTATGGCAACTTTGGCCCCAAGTTTGTAGGGTGGGCTAGGCTTTGTTTTGGGTTTTGGATTGGGCCTTCTTATTGGGACTTAGGTCCAACTTGTTGGGATTTTTTTTGGGCTTTATGTCTAGCTTGTTGGGTCTTGATATTGGGCCTCACTATCTTACCATATTGGGCCTCATCTTGGGATTCCTATTGAGCTTTATCTTGGGCTTCTTATTGGGCCTCATCTTGGGCTTATCTAAAGCCTTTTTGTTCAAAAGTCTGATCTATCATATAACTAAGTTTGAGTCTTCTTCATATCAATCTAAGATCCATTGTTTGCTATATAGTTTCATTTCTAAGCCCATTGATCCAAGAATTTCTCAAAGATCATATCTTGAGTAGTAGAAATCATTAGACTAAATCCTAACTCCAAATATTCAAAATGATTTCTCCATATAGCCCCTATTTCTAAAATCCCAATGTCTTCTTGGTCTTTTTGTTTGGTGGGGTGTTACACGTAGCCTACTCAACTTTTGTTGACCGTTAATGTACTTCAACGCCTCATGGTCAATAATCAAAATGAACTCCTTCTACACTAGGTAGTGTCACCAGTGCTTCAGACACTGTACAATGGCATAAAACTCCAAGTCAAATATGGAGTAGTTTTTCTTCGAACTTGAAAGCTTCTAATTGAAAAAGGCAATGGGTCATTCTTCTTGGCTCAGAACACTGCCAATACCTGCTTCAGAAGCACCGTGGTTCACCTTAAATATTTTCTCAAAATCAAGGAGTGCCAAAACTAGCGTTTCTATCTTCTTCTACTTGACCAGTTGGAAATTGGTCTCTAACTTTTTAGACCAATGGAATGCCCATCCCTTTAAGCATTCTATGATGGAAGTAATTAGAGTGCTAAAATTTCGGATGAATCAGCGATAGAAGGATGCCAATCCATGGAAACTTTACACATCTTATAGGGTTTTAGGTATTGGCCACTCCAAAATGGCTTTTTACTTTGGAATGATCTGCACGAACTTGATCAATAGAAACAACAAATCCAAGGAATGTGAGATAAGTGGTAAAAAAATGAACACTTATTAACAAACAACTGTTCATTTCCTAGCATATCGAAGACAACCCTAAGGTGCTCAATATGTGACTCCCTCATCGAGCTATATATAAGGATGTCATTGAGGTAGATGACGAAGAAGCTTCCCACAAACAGATTGGATGCGTTAAACAACCCAAAAGGCATGATCATCCACTCGTACACACCATGTTGCGTCTTGAGCGCTGTCTTCCATTCATTGCCGAGGAGTATCCTAATCTGGTGATACCTGCTCTTAAGGTTAGTGGTTGCAAATAATGCGCAGGCCATAAATTGCAGCAACTTAACCTTACCTAATCAAGATAATGCTATCAACTAAAGATCTTAAGCAAAGCTAACTATCTTATTAAGTAAGGTAGGGTTAGAATAGTACCAATGATCACTCCTGCCTCAACTGCCTTAGCAACTTCTAAGTCCACTTCTCCTAGAGTCACTACATAGACGCGGGCTTTCACTGGAATCTTAGGGTTGCGGTCATTCTAGCTCCATTCCCGAATGTATTACGAGGACAGTATTGAGTTTCCACTCTCAGTGGCTCTCATCAGTTAGTCTGTCCTTTGCTATTGCACGATTTTTGTCATCTGGAGGATTACTTCCACTATAGCGTTTCTTCCCTCTAGTGGAGGGAGGATTTCCTTCCTTTAGTTCTCGAGTCATTGGAGAATTTTGGTCACGTGTTTCCCGTGGCATAAGCTTCTTTCTTTCCTAAAATGTATAAAATTTGCGTACATCAGTTTTTATCCTTATAAATAATAACATTGTTTCATATAACGCTTAGGATTTAAGCCTATAAAGTCAAAAAAGATCTTAAGACATGACAACTGATCCAACATGTCATCCAGGTGAAACATTGGGAATCCGTACTTCACTATGATTCTGTTAATGGCTCTTCTATCCACACACATATGCCACAAACCATCTTTCTTAGGCAATAAGAGAGCAAGAACTAAACATGAACTTATGCTCTTACAGATGTAACCCATCTCCAACAACTCCAATACTTGGCACTACAACTTCTCACACTCTATGGAGTTGAGGCAAAATGCTGGTCTAATGGGCAAACTAGATTTCGGCACCAAGTCAATCTAATGTTGTATATATCTAATAGGTGGAAGGTCAGGGGGAAGGTTCCCTAGCATCAAATCTGCGAACTTAGGCTGCATCAATTGCTCCTCTGGCAACAAATCACGGTAAGGTCCATCGTTGCTATCATATGGCATCGTGGCATACACCATGCTCCTCTTTCTCCGCCTCCTCCCAAAATTTAGCCCTAGATAGAAGATTATTTCCCTTTTCAGCCTCAAGAGTATAGACAACTCCCTCTGTATGAGGTGCTAAGGGAATAGGTGCTTTTGCACCCATCATGAACCACACTTCAATCATATTGCCATGACCTGCCTAATAGTAATTGGCAAGTATCCAGGGATACCATATCACACCAAACGTTATCAAAATACTTTCGATCAATGGAGAAAGAAACCAAACTCTGCCATTCGACTGTGACCTCAGTGCCCTTCTTCAACCACAGCTTGTATGGCTTCGAGTGACCAAATTAACGTAGCTAATTTGAACAGACGTAGCTAGAACTTGATACACAATTAATAAAGTTACACAATTTTCAGTCATTTTGATTTGAACTTGATACATTCAATCATATCTAGACAAAAAGGTCAAGAGAATTTTTGTGGCGATTATAACAGCCACAAAAAGATTATTTGCAATGCAAAAAAGATATTTCACAAAGTAGATGCAAAGGAGACATCTTAAATCCTCACAGCGGTTTTTTTTTTTTTTTTTTGAGAAATAGATTTCATTAATTCATGAAAGCAAAGTTACAGCTGTAACCTGATATAATTACAAGCCAACTACTCACTATTGGGGCTCTCCCAGTACATAAATTCTTTTGTGACTGCTATGGTTTTAACTTCTATAACTCTCTATAGACAAATTATCTGAGAGACAACACTACCTAAAGTAGAAACTTCATCCCTTACCCTTCAAAGGAGGAGAGGGCTTCCAAACCCCACCATCCAAAGGAGGAGAGGACTTTCACTCTATGGAAAAAATGTCCAAAGACTAATTCTTGTTTTAGTTTCTCATAAACAAAAGGAAATAACAAAAATCATAAAGATAGATGTGAAAATGACAAATTACAGCTTGAAAAACTGTAGATCAGCATTTTTAGCTTTGTAGGAAAAAAAAATTCAAAATCAAAGAGACTGTGGTGGCAAGTGAGGGACACATGCCACCCTTAAAGTGTGGCAGACGTTTGGGTCTAAAGAAACAGAGTGCCTTGGTCCCAAAAATGCTGTGCGTGGCAGCAGCAGGAGCTTCCTCATGCTGCGGCGCATGGAACTCACGCACACTTTGACCCACCCACGTGACTCATGCGCCTCTCTGTTTAACAAAATTCTTCCCCCGTTTGAAGGATCGACGGCTTGGGAATCCTATGGTGGGGCGCATGGTGGTCTTTGGGCTCCAGATAATAGCATATCGACGTTTTGCCACACTTTGGATGAAAAACACAACAAAAAATTGGAAAAACTACTACACAATGTCAGGTCCAACCAGATGGGAGGAGGGAGAGAGGAGCGAAAGTTCCACCCCCCCCTCTGGCCTAGTTTTTGCTAAGGCAAGACTCTAGAGCACAGCGGTCAATTTTTAGGGTGGTCGCAAATGAAACTTTTTGCGGCTACTTTTTTTACCATAGAAGATCATATATTTAGTTGCAAAAACTGTACAATGATGGTTAAATATGGTTGCAAAAAACATTTTTTGCATGCAAGTATTTTTTTCACAGTGGTCATTACTACTGCTGAGGTTTTTATGCAATTAACTATTTGCAACGAGTTTGCTTGCGGTAAATAAGTTATCGTGGCCAAAACGTTACTTCTTATGAGTAAAGCTCAAGGGAAATAGTCTATTGATTAAAAAATAAAAAAGTACTACTGAAACAAAAAAACTTAAAAAATACACATCTTATATTATATTACAATCCATAATGCAATTCACGATTGTCTAACTGGATAACAATTCAGACAAGAAATCCAAGCATAATAGCAACAATGAACCTAATAACAACTTAACGAATCAACAAAGTCTTCTTTTTTTTTTAAGAAGAGGATGGTACCCCAATTTTATTGATAGCTCTGTGGCGGAGGAAAACTGTGGTCACAAATTGAACACCTGGGGTTTACAAATAAACAATAAGACCCAAAACCAGGCATCAAAATAATAAAATCCTAATACCCTAGTACAAAGACATCCAGGAAAAAAACCAAAAGAAATGCAAAGAAAGCAATCCAAAGAAACACAGCAAAGCAAGCCAAAGAAACACAAACAACCTGCAAAAACAAAGTTAGCGCACGCAAGAGATAAAACAAAACAAAAAACCAAGCAAAAAACCATAAGTAAATAAAGAATTACAAAAGCAATGAAAAACAAAATAAATTAGCGGCAACGTAAAGAAGGAAGACCCAGCTTGTCCAAGCGGATTAAACCTCTCAGCAACCTCAGCACTTCCCCAATCACATGCTTTTCCATGTGATGACCAAGCACGCCATACTTTGCAAGCCAATCGACAGCTTTATTACCCTCTCGAAAGACATTACTCACAGAACAGAACATAGAATCCATAAGTCCAAGAACCTCCTCCCAAAAGTCCTCCAGATACCAAACTCCACATCTATGATACTTCCACCACAAAACCACCACTTGTGAGTCAAGTTCAATTTCCACACAACCAATCCTCCTAGTTTTGCAAGCTTTAAGGCCATACAGCAGAGCTAATAACTCAGCTTTATTATTTGAACCAACACCAGGAGGAGAGGCAAAAGCATGAATTAAATTGCCGTGGGCATATCTGATAATGCCACATGCCCCAGATGGACCTGGATTCCCAAAGCTACTGCCATCAGTATTTAACTAAACCATCCCTGGGACGGTTTTTTCCAGACCATCAAACTAGGTCATTGCCTTGATGATAAAACAGGCTGAATAAGCAAAGATTGTAAAATTTGAGAATCATGTCTTAAGCAATTCGAAACTTTGTTGATGTACTGACAGATGGATATAATCCAATGAACAATATATTGCCAAACCACAATGAAGGACTCTAGACGACCTTCTATGTGAGCTACACATCTGTGACGCCAAAGACGCCAAGAAAGAAATGAAGGAAGGAGACCCACAATAATACCAACCTGAGTAGATGAAGATCCAAGGTGAAACCATACGGACACAGTCTCTTTCCAACTTCCTCAAAGCGATAACCCAAAAATAGCTCCAAAATAACACCACACTCGAGCAGCAAAGTCTCCTTTGAATAAAACATGATTTTGATCCTCATAATTACCCACATCATAGCAATCACACTTAGAAACAATTGGCATGCCAACACCATGGAGTCGATCATCCACACATAAAGCATTATTCCAAGCCTTCCACATAGAAATTGAAACCTTCAAATGAAGTAGTTTATGCCATATCCAAGAATGCCAAACCATAGTAGAACCCCTGATACAGATACAATCCCACGCTGATTTTGTAGAAAAATAGCCACTATCTTGTTTAGTCCATATCAACACGTCTGATCCTCCCTTGCAAACTACTAAAGATTCCAAGATATCATTCACATTATCTTGCCCTAACAAGCTAACCAACAAATCCACATCCCACGAGTTTGACAGAGTACACTCCTTGACATTAAGCAAAGGCCTACCCACAATCAGAAGATCAAAAAATAAAGGACCCCAATCCTGCCATTTATCATACCAACAAAAGAGATTACCTTCCCTGATTCGCCACTTTGAGTTTTCTAGGACCAAAGGAATACACTTAGCAATCATCTTCCAAAATCTCGTACCCTAATTCGTATCAATAAGAAGCCAAGGTTTTAAATCCACATATTTATCTTCGAAAAAACGAGCCCAAAGTGAGTTACTTTGAATTAAATTCCAAGCGAACCTCATCTATAAGGCCTTTTGCATATCATCTAGGTGCCACAATCCCAAGCTGCCTTCTTCCACTGGTTTACACAAGTACTTCCAAGCTACCCTTTTTTTTTTTACCTCGTCCATTAGCCTTTCCCCAAAAGAAAGTGCTCATTAAGCGGTGAAGCTCTTCGATGGTTGATTGAGGAACCTGTAAGACAGCAAATAAATGTAAAGTCATACTAGAAAACACATGCCTCAGGAGAATTAGATGACCTCCAGAAGAAAGAAGTTTCATCTTCCACCCACTAATTTTATTACGGACTTTGGAAACCATTGCCTCCAAGTGAACTTGCTTGAGCCTCACCGAAATAATAGGCACCCCTAAATATGTGAAAGGAAAAGAACATTCTAAGTACCCAGTCATACGCTTAAGAGCTCTCTTATGACCTGAAGAACTATTTGTAGGAATCGACGATAGAGCAGCAACAATGTCATCCATAGACGGAACACAAACTATTTTTCCATTGTCTTCATTTGAAATAACAGGCAAGATTAGATTAGAAACATCCAGCAGGTCTCGAGGAGAGTCTGCTTGTAGAAAACTAGAGAAATAATCAACATCTCCCTGATGGATGGCTTCTGGCAACTCAAACACTACCCCATCCTCAGTTCTCATACCAAATATGCGTTTCGACCTCTTATTTTCCAAACAAGCATGGAAAAATTAGAATTCCTATCACCGTCCACTTTCCATTTTAACTTTGCTAGTTGTGCCAAACTAATTTCCTCCTTTCATCTACATGAAGACAATTCCTGAGAGGTCAAGATTAACTCCCTATCAGGGTCTGCGTTCCAATCCTATTGGAGCTGGTTTTCAAGCCATTCCACCTACTCCTCAAGATGAGCAATTGATAAAGTGCTAAAACTGCATGATTAAGTTACTTAGTAAATATATTGTTCAACCAAAAGTGAATTAAGTACTTAATTATGTAGTGATTTTTACTACTTGACTGATTGATAAAATTTCAATGTTTATGCACTTAAAGAGATTTATATTGCAGCTAATAGGCCACATCAGATTTAATATCTCAAGTTTACCCTTATTTTTTATGCTAATACAAATATTTCACTCAACAGGTTAAGGGGTATTCTTGGAAACATCCAACTATATACAAATAAATTGATGGTAGAGCAAGATGCAGAGACTAAGACAAAGAGCATGATTCTGGAACGCACGGATGGAGGGGGAGACAATCACAAACCTGCAGCACGAGCATGCAGGAAGCATTATTTTTTCTTTCTTTTTGGCCTTACTTGATCTAGACTGGTGGAGCTCTCTCATTGGATTTTTATTTGTATTTTTTTTCTTGATTTTAGCTTTTGCGTTAAGACCTTGCTGGCTTTACTTTTTGGGTAGGGAGACGGCTAGAATTATGGGAATTCTTTTAATTTACTTTGGAGTTTAGAGAGTCGGTGGCAGCATCTCTCTTACCCTTGTTTTTATTTTGTTATTTTTCTTTCCTTTTGGCTGTAGAGGTGCAAACCTCAGAACCAGGTGGCTGGATTATTTATTTCTTCTCGTTGGTTTTTTTTTCCTTTTTCTGTCGTTTACGTTAGAGTGCAGCAACTCTAGTTTCTTCTAGTTTTGGACGCCGAGATTCATTGCATTTTACCTTTCGTTTACGTTTGGAGTTTGGCGAAGGGATTAATTTTACTTTTCTAGTTTTTAGTTTCTTTGTTTTTGTTGGAGAACGGGGCAACTTTTTTTTTTCTTTACTTTTGGTGTTCGTCGTTTATTTTTCCTTAGTATTTCTTTTCGTTCCAGACCTCATGGGGGGCTACTTTTTTTCGTTCAGCGTCTTTGTTTGTTTTTCCATTCAGCATCTTGGTTCTATTTCTTTTGTCTATTATTCTTCTACATTTATTTTTGTACAGTAACTTGAAATGTTAGAATTCATTATTTTTGGACACTTTGCTAATTTAGAAACGATAGGCTAGAATTTTAGCTTGGGATTCAATGAGTAACTCATGACTATTTGGGTTTGGATTTTCTTCAAGGTTATAAAATTTTGAATATTAGCTTGATAGATTATATTTCATTTTGCCTATAGGAAGTGTGATGACCCGTTTTTACGTGTATTTTCACTGAAGGAGTGGTTTTAATTTAATTAATATTATAGTGCTTTTATTTTAAATTATCGGATTTTAATTGGATTGTATTTTCTGTTGAGTTTAAAATTGCTGTTTAATTTATTTTAGCTCGTTTTTGGATTTAAAATTTAATAGTTGGTTTTTACTAGTTATTTATTATATTTTAGCTTGACGTTGTGTTTAAAATATTTTCTTGGTGTTTATTTATTTATTTGATGTAGTGTTTAATTTATTTTAGTGTTTATGTTTTTAATATCGTTTTCGGCGGATCAGTTTCTGGATCCCGGAAGTGAAGTTTGGACTTCATTTCTTTTCCCCATCTTTTCTTTTTCCTTTTTTCTTTTTCCTTCCTTTTTCTTTTCCTTCTTTTCTTTTTTTCTTTCTTTTTTTCTTCCTTCCGGTTTTCCTCCCCGCGCGTACGTCTCTCTCCCTCTCCCTTCTCTTTTTCCTCTTCCGCCCAGCCCACTTTGACCGGCCGTTTCTCCGCCGTCTAATGGAGGTGTCGTACTCCACCCCCGCCATTCTCTTCCCCTCCCATCAGACTACATCCCCACCAATTTTCAGAGCCATCGGACCCACCGTTAGCCGCCACGAACGGCTCGAAGTTGCTGCCCCCAACACTATTTTCCCTCTGTCGCCGGTCTCTTTAACCGCCCAGAACCACCGCTCGCCGGCTGCACAGCCTGCGACACCCACCCAGAAATCTTCCCCTCCCTCCGGAGCACCACCCCACCAAAGATCTCCCCCAACTGTGCCGCCGTTTGGCCCGAAAAGCGCATCTAAGTCGCACGGTTTTTCACCTTTTCCGGCGCCGTCACACCACCTCCGGCTACCATCTTTTCACCACTTCTTCCCCTACCTCTTGCCAACCTAACCCACCCATTTCCGGCCTAGATCCGTCACCGGAGCAGCTCCCACTAGCTCAACTCCGATTTGGGCTTTTTCCGCTTCCACCGCCGTTCCCACCGCCGCCTACGGCCAAAACTCACTTCCACTAGCTTCATAAACATCCCTAGACCATTCCCTATCAATTTGGTGTCTTGGTTTGTCCCCGTTCAAAAGTGGGTATTTTGCGACCCACGGCTACAGTGCATTTGCACTGTTACGTTGCTTTCCGCTCATCGTTTGCCGCGCGCCGAACCTTCTAAAAATCATATATAGCGCTGTAAGTATTTTCAAACTCTACTTTTAGATTTAAATATATATTGCTCTTACAATAAATTATCTGGTTGGTTTGTTGATTCCGGACTGAGTCCGAGGAGTTCGGGGGTCGGGTGGATGGAGGACGGAGTTGCTTGAATTGTTGATTTATGCTTGGTTGGTTGTGTCGTGCATTGTGATTGCATTTACACGGTACATGCATGTGCATTTTATTTAAATTGAGAAAAACATGTTTTATTGGCGTAAAAGGATTCTCGGGTGTGTGTGTATCACGACCCCAAGCCGGGATGGGGTATTATCTCGGTGGAGCTCCTTTAGTCACTCGGGAGTATGAAATACTGAGTGACGTCCCCTAAGTCGAAGCTTGGCTACGAACACGCCGGGCGTGGAACTGAGCGACAATGGGAGCGGGGGCTAGAGGATGCTTGGCTACGAACGCGCCGAGCGTGGAACTGGGCATCGCTCTATGCACCGACTCCGTGGCCCTTTGCTGGCTCGTTTAGAGGATGTTTGGCTACGAACGCGTGGGGCGCGGAACTGGACATCGCTCGTTTATGTGTCATACGCGTGGTGGATGTCCGCGGTGTGGCACGGGAGCCAGGGTGTGCGGATGACCCCTAGGGGAGGTCATGGTGCACACAAATTAATGGGTTTTGGATTGAGTTGGATAATGGGCCAAATGGACTTTTGGCGAGACTTGTGTAAAGATTATGTTATGGGCCAAATGGGATTTTTTGGCGTGCGTGAAAAATATGGTTTTATGGGTTTGGTACATTGGCATTCTCTCATGCATATTGTTTGAGTTATAATATATTTTTATCTAGTGGTGTTTGGACTTACCTGCGGCGCCATTTTTGGTACCGTAGATTTTGGTGCAGAGTTCGAGGAGGAGGAGGAGGCTGAGCCCGAGGATGCGGCTCCGCTGGAGATCTGAGTTGAAGTTAATGTATTGGTTTTGGCTTTGAAACAATATTTGTGGCTTGTAATATTTTATTATGTATCTTTGTACCGCTTCATATTTTATTTAAGAAAAAATTCTGGTACTTAGTTTTATATCTTCGTTATCTGCTGCGTATTACTTCGTACACATGTGTCGCTTGCACACACTTGGCACTCGTCGATAGGGTGGTGACCCGTGTTGTCACCATCCGGACGTCTCAATTTCCCCGTGTCCGTACGTGGGGATTTGGGGGCGTCACAGGAAGGATTAAAGTTCTATGGTCTTGAACTTGATCAGTCGTAGACATAAAGGCACGATTGATGCTTGAACTTGTTTGATGGCTTTCTTTCACTTTTACACTTGCTATAAAACCTGTCAATCACCTTGGTTATATTGAAAAGTGTGCTTATTGTTTTATTAACCGACCATGACTAGGAATGGGAGCATGATTGAGAGAAGATGAAATTAGAGGAAAATCCAACCTCAAGTTAGAAATGGGCGAAAATTGCATCCCAACTGTTTGTGTTATTACTTCTTACAAGTTTAGTTCAACTTCTATACATTTTCCTTAATTCTCTTGTATCTTGGTAATTTTAGAAACATAGATTCACAGTTATTTTCATCTCTCATAGTCGATATCTTTTTTGCGCAAAACTCTCACAAACGCTTTAATAACCCATTGTCCCTGTGAAATACGATCCTAGACTTATCATTGACACAACTTGACACTTCTACACTTGGAAGCACATTCGAGGCCGAGTCAAGTTTTTGGCGCCGTTACCGGGGACAACTGGCGTTTATCAGAGCATTCCTCTACTTCTGAGAGGACATTTGTGGAGCTGTGAACCTCTTCACAGCCTGGGTGACATCCGATCTATTTCCCTTTTCTCTATTTATTTTACACTTTTTTTGCTTTATTTTCTATTTTTGTTTGAACGACTGGTTGGACTAGGGACCAAACTTCTCGGTTGTTTAGGACAGAATCACTATCATCTTTTAACTCTGCATCTCTTTCTCTTGAATCATCTTCTGACACTCATAGCACCATGGCTGAAAATAAGAATCATGATAGGGAAATGGTGAATCAAAACAGGACACTTATAGATTATTTGCAACCTATCAGAACTAGCACACCCTCATGCATAATTCAACCTTTGAATGCAAACAATTTTTATTTCAAACCTGGAATGATTCCATTAATTCCACATTTTCATGGCATGGAATCTGAGAACCCTTATTTGCATATCAAAGAGTTTGAAGAGGTTTGTTCTACATTCATGGACTAGACTTGCACTGAGGAAGTTATTAGGCTTAAGTTGTTCCCATTTTCTTTAAAAGATAAAGTTAAAACATGGTTGAATTCATTGAGACATAGAACCATAGGCACATGGCAAGAGATGCAAGCAGGATTTTTGAAAAAATTCTTCCCAATACATAGTACAAATGCTTTGAAAAGACAGATCATGAATTTTTCTCAAAATGATTCTGAAACTTTTATCAATGTTGGGAAAGGTTCAAAGATATATTAGATTCATGTCCACACCACGGTTATGAACATTGGTGTGTGATTAGTTTTTTTTATGAAAGTTTGACACCTAAAATGCGCCAATTTGTACAAACCATGTGTAATGGAGAATTTTTTGACAAAAAGCCTAAGGAGGCATTTGAATATTTTGATTATCTTGCTGAAAATGCCCAATCTTGGGACACAACTAATGTGCATGATAGGTCTAGGCAAGTTGAGTCTAGTCATGGAAAATATACTTTCAATGAAGATGAGGATTTGCGTGCTAAATTAACCTTGTTGTCTAGAAAAATGGAAGCCATGGAAATGAAGAAAGTAAATGATGTCCCTAAATTTTCTGAGAAGTGTGGCATATGTGAGGATCATGGGCATTCAACTAATGAATATCCCATGATCCCTGCTTTCAAAGGAGTATTATTGAACCAATCTAACACTGTAAACATGATACATAAACCATATTCTAGTCCTAACTCTAATTCTTATAATCTAGGATGGAGGAGCCACCCAAATTTCAGTTTGAGGGGTGACCAGCATGTAGCTCCAGCAACCTTGGCACCGGGTCCCTCTCAACTCGCAATTCAAGCACCTCCAATGCAAAAGAAGAGACTTGAAGATACGGTTCAGCAGCTGAGTGTGACACTTCAATAATTCATGCAAGGTCAAGCAACACTCAATAACCAGAAGTCATTGGCAATTAATGTCATAAGGAGTTCCCTCACAAGGCTGACTACATCTTTAAGTACCCAAGAGAAGGGTAAATTTCCTGCACAGTCACAACCAAATCCACAAGGGCAGCCTCATCAAGTGCAAGTAGTACGTGAGGATCCTAACTTAAAGTCGGTCAAAGCGGTGACTACTTTAAGAAGCGGTAAGGTGGTAGACATTCCAGCACATGAGCCATACAATTCTGGTAAGGTTTCTAACCCTTCTAAAAAATATGGAGAGCATGTGTCTGATGAGCATGAGAAAATTGATTGTCCTATACCTACTCCTTTTCCTCAACGATTAGTTTCATTGCATAAAGATAAGCATCTCGCTGAAATTCTCGAGGTTTTTAGGCAAGTTAGGATTAACATCCCTTTGTTAGATGTTATTCAGCAAATTCCTGCTTATGCAAAATTTTTAAAGGATCTATGCACTGTGAAAAGAAAATTAAATGTGCATAAGAAAGCTTTCCTTACTGAGCAGGTTAGTGCTATCATTCAGAGTAATACACCACCTAAATACAAGGACCCTGGAGCACCCATAATTGCTTGTGTGATAGGAAATTCAAAAATTGGTCACGCGTTGTTGGATCTTGGTTCAAGTGTCAATTTGTTGCCTTATACTGTGTATGAACACCTTGGTTTAGGTGAACTAAAATCCACACCAATCATTTTGCAACTTGCTGATAGATCTATAAAAATGCCTAGGGGTATAGTTAAGGATGTTTTGATTCAAGTTGATAAATTTTACTATCCTATGAATTTTGTGGTGCTTGATATGAACTTGTCGACTCCATCTACTTTCCAAGCTCCTGTAATTCTCGGTAGACCATTTATTGCTACATCTAATGCATTAATTAATTGTAGAAGTGAAATTTTGAAATTGAGTTTTGGAAACATGACATTGGAATTGAATATCTTTAATACTTGCAGGCAACCTCAGGATTTAGAAGAAGTTCAGGAAGTTAATTTGCTGGAAAATATCCTTTATGAGGATTTTCACTTGAATCTTCCTTCCACTGATTTACAATTGTCATTATAAAGTGTTCTAAGTGATGTAAATACACTTGATAATACTTCTAATATTTCTTTTGCAGGAACTGATCATGGGGTGCTTTGGCAACCAATGTTTGAAGAGTCGCCACCTTGGGCAGCACCCATAAAACCATCTTCAGATGACAAACACCATCTCATTGGAGCATTCAGGACATTCGAAAGTTTAAATATGAGGTTAAATCATTTTTTTATGATGACCTTTACTTGTTTAAATATTGTTCTGACCAAATTTTTTGAAAATGTATAGCCAACAAACACATCCAAAGTAAGATTTTTGATCCTGGTAAGTTAAGGTCTCGGTGGAGTGGGCCTTATTTGGTTAAAACAGTTTTCCCTCGTGGTGCTATAGAGATAATGAATCTTCAAAATGGAAATGCTTTTAAAGTTAATGGTCAAAGGCTCAAGCCTTTTATTTCTAATTTTGCACCTGAAGAATCTACTTTGCATTTGCTTGATCCTAATTGATGGTTCTTGATCTATCCATTTATTTTCATTATTTTCTTTTGTTCTTCAATTTTTATTTTTATTTTGGCTGCATTCTTTTCCAAGCTGCCCAGGTAATTCCTCTTCCTTTTGCCTTCAAATTTTTCTTTTCCTATTTGGTTCTTCTTATAGCTGTTTTGCTCCTTCACTGCTCTCTTTGTATAAATTGTTTCATTTTTCTTGCATCATTGAGGACAATGCTACAATCTAGTTGGGGGTGGAAGAGAATTTATTATCCTGTCTGCATGCCTTACACTTATGTTGGTCCACCTTAGGGGAGTGCTGGTATTGAGTTGAAAACAGATTAATTTCTCTATTCTTGAATTTTACATGCTAGAAAGTGAACTAAAAAAAAAAATGATTTGTTGAGATCATGGAACATGTGGAATGTAGTGCAAATATGAGTATATGTCAAAAGATAGACTTATCCATTTTATTTAGTTGTTAAACCAAGGGAAAGATGTTAAAAGTTTTGCTAAAACACCCACAACACATGTTTGGAATGCCTAGAAAGATTACATTAGGTCATTGTTTGTTGATTTACACTTCGGTTGGTTTGGGACTCTAATGAACCATATCCTAATGGCTTAGGAAGAAATCTAAAACGAATTAAATGAGAAAATGGACAAGTCGGGGATTCAAAAAAAAAATCCTTTAGGTAGACTAGTGGTAAGGGTTGACTTGTGAAAGTGTGGGTAGGCGCACATTCATAGGCTTGATTCCCCCACTAGGAAATCTAAAAAAAAAAAGAGATGATCTACATTGGTGTATTGGAAAAGGCTGCCTATTACCAGGGTCCTTACTAAATAAGAAAGTAGGTGCCTTTCAAAGTGTAATAGCGTGAAAGCCGCCACTACAATGGTTTTGAATTAGAGTAAGACCCTATGGTTTTCTCAGATTAGCTGTTGTGATTGAAACTGTTAATGCCTTTTGGTAGTCGATCTTGGAATTCTAACTCCACTCCCATGCACTTGAAAGAAAGCAAACTTTGTTACATGTAATTCCCTTAGTTGATTAACTAAATAGTGTATAAATCTCTCAGTTGATACAAAAATTCAAATCAACCTATCTCTAATGTTCTTAAACTCAACAAGTCTATTCCATGGCATGTAATTCTCGGATTTTCTGAAATTGTAGTTGGTAATTTCACATTTGCATGAATTCATTCGCTTTATTTGCTAGAGTCTAGCAATAAGCTAGTTGGGGGGTGTGATAAAGTGCTAAAACTGCATGATTAAGTTACTTAAGTGAATAAATTGTTCAACCAAAAGTGAATTAAGCACTTAATTATGTAGTGATTTTTATTACTTAACTGATTGATAAATTTCCGATGTTTATGCACTTAAAGAGATTTATATTGCAGCTGATAGGCCACATCAGATTTAATATCTCAAGTTTACCCTTGTTTTTTATGCTAATACAAATATTTCACTCAATAGGTTAAGGGGTATTCTTGGAAACATCCAACTATATACAAATAAATTGATGGTAGAGCAAGATGCAGGAACTAAGACAAAGAGCACGATGCTAGAACGCACGGATGGAGGGGGAGCCAATCACAAACCTGCAGCACGAGAACGCAGGAAGCATGATTTTTTCTTTCTTTTTCGCCTTACTTGATCTAGACGGGTGGAGCTCTCTCATTGGATTTTTATTTGTATTTTTTTTCTTGATTTTAGCTTTTGAGTTAAGACCTTGCCGGCTTTACTTTTTGGGGAGGGAGACGGCTGGAATTATGGGAATTCTTTTTCTTTACTTTGGAGTTTAGAGAGTCGGTGGGAGGCTCTCTCTTACTCTTGTTTTTATTTTGTTATTTTTCTTTCCTTTTGGCTGTAGAGGTGCAGACCTCAGAACCAGGCAGCTGGATTATTTATTTCTTCTCGTTGATTTTTTTTTCTTTTTTCTGTCGTTTAAGTTAGAGTGCAGCATCTTTAGTTTCTTCTCGTTTCGGATGCTGGGATTCATTGCATTTTACCTTTCGTTTACGTTTGGAGTTTGGCAGAGGGATTAATTTTACTTTTCTAGTTTTTAGTTTCTTTTTTTTCGTTGGAGAACGGGGCTACTTTTTTTTTCTTTACTTTTGGTGTTCGTCGTTTATATTTCCTTAGTATTTCTTTTCATTCCAAACCTCAAGGGAGGCTACTTTTTTTCGTTGAGCGTCTTTGTTTATTTTTTCATTCAGCATCTTGGTTTTATTTCTTTTGTTTATTATTCTTCTACATTTATTTTTGTACAGTAACTTGAAATGTTAGGATTCATTATTTTTGGACATTTTGCTAATTTAGAAATGATAGGCTAGAATTTTAGCTTGGGATTCAATGAGTAACTCATGACTATTTTGGGTTGAATTTTTTTCAAGGTTATGAAATTTTGAATATTAGCTTGATAGATTATATTTCATTTTGCCTATAGGAATGATTAAAGTTCTATGTTCTTGAACTTGATCAGTCGTAGACATAAAGGCACGATCGATGCTTGAACTTGTTTGATGGCTTTCTTTCATTTTTATACCTGCTATAAAATCTGTCAATCACCTTGGTTATATTGAAAAGTGTGCTTATTGTTTTATTAACCGACCATGACATCTAGGAATGGGAGCATGGTTGAGAGAAGATGAAATTAGAGGAAAATCCAACCTCAAGTTAGAAATGGGCGAAAATTGCATCCCAAGTGTTTGTTTTATTACTTCTTCCAAGTTTAGTTCAACTTCTACACATTTTCCTAAATTCTCTTGGTTCTTGGTAATTTTAGAAACATAGATTCACAGTTATTTTCATCTCTCATAGTCGATATCTTTTTTGCACAAAACTCTCACAAACGCTTTGATAACCCATTGTCCCTGTGGAATACGATCCTGGACTTATCCTTGACACAACTTGACACTTCTACACTTGGAAGCACATTCGAGACCGAGTCAGCAATATGGGCCATAGTCTGGCCAAAAACCCTCTTATTCCATTCACGAAGAGTAGCTCAAACTACACAAGTTTCCATAAACCCATACCCAAATTTAAAAAACCCTTTGCACACAATTTAAAACAAATGGATGTTCAACCCATATTTGCTGAAAACGAAACGGAGATGGGCCATATGAGAAAGGATCTTCAATTAATTCAATGTGCATTGGACAATGATCTGATGTAGATCTTGGTAAATAGGAACAAACAACATGAGAATACCAGGACAATAAAGTAGTATCTAGAAATGCACAATCAAGTTTTGCCCAACTCCTGGATAGTCCCTGCTAGCCATTGCACCAGGAATATCTACTACCCTGACACTTCATGCCAATCAGACCACCTTGATCAATCCATTTATTAAAATCATCCATAGCAACCCAAGGCCTAGGATGATCTCCCCTTCTTTTAGAATCAGAACGAATAATGTTGAAATCACCTGCAAATAAACATGGCTCAACCCCCAGGAGATGTGAACTCAGATCATCCCATAACTCCTACCTTCAATCCTACTGCACTTAGCATAAATGAAATGACAAAAAAAAAATCTGATTGCCAGCCCCAACACAAGCTGAAATAAATTGAGAACTTATACCAATGATGTGAAACACCATGACATTGGTCCAAAATATCCAAACTTTCCCACCAACTTCTTCATTTGACATGCCATTCTCAAAATTTAGACATCTCATCAAACTTTGAGCTTGATCGAAACTTCTAAACAATTCCATTAAAACAACAATAACAGGCTTACAAGTACCAAGCAACTTTTTTAACCGACCTTTAGAGGTTTTAGTTCCTCTAATATTCCATACAAAGATGGAACCAATCATAAAGAAAATTTAGTGGTTCAAGTTAGAACCCAAGAGGAACTCCTGACCTTCTCAAACTGTTTTTTCAAATATATATATATTTTTTGCAACATGATCACCCTCAGCTTCCGTGTGATAATCTTTTTTCTGAGGCAAAACATCAGGTACGAACTCTGGTTCAGGGTCTGACACATAAGTCTCTTCTAAATGAAATTCATCCATGTTTTTAGGACTGTTATCTTCATGAGCCACTAAATCATTCGGTAAGGCCCCTTTGTCTTGAATCTCATCCTCTGGTACCGTTTCTAACTTTCTATCCAAGTGGGTTGGTGCTCGTTGGTAACCGTTATAGATTCTGAAAGTTTCTTCTGCACCAGTGGGGGGTTACTTGTCTGCCCCAATATGGGCCTGTAATCTGCACCAGCAGGGAATCACTAATCTACAACTTAGATGAATGAGGTTTCACCAACATAACAGCATCAAAAGCCATTCTAGAAATAGACTGATTAGCAATTTCAGGATTCACCACCAAACTCATATTCTAATTAGAAGTCGATGGTTCCACAACCTCTAAATCCCTTGCTGACTCGTTTAGAACCACCACAGTCTGTTCAACATCAACAACAGGGGCATTATTTTCCAGATCCTCTCCAGTAGCCTTTTCTTTTTGCTGAACCCAACGTTTCACCAATTTCATAGCCTTTCCAGCACGGCATGTACGGGAGTTATGTCCTTGCACTTTGCATCTACAGCAGAAAGCATAAAGAGTTTCATATATAATCTCTTGTTTACGGCTCGAAGGCAAACCAGGGACCCCAATCCAGAAAAATGGAAACGGCTCTTGAGCTACATCCATCTCCACACATAACCGAGCTCCATCCGTGCGAGTTACACATTGAGTAGGATTATCTCTTCTGATGAACTTGCCTATAAGTGTAGAGAAAATACATAAAAAAAGTCTCATGATAGAAGTTAGGAGCCAAACCAGGCAGCACAATCCAAATTGGTACCACGAAAGGTTCCTCATCTTCACTAAAATCTGGCGTCCAATGGAAGGCACGGTAGAATATTCCATCAATGTCGCAAGCTTCACATGACAATGCCTTCAAAAAATCATCCTCAAACGACAAGCAAATGAACACATTCCGGGGATGCCACATAGCAGAAACCATAGGGGTACTTACAAGAACCCATCGACAATGAATGAAAGCCCTAATGGCATCCAGAGAGGGATAATTTATGAGGAACTTTAGAACAATGGAGTATTTGAAGGGATCAGCCAAGCGGGTGATTTCCTCTTTCAAAAACTAAAAATATAGCACACGATCAATGTTCTTAGGCAAACGAGATGGGATAGAAACCTCAGGGAGAGGCTGGGTACCGCCACAACGAGCTCTACGAAGGTGTCACCCAGTGGTAGCAGCCACAGCTGCCATGCAGCCCAACGTGAGGGAAAGAGACCTAGCAGAATATCTTACCGTAAAACCCTAGTAGAGCTCAAGTTGATTAGTTGAGCATGAACAACTTAGTCCATTTACAAATCACCAAAGTTAAAAAAATAAAGCTAGCAAACAAAGATTATGTATGAGCTACCCCATCTAAGCAATTAAAGTTCATCATAATTTTCATGGTCCAATGAAGAATGGGAATACTAATTTTGAAACCATAGTTACTGGGTGTGATACATAGGTAGCAATATAATGTTATAAAATTGTAGTGTTATCAAAATAGCAAGTAATAACCTAAAGGGCTACTGACTGGAGTGAAGTCGTAGCAAGTAATAATTTTATGCAACAAATAGATAGCTATAGTCAAAACAACTACATGAAACATCATAATTCTAAAATTATGTGCTACAGAATGCAAAGTACTAATCCTTAAATTCTTAATTATGTCAAGTAAAAGCAATATCTCTTTGAAGTATAAGATTAATGTTCCAAACTAATTTGCTTGTGAGAAAGTAATATAAGGTAATTTACATTGTGAACATCTCCAGGTATGTAGGCACACTACAACAAAAGAAGGTTTTTGGACAAAAGTTTTCATCCCAATATTGCTATCCCGAAAGTTTTTTTAGAATGAAATTTTAAATTTTGTCCAAAAAAATACATATACATAACACCTCGAAAATTACATTAAAATTTGTTTAGGAAACATAAAAGTAGTCTCATAAATGCAAACTAAATAAATAAAACAATAGTGTTCATCAAACAGAAACAATTATAAAATTTATATAATGTAAATCAGTGGCTTGGAGGCTTGAATTGTTGCATAAGCAACTGCATTTGGAGTTGCATCTCTCTCTTGAACTCCTCTCATTGTAGTTGTTGTTGTTGTTTGAATCGCATCTTTATGTCTGCTTGTTGTACCATTTGAGCCTCTAAGTCATGCTACCCTGTTCTCAATTCCTCAATTTCATACTTCACTTCCTCTAATGCTCCAAAAGTTTTGGAGGCATTGTTGGTTGATGAGGATGAGCTAGAATGATTGGCACAACGACCCAAACTCCCCAAATATCTTAAATGCGGACCCTTAACTTTTGTAAAAATGTCAACATTACTTGTTGATAAATTTTGATTGGATGAAAATTCAGCACGCAGAGTAATCATTGTTTCCTACACATAAGAGAAAGAATTAATATTGCCAAAAATATTAAAATATATTTAATTAAAATAGGTAATAATACTTATATAGTTTTCATAGGCATCGGGATGAGTCCACTCTCCATTACAATTAGTATGTGATGTAGCATATAATTTTGTCAAGTCATAATTGGTATCTGACTCTTGGACGACGTTATACCTTGAAGTTGTAACCAAAGGTGCATAAGTTCATGTAAGAACAACCACATGCGATCCAACTCAAACTACTAGTTCTCCTTCACCTCCAGTATGTTTGTCAAGAATGTTAATCTTAATCTTATCCACTTTAAGATATTTTTTTATGTCACACCTCTAGCAGTGTCTCCACCACGACGAGATTGTACGATTAGCTCTATAGAAAATCATATTTATTGTAGAAATGAAGTAAATGATAGTTAGAAAATATTTAATAGATATGATTTACCTGAACTGAAACAAAATTATTATCAAAATTTTACCTTGTTTTGGAGAGTTAATCTCCAATGGTGAATCAGACGAAGAGCTAGGAATGGCTGTAGATGGGATGCGAACTTCCTTCCTCATTGGTGGCATGACTTTAAAGCACTAATACATTCATCACATAAAGGATTTGTCATCAAAACAGGTCAATTATCTGTATCAGCTTCAGTTGACCATTCACCCTTGTCAATATCTTCCCTATGTAGTGGAATCATTTCATACTGGATCAAATCAACAAATAAGTTAAAGACGAGTTGAATCTCTTGGTATACTTCTTGAGTAGAGGAACCATCTTCTTCTTCGTCTTATCCCTCCACCTTGGGGATAACATCATATATATTTCATGGAGAAAACTTTTACACCACACGGCATTGATTTCCTAACACTAGATCATAAGTAGAATAGTTGAGATACTTAGGAAGCCAAAACAAAGGATCATCACCATACAATTTTCGCGATGTATTAATACTCAATAAATATTCATCATTGCACACTCTCCTTCGATGATTGCTTAAATCCCACCAATCACACTTAAACAAATATACAACAAGCTCCCCCAAATATTTCAAGTCAATTATATCATCAATAACCTCATAGAAATTAATGTTTTCTCCATCATTACTTCGTTCAACTAGGACACCACTATTTTATGTTTTTCTATAACATTTTCGATCTATTGTGTGATACCAACTTTCTCGAGAAATATATGTTGAATATTGAGCTGTGCATCTCGATGGACCACACACCAATGCATACAATTGATCCGAGATATCGTTTGGATTGCTCGCATGCATTTATACAACCTACATATTGAATAAAGCATAAACATACAAAAAATGTTAAAAAAAATAATATTAATGTGGTAATTAAAACATGCATTTGTAATGCTATTACCTGTTGTTCAAACCATTTCGAGAACTCCTCTTCATGTTTCTGGTTTATATCATTTACTCCCTATTCTTTGAGCATGTTATTATAATCACTAAAATCAAAGATTACCAAATAGTTTATAATCTTTCATTTTTTAAGTAGATTACAGTATTAACTAACAAATAATGACAACTAACTTCAAGTGTCTCTCTATCTCAAAGCAATTGTTTAGCACGTACTACTAAGCTTTTTCAAACTCTCTTCCACACAAATCATAAGCATGCTCTGCACCAAATGGACGTACGCGTTGAGAAAACACAGAAAACCCATTTGTTTGTCTTGCTTGGTCGACATCAATGTTTCTTTCCAGCTGATTAAACCTCATGTCAATTCCATGAAAGTATTTGGAACAAAATATATGCCACTCATCGTCAATATATGCTTCTGCAATTGACCCTTCATCTGGCCTTGTTACCCACTGTGCATATCAACTTCTCCAAGAACTGTTCAATGGACATCCATCTATACTAGACTGGTCCTACAAGTCGAGCCTCACTAGGCCAATAAACAACTAAGTGAACCATGAAATTGAAGAATGACAGTGGGTAAATACTCTGCATCTCATACAATATTATAGCAATTTCCTATTCCATATGTTCCAAAGCTTCTACATTCAACGTTTTAGCACATAAATCTTTAAAAAATGCACCCAACTCAGTCAATGTCACACGCACATCTCTCGTTAAGTACCTATAGATACCAACTGGCAATATACGTTGTAAAAACACATGACAATCATGACTTTTAATCAAATAATTTTCCAATCATTTGTTCGCACACACATTCTTAGATTCGAGGTTTACCCATCCAGTAATTTAATCTTCATTAGCTACTCACAAAATCTAGCACTTTCTTTCCTTAACAATGTATACCAACCAATAGGAATGTAGATAGATGAACCACTTTATTGCAAGTGCATTTTCAATCTTATTCCCAACTGTTTCATATCTTTTGTGAGTTTAATGTATCCTTCGTTTTGCCTTCAGTTGACATCAAAGTTCCTAACACGGACTCACATATATTTTTCTTGCACAACATGAAGACTATGCTGCAATTTTAATGTCGACCAGCATGGGAGTTCAAAAAATATGCCCTTCTTTATCCACTTCAACTTATTCGCAGTTCATTTCTCTTACGTTATTTTTTACCAAATTCATTACTACCGACATCCACCCATTGTGAAAGTACATCTTGGCTAGAAAAATACGGTGGAGGTTGCCCCCATTCAACAATGCCATCAAACATTTTAGAGTTTCCATGCCATCTATGGTCACCAAGTAAATATCAATAATGACCTATGAAGCATTGTTTCCTCACATACGTAAGCCACTTAGATTAGGTGTGTTTGTTACAAGTCGAACACACCATTTTCCCCTTAGTACTCCAACATGACAAGTTTTCATATGTAGGAAAATCATTAATTGTCCATAACACTACAGCATGTATCTTGAAGACTTGCTTGCTAATGCATGAAATGTGCCCATTATCCAATAAATCTTTCAACTCTGCAATCAATGGTTGTAAGTGTATGTCTATATCATTTCCTAGTAATCTCAGACCAGGAATGAGCAAACTTATCATAAAATATGGATCTTTCATACATTCCATGGTGGTAGATTAAACAACATAAATATCATCAGCCAAGTACTATAACTAGTACTCATGATCCCAAACTGATTATATCCATTGTTTCCAACCCAAGTCAAATAGTACGTGGTTATTCAGTAAACCATGGGTGTTCCAAATCAAACTCTTTCCAAACTTGAGAATCATCTGGATGTGACAAAACACCATCATTCCTAACTCTAGATGATAAATGTCATGTCATGTCTACAGCTATTGCATGTGACATAAATAGCCATTGTAATCTTGATATCAATGGAAAGTGACGTACCACTTTTTAAGGCACATTCTGCTTCTCAAATTTCCATCTTGATACATGGCACATGGGACATTCGTTCATTTGCTCATTCTCTCGCAAAAACATGACAGAGTCATTCTTGCACGCATGTATTATGTTGTAGTTAAATCTGAGTCCTCGATTCAATTGCTTTGCTTGATAGAAGTTGCAAGGCAACGCATTGTCTCAAAGAAGTGCCTCCTTAAATAGTTTGAGTAACATATTAATAGCCTTAATAAATAGCAAGCACAAGGATTTTATGTGAAGTAGTCTAACTGTAAAGGATAACTTACTATACCTTCTGCATCTTGGATATAGCTCATGTTGTGAATCCTTCCACAAGCGTGCAAAACTATTATGACATGCATCATTTGCAGTTTATATGTCAGTAGCACCTTTATCCATAAACATTCACGCACCAACGTTACCCAGCATTTACTCCATATCCTCATCATAATCATCACCACCAAACTTTGTCTATACATCTTCATTGATGTCTTCTTCTTCATGTGAAGGCTCGAATGTTGGATATGGTTCACCATGTAAGACCTAATCAGTATAACCCTAGTCAATACCATTGAACTCTAGATGCTCTCCCACCAAGTCTATCTTATGAGAATTCAAATTCTTGCATTATTGACATCGGTATCTAATTCGCCCATCACCCTCAACTCTATAGCATGTTGGAATTCCCAATGTATACCCATGAGTATTCAAGAAATTATTCTATAACGTGAACAAATTGGTTAGATCTGAATCTTGCAATTATTTAATCAAATAACCATATAAAGTAAATAAATTGCATAGCACCAAGATTGGTAATGGAAAATCCTTTGAACCCTTTAAAGGTAAAATCCTACGGGGCAGCCAAACCCATAAAAACTTTGCCTTTACCATAGTAGTATTTAGAACCTGACAATTTTCAAATATTGGCTTCTCTACTGGAACTCCACTGGCTGAATTATTACCAATCAATCTCCAACATGGAGCACGATCACACTCGAAGAGATTAAAATAACTAGAAAACTCTCAAGTGAATTTTCTCACACTTAAGCACTTGGAATACACTTTTCTATAATTCCTGGCTAAAATCTCTCATTAAGTTATACAATTGAATCCCTTTAAATATTATATCTGGAAGAAGTTCCAATTACAGTAGGACTCTACTGATGGAGAAAAACTGTTACGAAGACATCTTCGAACAGAATGCTGACACCCGTGATAAATTCTCTCTGCAGAAACTCAACCCATTTCAACTTTTTTTTTCTGGATAAGAGCACATTCCTTGGGACTAGGTTTTCACACTTATGACTTATCTAAACAACATCTAATACCTCATAGATAAACTTGATATTATTATAGATAAAGACAATAAATAATTTACATTCATCCAAAATTACAAACTTAATGATAGGATAAACTCTATCGTTTTAATCACATAGTCCTATCCAAACTTATCAAATAAATCACCTAATCTTAGCCAAACTCTTGAATCTACAATCTCCCCCTTTAACGGATTGGTGACAAACTCTTGCATCTACAATCTCCCCATTTGGCGAATTTGTGACAAAATAAATTTTGATGAATGTAATATAGACTTGTCAAAACACAACCAGCAAACCAAGAAACAGAGTAGAAATTCCAAGAGAATAATCAACAATAAAAAAATATATATATATTGACATAGAACAATGGCTAAGATTAATACTATCAAAATTTACAAGATTTAAAATCTAATTCAAAGTCTAAGCATGTTCTAATCCAACATCAAAATTATGTCTAGCAAAAATAAACATACATAAAATAAACAATCAAGTAAAAGTTTCTAAAGTAATTTTTGTAAACCAGAATATAGTTCGCCCACTCAATATTATAGTTAGCTCTCTCTCTCTCTCTCTCAATATTAAACTATCTCAAATAGAAAAAAAATTTATTCAACTCCCCATCAACAACACACTTACTCAAACTCCCCCTAAATTTCACAATACCAAAATAAATTAATATGCTCCTCCAATGCTCCTTTAACTCCCCCTTTTTGTAACTAATCTGACAAGACTTAAACCTCCTCGTCATCAAAATCAAGAGAATAACTACCACTTATATGTGTCGAGATGAAGACCTACGTAAGACCCTAATTTGACACTACTAAAAACTCCCTCTGATTTTAACTCAACCAAGCATTTTGATAAACTTAATATATGAGTATGAATGCATGTCAAACAATGAGCAAATAATTGAGATAACTTGGTTGAGACAAAAAATCAAACACTTGGTGGGCATACCATGAAAACTGAAATGCATAATCACATAACCCACCAAAATCGAGTATTTATACATCAATAATATAAACCCATGTGAACATATGTGTAAATGTATACTCAAACCAACAAAAATGTAAGCCCCAACTTCACACATCAAAAACCAAAATCCCAATATTTATATATATGTGTGCCGAACCCAGAACTTGAGAAAGAGATGGATGTGAATAAAATAGACTTACCATGATAGAGAAACATAGATTAGGATGATTTGTTCTAGTTCTTAATCATGAAAAGATCAAAAATGATAAAATGTGAAGAGAAATATGGCTAGGGCTCGAGAAAGGAGAGTGTCATGTGTCGGTGAGAGAGTATATCGAGAAGGGGGTCTAGGCGTGAAGTTGAGTGGGGCAAAAAGACTTAAGTCACTTAAGTTACCCGTGTCGTGCACGAACTCTTGGCATAGAGTCCCACTGAGACTTATCCCATAAAACCAAGACTAGCACTGACCCATACAAAAAAATAAAACCATAAAAAGAATATAAAATATATTTTCACTACTTTTTTATTTTATATAAAATAAAATATTTTTATAATTTTTTTAAAAGAAATAAAAAATAAACAAGAATTAATCTTTTTCCTAAAAGAATGAGGCAAATGAAATGCCGAGATGTATCTCAGTTCAAGCATAGTACTCACAAAAATAAAATAAAATAAAATAAAATACACTCTTTTATTTGCAACAATCACAATGAATGTTCACACCTCATAAGTTCATCAATGTCAAAGGTTCATATAAGTGAGCAAACTTATATAAAATGATAACTTTTTATCTTTTTTTATCTTCGATATATTATTGGTAGTATTATTCATGACTATTTCCTTCTTATAGATGCTCCCAAGAGATTGTCACTCACCTCAAAAGTCAAACTTGATGCTAGGACCTAGATAAATGAGTATCTCCTCCAATTACTAGTTTGTACAACTCTTTGATATATCCATTTTTGTTACTCATCTTTTTCCATAAGGATTAGAGTAGCGATTTTTTCTACAAGGACTTAAGAGGCATATTCGTATATAGTGTTTATTTTTTTTCCGCAATGATTAAACACCAACTTTTTCTATATGGATCAATTATTTGTGTTTGGCAATGAGAGATCTCTTTATTTTTGTATTTGATTCAACTAGTATTAGTCAATTAAAGGCATAAAATCCTTCTATGGTGAGCATCTCAATAATAAATATGAAACATAATTATAAGAAACATAAATATAAGTTCCTTATATTGCATGTAAATGAACTTTCTTAAGATGATCCATAGGGTTAGTAAGCTCAAAGTTAACTGCACAAAATAGAGAGATGCATAAGTTCAAGAATTTACTATGTGAGAGCTCAAGTGCTTAAACCTTCACACAGTAAGTATGCACTTTCCTTAAAAAAATAAACTTAAAACAAACCAAAAACGAATAATGTATTTTAAACTGAAAAACAGAAACATAAAACAAAACAAAACAAAAGTGCATGTCCTAGACTAATGCAATAATATAAGGCGCCTCTCACTTGATATCACACATACCAATGGCTTTCCTCAACTAAAAAAGGATAAAAATGAGATTCAAACCATAAAAATAGAAAACAACTCAAACAAGCCAAACAAAAAGAGATGTGATATGAACCCGCAGGAATGGAATCCCTTGAACCCACAATCAATTTGAAGACTCACCCAAAAAAAATTAAACTTTGTCCACCTTGGCGCCCTTCAAGATGCAAACAAATAAAGGAATGTCAAATGCATGTCCTAAACTAATGATATGCAAGGAATGCAAGAATATGCGAGTAGTCCTATCAATTAATGTGACACAACATCTTCTTTAATCACCCACTTTGCTTTAAATTTTGGTCTATTTTTTTCATCAACACCACTTTGTATGATTGTTTCTTTGTTGTGAAGATAAAATTCTGCTAGTTCACCAAGCTTGAGACTTATGAAGGTGATTTGTTGACTTATCTCATCAACTTGATTTTCTAGAGTCTTTCTCTTCCTTTTTAACTTTCTTTCATCTCCATTTTTCTTTAATTTATTCAAATTAAAGCAATATGGCCTTATATGGCCAGCAGTACCACAACAATGACAAGTAGGAATAAACTTACCTTAAAACTTACCTCCAATCAATCTTTTTGAGGTTGATTTTCCCTGAGTCTTTTGAGTGACTTGGCTTGGATACGGCTTGATTTTGAGTATCCACAACTTGGCTTCTCTTGACAAAGACAATATCTTTTGATGTAGTGGATGCAGATGATGAGGCTAGATGTTCTTTTCCTTGAGAAGTTGTGTACCCTAAGCTTGTTCTATCACAACTGGACTTTTGAAGGCTCAAGATTTCCTTCAATTTCTATGTTGTTGTTCTTTGTTTGCAATCCTGAAAATTTCTTAATTCTTTTTTTAGTGCAGCCTTTTGAGTAGTTAGCCTTGATATTTCAACATCAAAAATTTTCAACGCTTCAGCAAGGTTATTTTTTTCATTCTCCACAGCTGTAAGTTTAATGTACAACTTCTTATTGAGTTTTTTTAGCTTGACCACCTCTTCACATACATCATTATAGGCTTGAAGTACACTCAGCTCATGGTCAGAATCAACAAGAGCTATATCGGAGTCAATGTCATCACATTCACTCTCAGATTTTGTTAGTATAACCTCAGGAAAATCATTAACAACATTAGAGAAACCCATAAAAGAATTTTCATCATCAGATGATGAACTTAAAGTTTCAGATTTTGAACTGTCACTAAATGTGACTTTCAATGCTTTTCCTTTTTTTCTTAAAGTTTGGGCATTCAACTCTTATGTGACAATATCTTAAGCATTTATGGCACTTTACTTTACCATTTTGCTTTGATTTTTCTTTATTCCATTTTTTAGAATAATTTTTCTTTGCAGAAAATTAATTACCTCGCTTTTGTTCTTGTTGAACAAGAATTTTCTAAATTTCCTTGCAATGAGATTTAGATCCTCATCATTCAGATTTTCTTCAACGGAAAAATCATCTTAATCTTCTTTCACAGTTTTTAAAGCAATGGACTTACCTTTTCTTGTTTAAAAAAGTGAGGACTCATATGTTTGCAAGGAGCTGACTAGTTCTTCCACCTTAATAACATTCAAATCATTGCTTTCCTCAATGGCAGTAACCTTTGGGTGAAATCTTTCAGGGAAGGAC
Organism: Carya cathayensis; assembly: GCA_011037825.1. Taxonomy (NCBI): domain Eukaryota; kingdom Viridiplantae; phylum Streptophyta; class Magnoliopsida; order Fagales; family Juglandaceae; genus Carya; species Carya cathayensis. Next base: position 287,719 of record QGSO01000599.1, read on the forward strand.
CTTAAAATCTTTCTCACGACCCTTGAATCCTCCACCTTCTTACTGAGTTAAACTTGGAATTAACAATAGCATTATGTTTAGCATAAAAATCATTAAAGCTCTCATCTTCCAGTATTTTAATTTCTTCAAATTTAGAAGTTATCATCTGCAATTTCAAATTTTTTACAATTCTTGTGCATTCATGTGTAACCTCCAAAATACCCTAAACTTCTTTGGCAATCTCACATATTGAAATTCTTTTAAATTCATTGGGAGTACAACCATTAAAATAGTGTAGTTTTTCTCATCGAAGTATGGCAGGACATATAATGATGACGACATGATCTACAGGGACATAAATCACACTAGGATGAGTGAACCACCCTTTGATGCCAATTAAAATTCCCAATGTACCCTTGTGTATTCATGAAATCATCCTACCAATTCACTTGAACAAATTGGTTAGATCTCAATCTTGAAATCATTTAATCAAATAAACATATAAAGTAAATAAATTGCATAATACTAAGATTGGTAATAAAGGAAAACCCTTTAAACAACTCTTTAAAGGTAAAACCCTATGGGGCAACCAAATACAAAAAAGTCAATTTCATTATTTTAAAATTAATTACAATCAAGTCTCAATTACAAAACCTTTGTCAATTGAACCCCTTACTTGATCCGAAAAATGACCCATTTGCCTCTACCAAAGTAGCAGCTAGAACCTAACAATTTTTAAATATTGACTTTTCTACTAGAACTCCACTGGCTAAATCACTACCAACCAATCTCCAACATTGAGCACAATCACACTCGAAGAGATTAAAATAACTAAAAAATTCTTAAGTGAGTTTTCTCACACTCAAGCACAATATACTCTTCTATAATTCCTGGCCAAAATCTCTCATTAAGTTATACAATTGAATCTCTTTAAATATTAAATTTGGAAGAACTTCCAGTTGCAGTAGGACTATGTTGACGGAGTGAAACTGTCGCGAGGACATTTCCTGACAGAATGCTAACACCCGCAATAAATTCTCTTTGTAGAAATTGAACCCAGTTCAAATCTTTTTTGGATAAGAGTAGATTCCTTAGGACTCAATTTTCACACTTATGACTTATCTAAACAACCTTTAGTACCTCCTAGATAAACTTGATTATGTTATAGATAAAGTCAATAATTTACATTATCCAAAATTACAAACTTAATTATAGAATAAACTCTATTATTTTAATTATCTAGTCCTATCCAAACTTATCAAATTAATAACCCTAGTCCTAGCCAAACTCTTGCATCTACACATGCAAACTCCAAGATTTCCTTAACACCTTCAACATAGACATTGTAATTCATACCTAATCGATATTTAACTCGCATCCAACTCTTATCCATACTTAAAATCCTATTACAAATAGTCGCACGGGCATCAACAAGTAAGCATGTACTTATCGATTGTGTAATTTCTTCTTTTCAGTAGATAGTTGATCATATCTCATTCGAGATTGTAAGACCATAGTGGCTAACCTGCCGACTATTATTTGTCACGTCCAATCAAATTTCGACAGTATATCCCCATAATTCTCCAAATATGCTCGTTTGGTCGAGTGCACTGACAAGTAACACGTTGATACACCTTCATCTAAACTGCATATCTAGAGAATAACACAGGATGATTCTACCACAATCACAATTTTGAACGGGAACAGACTCAGTGGACAAGTTTGCAACAATGATCTTACAATCCCAAACTGTCCACTTTGGACAATTCAAGAGTTATCAACCAACGTGGATTGATAACTCTTCAATGGGTCTAAGATTTTTTTCGATGCAATATACAAGACATGAGAATAATTCAAACAACACATTTTTTGGAGATTACAAACATACGAGTTTTGCTACGTATAAGTAAAGTTGCGTACTAATCTGTGTATCAATACTGATTCACTCATATTCAAAATTTAAATTAGCATTGTTTTCAATAAAATCTATTTTTTGACCAATCACATTAGATTGATGCACATTTTAGTGTACAGTTGTGCTTGTAATTAAATTTTTTCCAAACATAATTCAAACAACACATATTTATAATGGTGTTATATTTAAAAAAATAATAATATAATATTTATATAGTAATTAATTATGGTGTTAATTATTTAATATATATTTTAATTTAATTGGGTGTTTCTAATTATTAAATTTTTTTCTCCCATTTTATATAAGTGACCCCATTTTTTATATTATTACTTCTTCCTAATTATTTATATTGTTAATTGTGTTATATGATTGTATTACATCTAATTCGGTATTTTCTTTAAGTTTTAAATTTCTGATTTTTAGATATAATATATATAAGAGTGCATCATTTTTTTAAAGTATATTTTCTTAGTAATTAATTACGGTGTTAATTATTTTACATATTTTTTTAATTTAATTGAGTGTTTCTAATTAATATTAAATTTATTTTTCTCCCATTTTTTAAATTATCACTTATTCCTAACTAATTATGTTGTTAATTGCGTTATATGATTGTATTAAATCTAATTGGGTGTTTCTATGTTTTAAATTTCTGATTTTTCGAAGTAATATAAAAGTGCATTATTTTTGTAAAGTATATTTACTTAATAATTAATTACAGTGTTAATTATTTTACATATATTTTTTTATTTATTTAGGTGTTTCTAAGTATTAAATTTCTTTTTCTCCCATTTTTTAACTCATTACTTCTTCCTAATTAATTACATTGTTAATTTTGTTATATGATTGCATTAAATCTAACTAGGTGTTTCTAAGTTATAATTTTCTGATTTTTTTTTCGAAATAATATAAAAGTACATGATTTTTTAAAGTATATTTATTTAGTAATTAATTACGGTGTTAATTATTTTACATATTTTTTAATCTAATTGGGTGTTTCTAATTATTAAATTTCCTTTTCTCCCATTTTTTGAATTATTACTTCTTCCCATTTAATTAAGTTTTTAATTGTGTTATATGAATGTATTAAATCTACTTAAGTCTTTCTAAGTTTTAAATTTCTGGGTTTTTTTAAAAAAAAATCATAGAAAAGCCTTTATTCTTCTTAATTAAAGTTTGGTTTGGTTTCACAAACCTTTCAGACTATTTAATCTTATCTCAACATCCAAATACTATTCAAGCACAAACATTTTTTAATTTCAAATTTTTAAATTTTTCATCTAATTATTACCTAATTATTACAGCTTCTAAAACTTCCAAAAAAAATTAACATTTTCAAATTTAAAAAAAAAATAATATTATAATCTTCTTTTAAATTTATAATTTCTTTGTTCAACTTTTTTTCTCTCATTTTTCAAAATCTTATAAAAATCTTAACTCAAGTTATTTCACTGGTTATAACTTCAATCCGTGCATGCTCTTTCTAGATCTATTCATAAATGATGTTTAGTAATGAGAGTTGCAACTGCTGGCCTGCCCCATTGATCACTTCCTACTTAGTGCATCAGCTACAATATAGGCTTTGTTAGGGTGATAGTTGAAGGCACTAGACTTGATAAAACCCTTGTCTAATAAATCTAACAAATGCTCTTTAAGTTCTGCTAGCTTGGATGGTGCAATTTAGTAAGGGGCCTTAGAAAGATGTGCCGTACATTGAACTAACTCAATGGCAAGTGTTCAGGGAATACTTATGGATACTCTCGCAACCTGAACAACAGATATATAACTGGTGGGAGAGAACGCACTCGTGATCCCACAAGCCAAAGCCCACCTCCCTTTGGAGGCTTGAATACCAACTCCCTTTTTGAACATCCAATACTAGCCTAGTTGGAAGTTAGCCAATTCATCCCAACATTACAATTGATAAATGTAGTTTTCACATCCATTATGAAAAGCTCCAAATTTAAATGAGCAACTATAACCAGAATGAGATGAATTGAAGCAAATCTCACCATAGGGAAGAATTTTTCTTCTTAATCTACACCCTTTCTTTGGGTATAGCACATCTTGTAGATTTACACCCACCCTCTTATAGCAGTTGAATCTACCACAACACTGAAGTTTGTAGATAAAACAAACCAGAAGTCTATAACGTAGATTAATGATTAAGAACTTCAAAACATATGGAAGGACAATATCACCACATAAAAAAGTCATACGAATTGAACAAATCAAGTATGTAAATTCAGTAGAACAGTATGGAAGAAGTGATACTATATACGAAAGAAACCTGCTCGGACTTTTAAACCAAACAGTGATACTTGTCAAGAACCTCACCCTCGGCAAAAACCTCAGGTTTGGTTTGAGACAAAATTACTTTTTTCCCTTTCAAAATTCAAACCTAAACGAATCTGAAACAGTGAAGATTTAACAGAAAGTCGATTCTCTATTTTGAAGAAGTTGCCATTTCCTTTACCCGTCCATGGATACTTTCTTTAGTCTTTACCGAAAGATCGTTCATTATTCCATCAAAAGGAAGGCTGGCAAGGCTAACTTTGCTTAAAGCTTCCCTTCCACAGCTTTCTCAACAAATAGAGTATCAATATAATTTTGAAGAAACCACCTAGTTTCCTTCTATTATACAAAATCAAAATTTAAAAATTAAAAGAATCATTAAATAGAAAAACAATGCAAAAACGAGAATACCAAATTTGGGGCACAAAGAGAAAAAAACGTAAATCAAAATAATATCACTAACCCCGCTTCAATGCGCGCAATAGACGCTTGATCCCATCACAAAAAAATAGTCTGCAGCAACTGAATGCCCCAACACAAGGAAAAATCAGTCAACTTGCCTTTTAATAGATTAAGGCTGTGTTAATTGGGTAGTGAGATCACTCCACTAGTATTCAATATTTTATCATTACTTCTCACATACTTTTTACTACTGTTCAGTATTTTATCATTACTTTTTTACTACTATTTACAAATCATCTGAGATCTCTTCACTATCCAAACGTAGCCTAAGAATTCTGGTAGGACGATGAAACAACATTGGTTCTGAAAAATCATTTTAGATGATAACAATATGATCATAACTATTATCGTCAATATTGTCAATCATGAGAACAAATGCTATTTAGAATCTTTTTTTTTTATTTTTTGATAAATACACCACATTCCATTAAAATCAAGTCAGTTTTCTGAGTAAAGCAATTAAAAGCAATTTTTTAGTACTAGTACTGCACAATCACACAAAAAGGAGAATACATTTGTATAGAACCCCAATATAAATTACTAGAAAGAAATAAAGACTAACTAAAAGCAAGTATCTGCTAAACTAAACATTACAATATCTAAACTCTAGGGCATCCAATGCTCAGAGTTTTGATCATCTAATACGTTTAATAATAAAGGTAGAGTTGCAGTACTTGACAACTACAAAGGTTGATTCGAGAGTGCTTCTATCAAATAAGTTTTCTCAATTTGATTGTTTAGATAATGGGATCAATCAACAAAACAAATCTGGGATTAAATCCTGCAAACCTCTAGAACCATTTTTTGTAAATTGAAATTAAATAAGATTAGGCGAATTGGGCACTCACTGGAAAAAATAAATAAATAAATAAACAATCCAAATATAATTGTATGAATCTACAGCTCAACACTGAGGTTCGTAGATGAAACAACCCTTCTGTCTATATCGCAGATTAATGATTAAGAATTTCAAAACATATGGAAGGAAAATATGACCACATAAAAAAGTCATACGAATTGAAAAAATCAAGTACGTAAATTTAGCATAATAGTATGGAAAAAGTGATACTATTATACGAAAGAAACCTGCTTGGCCTTATAACCTAACCAGGTTACTTGTCAGGAACCTCACCCTCAGCAGAAACCTCGAGTTTCGGATTATTATGAAAACATTACTTTTTTCCCCTTCAAAACTCAAACCTAAATGAATCTGAAACCGTGAAGATTTAACTGAAAGTTGATTATCTATTTTGAAGAAGTTGCCTTTTCCTTTGCCCGTCTTTGGATACTTTCTTTACAGGAAGATTGTTGGTTATTCCATCAAAGGGAAGGCTGGCAAGGCTGACTTTGCTTGAAGCTTCCCTTCCACAACTTTCTCAACAACTAGAGTATTAATGTAGTTTTGAACAACCCACCTAGTTTCCTTCTATTATACAGAATCAAATTTTAAAAAGTGAAAAGAATCATTAAATAGAACAAAAATGCAAAATTGAGAATACCAAATTTGGGGCAGAAAAAGAAAAAATGAAAAGTAAAATAATACTACTAACCCTAGTCTTCAATGCAGTAGACGCTTGATCGATCCCATCCCTTAAAAATAGATCTACAGCAAATGAATACCCCAAAATAAGGAAAAATAAGCCAACTCGCCTTTTAATAGATTAAGGTTGTGGATGGGTAGTTATATCACTCCATTACTATTCAATATTTTATCATTAATTTTCACTTACGTATTTTTCACTACTTTTTATTACTGTTCAATATGTTATCATTATTTTTTCACTATTATTGACAGATCATCTAATATCACCTAGTCACTATCCAAAGTAGCCTAAGAATTTTGGCAGAGCGATGAAACTATTAGGTCATATAACCTGAGTCGAAATTATTACACGTGTATAGCAGTTAGTTATGTTAGTTATTTTCCCATATGTGTATAAATAGACCTCAGACTAATGTAAGAGTGTTCAATATATTCAATACAATTCAATACATTTTCTCTCCAAGATTCTTTTGCTCTCTGTTTTTTCTTGCATTTTATTTCTCTTTTGTTCAACTTGATATGGTATCAGAAGAATTTGAAGAAGAACTTGAAGAAGACTCTGATATGAATTCGAATGAAAATGTTCCTTTGTTCAATTTTGCTCGTCATTCGAATTCTATGCTCGAGGATTTCTCCAACCCGTATTTTCTCCATCATGGGGAAAGCCTTGGATCAATCTTGGTGTCTCAACCTTTGAATGGTGAGAATTATTATACGTGGAGCAGATCAATGTTGACAGCTCTCAATGCCAAGAACAAGACGGGTTTCGTAGATGGAACTTTTTCTTGCCCTACAAATCAGACTGATCCATTGTATATTCAATGGTTTCGATGTAATAACATGGTCCTTTCGTGGATCCTTAATTCTCTTACACGAGAAATTGCTGCTAGTGTTATCAGTACCTCTATTGCTGAAGAGGTTTGGAAAAATCTGAAAACAAGATTTACACAAGGTAATGGTCCTAGTCTTTTTCAACTCAAGAAAGATCTTGCTTCTTTAATTCAAGATCAACATTCTGTTAGTTCTTATTACACGAGGCTGAAAGCTCTATGGGATGAATTTTCCACTGTAAAACCAATTCCAAGCTGTTCTTGCAATCCGGGCTGTTCTTGTGGAGCTTTGAAGAAAGTAATTGATCAACATCAGAATGAATATGTTGTTCAGTTTTTAATGGGTCTCAATGATTCATTTACACATATTCGGGGTCAAATTTTATTAATGGATTCATTGCCATCCATTGACAGAGTTTTATCTCTGACTTTACAAGAAGAAAAGCAAAGAAAAGTTGTGGGATGTTCTGTGTTATCTAAATCTGCTGCTTTGTTTAGCAAGAATGTGGCTGTTCCTGCAACAAATTTCAAGAACTATCAAAAGTCAAGATCTAAGCCAGTTTGCACTCATTGTGGTCTCACTGGTCATACAATTGATAGATGCTACAAGTTGCATGGATATCCTCCTGGATATCGACAGAATCCAAGAACAAGAACATCTTATGTGCATCAAGTTTCATTATCTTCAAATGTTTCTAATGAGGCATCTACAAATTCATCCATTCCTCAATTCCCATTTACCCAAGAACAGTGTAAACAACTTCTTTCATTCCTTCAAACCTCTTCACAAACACTTCCTCAACCAACAGCAATGAATGCTATGACAAATTCAACCTCTAATTCCTTGAGTTTATCAGGTATGGTTAATTCACCTGAATCTATTTTTACACAGTCAAATTCCTGGATAATTGATAGTGGTACTACTGACCATATGGTCAGTTCTCTTTCGCATCTCACTACAATTATTTTTGTCAAAAATACTTCTGTAAAATTGCCAAATGGAACATGTGTTCCTGTGACACATATTGGAACTGTTCAATTATCAGAATCTTTGACTCTTCATAATGTTCTATATGTCCCTTCTTTTTCTTTTAATCTCATTTCAGTCAAGAAACTTGCTGAACTCATGTTGTTTTCTTTTCCTTTCTGATTTCTGTTTCATACAGGACCTACACTCTTGGAAGACAATTGGAGTGGCTAAGCAAGTGGCTCGGTTATATCTGTTGCAAGCATCTATTAACAATTCTAGTGCTTTTTCTGCTGTTAACTCTACTGTAAATCTTTCCTCTTTTGATCTTTGGCATTTTAGGTTAGGTCATCCTTCCATCAAAAAGATTCAAACAATTCATAAGTCAATACCTAATATTACTACTTCTTCCAACTTCACTTGTAATATCTGTCCAATGGCAAAACATAAAAGATTGCCATTCAATGTTAGTGATTCTATTAGTAATAAAGTTTTTGATTTGATACATTGTGACATCTGGGGCCCTTTCTCTGTTGAATCCATTACTGGTTTTAGATATTTTCTCTCAATTGTAGATGATCACTCACGTTGTACTTGGGTGTATCTAATGAAAAATAAGTCTGACACTCGACCTCTACTTCAGTCATTTTTTACACTCATTAAGACACAATTTGATATTAATATCAAAACAATAAGGACTGATAGAGGAGCTGAGTTTGATATCCCAGATTTTTATTCTTCTAAAGGGGTCATACATCAACAAACCTGTGTAGCTACACCTCAACAAAATAGTGTAGTTGAGCGTAAACATCAACATCTCTTAAATATGGCACGATCTCTTAGATTCCATGCAAATTTGCCTCTCATTTTCTGGAGTGAGTGTGTTCTCACAGCAGCTCACTTAATAAATAGAACTCCCTCTCCTTTGTTGTCTGATAAAACACCATATGAAATTCTTTTCTCTAAACCACCAAATTATTCTAATCTTCGAGTCTTTGGTTGTCTATGTTTTGCATCCACTCTAGCTCATAATCGTTCTAAGTTTGCATCTAGAGCTCATCCTTGTATCTTTCTTGGATATCCATATGGCACCAAGGGTTACAAACTATATGATTTAGAAACCAATACCATTTATTTGTCCAGAGATGTTATATTTCGAGAATCTGTTTTTCCTTTCAAAACTGGTTATGATCTTTCCACTAAATCAGTAGTCATACCAGTACCACAAACAGATGATCTTGCTTCTGATTATACACTCAGATTACCTACAACCCAGATCACTCATACAACTCAGATTTCAAACCCCATAAATGATCACATAAACAACTTACCTCCAACTGATTTTCAGTCCAGTTCTGATTCTGTTTCCTCACAACTTCCTACTAGAAAATCCACTAGAATACATAAGCCTCCATCATATCTTGCAGATTATCATTGCAACCTAGCCAACTCTGCAGAGGCCACTTCATCATCTGACTCCTTGAGCAAAGGTTCAATCTCAGGTACTAAATATCCACTTTCCTCTTTCATATCATATTCTAACCTTTCTTTTTCTCATAAAGCTTTCACACTTTCTATTTCTTCTCACAAAGAACCAACATCCTTCAAAGAAGCCATACAACACAGTCAATGGTGTGATGCTATGGGTGCTGAAATCAAAGCTTTGGAAGATAATCAAACTTGGACACTAACTCACTTGCCTCCCAACAAGCAAGCTGTTGGATGTAAGTGGGTTTACAAGATAAAATACAACTCAAATGGTTCTGTTGAAAGATATAAAGCCCGATTAGTTGCTAAGGGCTATACACAGCAAGAGGGGCTGGATTATTTGGAAACTTTTTCCCCAGTTGCCAAGCTAGTTACTATGAGAGTACTCTTAGCCATTGCTGCATCTAAAAATTGGTCTTTACACCAATTAGATGTCAACAATGCATTCTTGCATGGAGACTTAGATGAAGAAGTCTACATGTCCCTTCCTCCTGACTTTCATTGCCATTCAAGTGGATCTTCTGCTCAGGGGGAGTTTTTGCCATCTGTTAAAGCTAATAATCCTCAGTTTGTGTGTAAGTTGAATAAGTCCTTATATGGACTCAAGCAGGCATCAAGACAGTGGTTCTCAAAGTTCTCCTCTGCATTGATGAATCATGGTTCTGTTCAATCTTCAGCTGATCCAACCTTGTTTACTCGACAGAAAAACAGTTCATTCATTGCATTACTGGTTTATGTAGATGATATCATCATCACCAGTAATGAGGATGCTGTTGTAGCTGATTTAAAACAATTTCTTCACTCTCAATTCAAGCTCAAAGACCTTGGACCTTTGAAGTATTTCCTTGGTCTTGAGATTGCTCGATCCACCAAAGGAATCACTATCTCACAGAGAAAGTCTTACACGAGAAATTGCTGCTAGTGTTATCAGTACCTCTATTGCTGAAGAGGTTTGGAAAAATCTGAAAACAAGATTTACACAAGGTAATGGTCCTAGTCTTTTTCAACTCAAGAAAGATCTTGCTTCTTTAATTCAAGATCAACATTCTGTTAGTTCTTATTACACGAGGCTGAAAGCTCTATGGGATGAATTTTCCACTGTAAAACCAATTCCAAGCTGTTCTTGCAATCCGGGCTGTTCTTGTGGAGCTTTGAAGAAAGTAATTGATCAACATCAGAATGAATATGTTGTTCAGTTTTTAATGGGTCTCAATGATTCATTTACACATATTCGGGGTCAAATTTTATTAATGGATCCATTGCCATCCATTGACAGAGTTTTATCTCTGACTTTACAAGAAGAAAAGCAAAGAAAAGTTGTGGGATGTTCTGTGTTATCTGAATCTGCTGCTTTGTTTAGCAAAATGTGGCTGTTCCTGCAACAAATTTCAAGAACTATCAAAAGTCAAGATCTAAGCCAGTTTGCACTCATTGTGGTCTCACTGGTCATACAATTGATAGATGCTACAAGTTGCATGGATATCCTCCTGGATATCGACAGAATCCAAGAACAAGAACATCTTCTGTGCATCAAGTTTCATTATCTTCAAATGTTTCTGATGAGGCATCTACAAATTCATCCATTCCTCAATTCCCATTTACCCAAGAACAGTGTAAACAACTTCTTTCATTCCTTCAAACCTCTTCACAAACACTTCCTCAACCAACAGCAATGAATGCTATGACAAATTCAACCTCTAATTCCTTGAGTTTATCAGGTATGGTTAATTCACCTGAATCTATTTTTACACAGTCAAATTCCTGGATAATTGATAGTGGTGCTACTGACCATATGGTCAGTTCTCTTTCGCATCTCACTACAATTATTTCTGTCAAAAATACTTCTGTAAAATTGCCAAATGGAACATGTGTTCCTGTGACACATATTGGAACTGTTCAATTATCAGAATCTTTGATTCTTCATAATGTTCTATATGTCCCTTCTTTTTCTTTTAATCTCATTTCAGTCAAGAAACTTGCTGAAAACTCATGTTGTTTTCTTTTCCTTTCTGATTTCTGTTTCATACAGGACCTACACTCTTGGAAGACGATTGGAGTGGCTAAGCAAGTGGCTGGGTTATATCTGTTGCAAGCATCTATTAACAATTCTAGTGCTTTTTCTGCTGTTAACTCTACTGTAAACCTTTCCTCTTTTGATCTTTGGCATTTTAGGTTAGGTCATCCTTCCATCAAAAAGATTCAAACAATTCATAAGTCAATACCTGATATTACTACTTCTTCCAACTTCACTTGTAATATCTGTCCAATGGCAAAACATAAAAGATTGCCATTCAATGTTAGTGATTCTATAGTAATAAAGTTTTTGATTTGATACATTGTGACATCTGGGGCCCTTTCTCTGTTGAATCCATTACTGGTTTTAGATATTTCCTCTCAATTGTAGATGATCACTCACGTTGTACTTGGTGTATCTAATGAAAAATAAGTCTGACACTCGACCTCTACTTAGTCATTTTTTACACTCATTAAGACACAATTTGATATTAATATCAAAACAATAAGGACTGATAGAGGAGCTGATTTGATATCCCAGATTTTTATTCTTCTAAAGGGGTCATACATCAACAAACCTGTGTAGCTACACCTCAACAAAATGGTGTAGTTGAGCGTAAACATCAACATCTCTTAAATATGGCACGATCTCTTAGATTCCATGCAAATTTGCCTCTCATTTTCTGGAGTGAGTGTGTTCTCACAGCAGCTCACTTAATAAATAGAACTCCCTCTCCTTTGTTGTCTGATAAAACACCATATGAAATTCTTTTCTCTAAACCACCAAATTATTCTAATCTTCGAGTCTTTGGTTGTCTATGTTTTGCATCCACTCTAGCTCATAATCGTTCTAAGTTTGCATCTAGAGCTCATCCTTGTATCTTTCTTGGATATCCATATGGCACCAAGGGTTACAAACTATATGATTTAGAAACCAATACCATTTATTTGTCCAGAGATGTTATATTTCGAGAATCTGTTTTTCCTTTCAAAACTGGTTATGATCTTTCCACTAAATCAGTAGTCATACCAGTACCACAAACAGATGATCTTGCTTCTGATTATACACTCAGATTACCTACAACCCAGATCACTCATACAACTCAGATTTCAAACCCCATAAATGATCACATAAACAACTTACCTCCAACTGATTTTCAGTCCAGTTCTGATTTCGTTTCCTCAAACTTCTACTAGAAAATCCACTAGAATACATAAGCCTCCATCATATCTTAAGATTATCATTGCAACTTAGCCAACTCTGAGAGGCCACTTCATCATCTGACTCCTTGAGCAAAGGTTCAATTCAGGTACTAAATATCCACTTTCCTCTTTCATATCATATTCTAACCTTTCTTTTCTCATAAAGCTTTCACACTTTCTATTTCTTCTCCAAAGAACCAACATCTTTCAAGAAGCCATACAACAAGTCATGGTGTGATGCTAGGTGCTGAAATCAAAGCTTTGGAAATAATAAAACTTGGACACTAACTCACTTGCCTCCCACAAGCAAGTTGTTGGATGTAATGGGTTTACAAGATAAAATACAATCAAATGGTTCTGTTGAAAGATATAAAGCCCGATTAGTTGCTAAGGGCTATACACAGCAAGAGGGGCTGGATTATTTGGAAACTTTTTCCCCAGTTGCCAAGCTAGTTACTGTGAGAGTACTCTTAGCCATTGCTGCATCTAAAAATTGGTCTTTACACCAATTAGATGTCAACAATGCATTCTTGCATGGAGACTTAGATGAAGAAGTCTACATGTCCCTTCCTCCTGGTTTTCATTGCCATTCAAGTGGATCTTCTGCTCAGGGGGAGTTTTTGCCATCTGTTAAAGCTAATAATCCTCAGTTTGTGTGTAAGTTGAATAAGTCCTTATATGGACTCAAGCAGGCATCAAGACAGTGGTTCTCAAAGTTCTCCTCTGCATTGATGAATCATGGTTTTGTTCAATCTTCAGCTGATCCAACCTTGTTTACTCGACAGAAAAACAGTTCATTCATTGCATTACTGGTTTATGTAGATGATATCATCATCACCAGTAATGAGGATGCTGTTGTAGCTGATTTAAAACAATTTCTTCACTCTCAATTCAAGCTCAAAGACCTTGGACCTTTGAAGTATTTCCTTGGTCTTGAGATTGCTCGATCCACCAAAGGAATCACTATCTCACAGAGAAAGTATGCACTTGAAATACTTTCTGATTCAGGCTATTTAGCATGCAAGCCTGCTTCATTCCCTATGGATCAAAATCTGAGACTCTCCAAGACAGAAGGAACAACTCTTCCAGATCCACTCTGTTATAGAAGATTAGTGGGTCGACTCCTTTACCTAACAATTACAAGACTTGACTTGTCATTTGCTGTTCATATTCTAAGTCAGTATGTTGCAAATCCCACTGATGCTCATCTGGCAGCTACTCATCGTGTCCTAAGATATATCAAAAGTAATCCTGGCCAAGGGATATTCTTCCCTTCATCTAGTGATCTACAACTCAAAGCCTTTTGTGATGCAGACTGGGCTGCATGCAGGGATACTAGAAAATCAATAACTGGTTTTTGTATTTTTCTTGGCCAATCACTTGTCTCATGGAAATCCAAGAAACAAAACACAATATCTAAATCCACAGCAGATGCTGAATATCGTGCTATGGCAACAACTACATGTGAGATTACTTGGCTGCAACACTTACTAAAGGATCTGTCTACGCCTCAACTCAAACCAGCAGTACTTTTTTGTGACAATGAGGCTGCTATTCATATAGCTGCAAATCCAGTTTTCCATGAACAAACAAAACATATTGACATAGATTGTCATATTGTTCGAGAAAAATTACTGGCAGGAACTCTAAAAACATTGCATGTTTCTTCAGTTCATCAAGTAGCAGACATTTTGACTAAGCCTCTTGGTTTCAATCCTTTCTCAAATATTCTCTCCAAGATGGGTGTTATTAACATTTACACTCCATCTTGAGGGGGAGTATTAGATCATATAAGCTGAGTCAAAATTATTACACGTGTATAGCAGTTAGTTATGTTAGTTATTTTCCCATATGTGTATAAATAGACCTCAGATTAATGTAAGAGTGTGCAATATATTCAATACAATTCAAAACATTTTCTCTCCAAGATTCTTTTGCTCTCTGTTTTTTCTTGCATTTTATTTCTCTTTTGTTCAACTTGATAGAAACAACATTACTTATGAAAAATCATTTTAGATGATAGCAATATTATAATTACTATCGTCAAATTTGTCAATCATGAGAGCAAATGCTATTTAGAATCTAGATATATAATGAAAAAATGCAGAGAATCAGTTTTTTGAGTAAAGCTGTTGAAAGCAATTTTTTAGTATTAGTGCAGAATCACACAAAAAGGAGAATACATTTGTATAGAACCCGATATATCTTACTAGAAAGAAACCAATTAAGGCGAACTACAAGCAAGTATCCGATAAACAAAACATTACAATATCTAAACTCTGGGGCATCCAATGCTCAGAGTTTTCATCCAGTATGTCTAATAATAAAGCTGGAATTGCAGTTGACAAATACAAAGTTTGATTCAAAAGTGCTTTTTTCAAACCATTTTTCTCAATTTGATCCCATAATCTAATTAGATTATGGGATCAATGATCAACAACCAAAAAAAAAATTTTTAAAAACAAATCTGGGATCAAACCCTTCAAACCTCTAGAACTATTTTTTGAAAATTGAAATTATATTAGATCAAGGCTGGGAATTGGGCACTCATTGAAGAAAAAAAATCCAAATAGAATTATATGAATCTACCACAACACTGAGGTTTTGTAGATAAAACAAACCCTTCTGTCTATATCGTAGATTAATGATTAAGAATTTCAAAACATATGGAAGGACAATATGACAACATAAAAAAGTCATACGAATTGAACAAATCAAGCATGCAAAATTAGTAGAACAGTATGGAAGAAGTGATACTATATATGAAAGAAAATTGCTTGGCCTTTTAATCCAAGCAGTGATACTTGTCAGGAACCTCACCCTCAGCCAAAACATCGAGTTTGGTTCAGTGCAAAATTACTTTTTTACCCTTCAAAATTCAATAAATGAATCTGAAACCGTGAAGATTTACGAAAGGGAGTGGCTAGGGGCCGGACAGGTGAATTAGAGACTTTGACACCATCTAATAGAATTTTGACACATAAGAGTTTCAAGTGAAAAATTAATAGAACTGCAAGTAGGTAAGTAAATCCTACTTTTTGTCTCCTCTCTCTCTCTGTCGCTCTCCTCTCTTCCCTCTCTCTCCTTGGTAGTGTCCTCTCTCCTTACTTTGCCATTGCTTAGAGGAGAATCGAGTTTATTTTTTTTCTCTTCTTGTTGTGAGCATAACACGGCAGTGCAAATTCTTTTCTTTTTTTCTTTCTCTTCTTGCTGGGAGTAGAACATAGCGGTGAGAATTCTTGGTTTTTTTCTTTCTCTTCTTGCTAGGAGTAGAACACGGCAGTGCAAAGTCTTATTTTTTTTTTCCTCTTCTTGCTAGGTGTAGCAAATAATAGTGCAATTCGTAATTTTTTTTATTCTCTTCTTGCTGGGAGTAGAACACAGCAGCTTTATACATATCTTCTTCAAGGATGAAGAAGAAGATAGTTCATGAGTCTAGGCTTTTGTTGGTGTTTCAATGTATTTGGGTGTTTATTGTCTGTCCATAAACATTTGCAAATTCATAAAGAAAAGCACAAAAATTTGGATGCATATGCCAAAAATCAATCGACATAGGCAAAAACAAAGAAAGAGAGAGAAGAGAGGGGGAGAAAGAGAGAGAACGACGGGCGAATGGGAGGGGGAGAGAGAAAGTGAGATTTGTTGTGTGTGGTTCTATTGTTCTTCTTTTAAGATGCTTCTGTGCAAGAATTTGATTGGAGGGTGTAAAACTCTCTTATTCACCTAATCCTGTTTGAAGTTAATCTCTTTACGAAAAGTCGATTATCTAGTTTTCAAGGCTTGGCAAAAGAACTTGCCCCCTTTTTGTAAGCCAATAAAGAAATCAGAATGCCCAAGAAAAAATATATACTAAAATAAATGTTCTGATAGAGTACCGAATGAAACCAATTAAACATCATAAAGACCACAAGAAAATTATCGAAGGAAGAAAAAAAAAAGGGAAATCAAGAGTAGAATTAAAAAATAATATTATAACAATATTTTATTCAACTTTTAACTTTCATTTCATCTAATCTCATATCAACTCACTATCTAAACTAAGCGTTTATTAGTCGATTTTCTTCTCTCATTCTAGCCCACTCATAAATCAATCCCCTCCCTTAGCCTTGAAGACTCAATCTCTCCCAGTAATCTCTGTTTCTGCTTTTGATTTTCCTTAATTTTTCTCAATTCGAAGATCTTATTATTTTTGTTTTAAGATTTGAAAAAGTGAAATTGTTTATTGTATTTTGTTTAGAAGTTTAATAAATTGTAAATTAGATAAAATGAGATGATTTCACTATCCAAACCAGGCCTAAAATCAGTAGTCATTAGCTATGCCCTGCCAAAATTCGCTGCAAAATAATAATTGGACCGCCATTACATTTAGCAATACAATCAATTGAAAAATGAGTAGTACTTTTTGGCCAAACTAATTGAGTTCTTCTACTTATCATCTCTACACCACATACTTGCTAAGAAAAAAAGAAGTATGTGTATGGTACATAAATAATGAGTAGATTTATTCTTTAAAAATAATAGTTAACTAGAAGTTATATGAAATTCGAAGGAAATATGAAATGGGTAATGATACCCTTGCGTTTACTTTACTATTGTTTTGTTGCTCAATCCACGCGATTTTTTTCTTCTGAATTTTAACTTTGAGATTTAAAATCATTGTCAAAATGCTAAGACTCATTTTCCCTTCACGCCCAACACTGTCACTCTCCCCTTCCAAGCCCGAGGTCTATACTCTCGCTCATGAGCACTCTCTCCCTCTTTCTCATAGACACTATAATAGATTTGGATTTTTATGTCGTTTTAAAATTTGTGACGGTTAAGAAACCGTCACCAAATATAACCTTTAGTGACGGTTTCCGCAAACCATCACTAAAATTGGAAAATAAATTAAGCAACATTCGAACGTTAAAAATAGGCTAGCATTTTTTAGATCAGTACATTCGAACGTATATCATTAGACATGCGAACGTAGACAATACATTCAAACATATAGTTACACGTACGAATAGTTTTGTAGTTTATTTGAACGTTAAAATATATAAGTGTGAACATACTATTTTAAAATTAAATTTATATTATCTAAACGAATTACATTTGAACGTTATTATAGACATGCATACCTTACTACTATATAGTTCAAATGTAATCTCTTCTCGTGAGAATGGTATGTATTCATGTTTGAACATATGTGCTTAAGGTTCAAACGTTTGAATGCTAAAAATTAAATCTACAATTTAAATATCCAAACCAAAATAAATAATATAATATCAAATAGGAAATTGCAAATTAAAAGATTGTTGAGAATTGAATTACATAAACATGAAATATATTAACTGATATTGTTCTTTACATAAAGATAACAAAAACTGACATGAAATGATAAACAAAATGGATCAGTTGAGTTATGAGTATGCATTGTTTAAATATGTACGAAATTTGTCTAACAACATATTGACCTTTTTCGTTTAGGATATCTAAACGATGGCCTGTTGAGGATATAGTGTCCTCTATAAGGGTGGGTAGTGAGGGCCTACACCTCGCTACCTTGCCCCCGTCTACCCTACCCCACATGGTGGAGCAGGCAACCACGCTCACCCATGTTGGGGAAAGGGGCCCCACCACTCAAGGAGGATTTGGCCCCAGCAGGGTTAGGCATATATGTCATAATTGATGTTGGCGAGAAAATATAATATGCAATAAAACTTGCATTCAAAATTACCACCAACGAGGTAGAGTATGAGACATTATTGGTAAGACTCGCCTTGGAGGAAATGTTAGGAGCAAAAGAAGTCGAAGTAACGGGAGAATACATGGCAAGGGGAGAAAAGCTTAAGGTGTACCTACAACGAGTATGGAAAAGGTGTGACCATTTCCAGTATTTCGATGCTCAACATATACCACAAGAAGACAACTGGAAGGTGGACATATTAGCGCAAGCTGCCTTGAGCATTGATGAGTCAATCCCACCCTGGGAGGTGACCCCCAAGACACTAGAAACCCCCTCAGATGGGCTTAAGATGTCAGAGATAAGGTTAGGAGCCCCTTCAGGGGGCACTCAATTTGATGAAGTATCTAACTGTCAGTGAACTCCCCAACGAGAAGTGGGAGGCGAGAAAGGTAAAGACAAGGCAGCTCAATTCACTCTAATGGGCGAGATATTATACAAGCGGATTCTTTCCACATCTCTTTGAGATGCATTTTATTAGAAGAAGCATAATACGTGATGGTGGAATTACACAAAAGGGTGTGCAGGAATCACTCTACGGAAGGACTATGGTGGGAAAGGGCCTGAAGGCGGGCTATTATTGGTCGTGAGCTCTTAGTAATGCAGAAGAATTCATTAAGAAGTGTATAAAAACTACACATGCCAATACCCCATTGCTCGTCACAAGAACTAATGTCGATCATCGCATCCTAGCCTTTCGCGCAATGGGGGGTCAACATCGTAGTACCCATTGTGACGCTCCCAAATTCCGCTTGGGATTGAACGGACATTTGAAGCGTCGAGACATGCAACACAAGGTTACCTGCCCCCGTTCATGACATATAAGATGCAATGTTCCTAACATGCATCTAGCATTATGCAATATTCGCAGCGGATTATTTTTTTTTTTCTTTAGCAATACTATGCACCAAACTAAAAATATCCCAAATACTTGAAACATATTTCATACATAAAAACATACTAAAAAGCCGTGATCACTACACTAGTCCAAAATGGTTGTGATCAAAAGAATACTTGAGATACAACTCCAAAAGTACAAGCATTAACCTAAGTTAAATACTATACCATCATCAACATCGCACCGTAGCCTAGATGACCGTATTCAGATGGTCAGATTCCAATTCTTCTTTGGGTCCTGTAACAAGATCTACCATTCGGGGGGAATGGTAGTTGGGACTACCACAGTGAGATTTGATTACAAATCTCAGTAAGTTAACATAAAACTCACACACAGGTTAAAGATGCATGCATGGCAGTAAAAGCATAAATGCATAAGTAAAGTCGTACATAAGCATAGCATAACTTGACATATAACATGACATAACCAGAACTTAAACGTGAACTGAACTTGACTTAACATGACATGAACTTGAGTTTAAAACATAACATGGACTTGAAATGTAGCATGAACGTAAACATGCATAACATAAATATGAACTTGAAAATAACATAAACTTGAACATATCATGACATAAACGTGAACTTGAGACATACTGTAAACGTGAACTTAACATGATGTGAACATGAACTTGGAACATAACTTGATCATGAACATAACATGTACGTGTACATAACAAAACATGAACTTGATCTGAAACTTGACTTATCATGCACTTGATCTGAAACTTGACTTAATACGTACTCCACAGTTGTTGTGGCCCCACGTATTCTACGTGTCACAATTGCTGTGTCTCACGTAGTGTATGCTCCACAGTTGTTGTGGCCCCATACTTCATGCTCCACAGTTGTTGTGGCCCCATGAATACACGTAACATAAAATATAATACGTACTCCACAGTTGTTGTGGCCCCACGTATACACGTAACATAAAATATAATACGTACTCCACAGTTGTTGTGGCCCCACGTATACACGTAACATAAAATATAATACGTACTCCACAGTTGTTGTGGCCCCACGTATACACGTAACATAAAATATAATACGTACTCCACAGTTGTTGTGGCCCCACGTATACACGTAACATAAAATATAATACGTACTCCACAGTTGTTGTGGCCCCACGTATACACGTAACATAAAATATAATACGTACTCCACAGTTGTTGTGGCCCCACGTATACACGTAACATAAAATATAATACGTACTCCACAGTTGTTGTGGCCCCACGTATACACGTAACATAAAATATAATACGTACTCCACAGTTGTTGTGGCCCCACGTATACACGTAACATAAAATATAATACGTACTCCACAGTTGTTGTGGCCCCACGTATACACGTAACATAAAAAATAATACGTACTCCACAGTTGTTGTGGCCCCACGTATACACGTAACATAAAAATATAATACGTACTCCACAGTTGTTGTGGCCCCACGTATATACGTAACATTAAATATAATACGTACTCCACAGTTGTTGTGGCCCCACGTATTCACGTAACATAAAATATAATACGTACTCCACAGTTGTTGTGGCCCCACGTATTATACGTAACATAACATGTCTTATCTTTCTTAATGCATGAGATATTAATTAATATCATATACTTTTCTAACATGGCGTATACTTGTAAATGGCACAATATGATTTAATCATAACATTTCATGGCATACTTAACATGGCATACTTATAACATACATCATTGTATGACAGAAAAGATTATGTAACAGATAATTATTCATGAGAGATTAAATCATACGTAGCAGATAAACATGTAATGACATAGCATGACATGGCATATACGATAACATACATACATAAATTGTAGTTCTCTTACCCATCACACATACACAATAAACTGATAGTAAGTTAGAGGCTAACTTACCTCGATCGTCGCGTTCTATGAGAATAGAGCGCGAGACACGAGGAACTGCACAACAGCTGGAAGAGGAACACTCAAGTCCTTAAGATTTTCACTTCTGAACTCAATTGCCATATTGTAAGCACTTGCAACACCACGGCCAACTTGAGGTTTCACTATACTCGGAAGAGATAAATTGACTTCAGAAAGCCTTTGCACTAAAACAAGTTCATTAAAATTATCAATAACAACCAAACAAACAACTCATTTCTCAATCCATATACTCTTAGCCATAGTCAACCACAAGATGACACCAGTCATCCCGGACTATAATCCATATCATCACTGCTTCGGGACACTGTCATACAGTTTCCCAACATTACACCATACGCTCCACACTTCTCTGCTACGCCATCCAACCCTTCGTGACACGCCATCCGGTGTATCACGACTTAGTACAGAGTACACTCACGTGAACTCTCTTCCATTCACACTACAAAACCCATCACTGCGATACACGTCTCACGGTGCATCGCTACGCGACACGGAGTACGCGCTACGCGTACTTCCTTCGCTACAACACTCATCAACACGATGCACATCACACGATGCATCGCCATACCACACGGAGTACACTACATGCGTACTCCCTTCCTTCTACGACCCACATCACTACAGCGCACGTCGCGCGGCGCGTCGCTGCATTACACAGAATACGCTACACGCGTATTCTCTTCACACAACCCGCCGTATCACATCTACGGCATCCATCTCACGCCTATACTTCACAGCACAGTCCACAAAACTACAAAATCAAGCCTAACACTTCACAACCACACTTCGTTTCACAACTACGCAGCGAACTCCACAAACACTAACTACACAGTCTACAGCCAACCAAATCAACTATGTTAAACATAAATAACTAAAGATAGAGGGTTATACCATCGACGGGATAACCCGTGCGTCGCTCGCTGCTCGTCACGAACATGCGTCGGAGGAGCATACGTGGCGGTACGGTGTCTGTCCACCACATAAAGTGGTAGTTTGGGCTTGAGAAAGGCTAGGCGTGGTCTTGGAAGACTCACGGTCGCCTTGTGATGGTCAAAGGTGGCGGAGCACGGCGGCATCACGCCGTGAACAGTAACTCCGAACGGTGAGCGGAGGAGACGCGAGGTAGCGAAAAGCCATAGAACTTCATGGAAAGCTAGGGAAAGGTAGAGGAACATGTGGTGGAGCTGTGGTGGCGAGGTGGTGGTCGGACGGTGGCTAACGGCGGCAGATCGGCCGTTTGAAACCATTTTTGGCCTTGGAGAGTGCGGGAGAGTGTGAGCTCTACGAAGCTCCGTTGGCCATGAAATTTCTTGGAGAGGTTCATGAGGATGAGAGGAACAAGATGGTGGTGGTGAAACACCACGGGTGGCCGTGTACGGCGGCGCACGGTGGTGCAACCGAACGGGTGTTTTGAGAAACCCATATGAGAAAAAGTGAGAGTTTGGGAAAAAGAAAGACATGGGGAGGAAGCCCTTGATGTGGTGAATCCAATGGTGGTGCTTGGTGGCTGATTTGGCCGTGTATGGTGGTCCAAAATGGTGAAAAGCCTTAAAAACCCATTTGTTTGGAGGCGAGAGTGGCGGCTAACCGTGGCTCGGATGGAGGTGAAACTTGGAGGGGATGTTCACCGGTGAGAGGGGAAGAAATCTGGGTGGGTGGTGTAGTCCACGCCGCCGGCGAGCGGCGGTTCTGGGCGGAGAAAGAAATCGGCAACAGGGGAGAAAACAGGGCAGGGGCAGCAACTTCCGGGGGCTCTCGGCGACTAACGGCTGGTCCGATGGCTCTGAAAATTGGTGTGTATGAACTATGGTGAAAGGGGAAGAGAATGGCGGGGGTGGTGTACGACACCTCCACCGGACGGCGGAGAAACGGGCGGTCAAAGGGGCGGCGACGGTAATGAGACAAGAAGGAAGAGCACGGGAAGAGAGAGAGAATTGGTGGCCGGCGTTGCACACCTCCGGTGCAGATGTGTTCGCCGGTGAGGGAGGGACATGCCGGAGGTGGAGGTGAGGCACGGCGGCCGGAGGTGGCGCCGGTAGGAAGCTAGAACCGATCAGCTATGGTGGAAGGGTGTAAGTCGACCATGGAGAGAAGGAGAGGAAAGAGAAGAAAAAAAAAGAAAAAAGGAAAAATGAAGGAAAAAGGGTAGGAGCCTAGGTAATAAACTTCAATCCTACGTTTTGGGATCCTCAAATAATTCAACGGTGAATTAAAACACTGATTAAAAACGCGTAAATGTTTTATTTTAAATAAAACACTTTAAATAAAACACCACGATGAATTAAGGTAGAATATTATTTTATAAACTAAAATTTATAAAATAATATTTCCTCATCATTATATAAAATGATAAAGTACCGTTAATTAATCGAAGATGATAAAACCAATTAATTTAAATAAGAGTTTTCAACGTAAAATTAAACATCTTAATATCTTAAAACAACTAAAATATTTAATCTAAGTAATTATCCACAATTATAATATTTTCAGAGCTCATTAAATTATTATAATTGTGCTACTTTAAAAACAAGCTTATCTAATACTTTGAAATTCGATGGATAAGATCCGGGAAAACACCATCGAGGTACAACACTTAGGATAAAACTGTTCATGATTTTACAGCTGTCGGTGAAGAACAAATTACGTGATTTACGGAAAAGATAATCTATACGCGTGATTCCAGATGAGGGTAAAGACGAGAGAGATTGTAACTGCTATCGGGAAAGAAACCAAAACGGATTGTCTTGCCGTCTACTATGCGTGAAAAGAAAAGAGAAGGGTGAGGAGATAAGACTAAATTTTAGCGGACTGTTACACCCATACCCCTGGCAAAAGAGGAGTAAAGTTTGCTATCATTGTTGTAGGCTATTTCAAGAAATGTGTGGAAGCAGATGACAACGATTACAACTAGGAACATCACAAAATTCCTTTATAAAGTCATCATATGCCAATTTGGTATGCCTCGAAGCACAATTTTGGACTAATAGATGACAATTCAAGTCAAATACACCTCTCTGGGTCATCTCCAGACCAATGGGCAGGTCGAGGCTACCAATAAAACTATGCTTAGTAGTTGAAGAAAAGATTGGTGAGCAAAAAGAGAACATGGGCTGAGGAAATCCCAAGAGTCTTATGGGCATTTAGGACAACCATGAAGACCTCGATAGGAGAAATTCCATTCGCCATGGCCTATGAGAGTGAAGTCCTGATACCCGTTAAGGTCAAGATACCAAGCTATAGAGTCCAACATTACGACGAAGAGTCAAAGAACAAAGAGAATCTTGACCTACTAGAGGAAAGAAGGTAAAAAGCAGAAATCAAGATGACCGCTTACAAAAGAAAGATGGAGCACTATTTTAACAGAAGGGTCAAACCTAGGTCATTCAAAGTAGAAGACTTAATGCTAAAGGTAACAAGAACGAGGACGCCCGGAGAAGGAAAACTCAGCCCTTGGTGGGAAAGGCCATAAGTGGTCATGGCCAGTCATAGACTGGGATCATACAGCCTCAAGGACATGGAAGGAAAGGAGTCAACTCACTCGTGGAACACTAGACACCTTAGGAAATATTTTTCTTAAATTTTCTCATATAACTTGGAAATACAATAAAATTGACTTTCTTTCAAATGTTATATCTCCTACAATAATCCAACAAATCGGTTGGCCAAAAACACCTCTTAAAATAATTATGTTAATCCTCGCTAGCGGGATCAAGCATCTCTCCTGACATCCTCGAAGCCAAGTGTTAGCAACGCTTATGTAATCAAGGCTACCATCACACTTGGCGATCAAAGGATAACACCACTTGAACAAGTGTGTTAGTCCTCGCCAATGCGGTCAAGCATCTCTCCCGCCATCTTCGAAACTGAGTGTTAGCAACGAGCATGCGATTGGGGGCTAACACTCCTACTCGGCGATTAGTAAGGGTGGGACTTCTCCTTTTTTTCGAAGGCAACAAAAAATCTTCGCCGTATGTAGGTTTTTCCTAGTGTTTTATTGTTAAGTATAGTTATGATTTTTTTTAATCAATCTGTCTATTCATAAAATAAATAATAGTTAATCTATCAATATGTATGGTCTTGGACTATCAATAATGACTTTTCATTAGAGTTCAGCTACTTGATCGATCCACTTACTTCTATTATGTTAATCTTAATTACTAATGATGGAATTATGGTTCTTACTTATAGTGACAATTATATGTCTCATGATCAAGGATATTTGAGATTTTTTTTGCTTATATGAGTTTTTTCAATACTTCAATGCTAGGATTAGTGACTAGTTCTAATTTGATACAAATTTATATTTTTTGGGAATTAGTTGGAGTGTGTTCTTATCTATTAATAGGTTTTGGTTCACACAATTGGAGGACCAGCACGCTCGAGCATCTCTTCTACCATCCTCGAAATCGAGTGCATGTAATTAGGGTTAACACTCGCACTCGGCGATCAAAAGATAACACCACTTGAACAAGTGTGTTAGTCCTTGCCAACACAGTCGAACATCTCTCCCGCCACGCTTGAAGCCGAGTGTTAGCAATGCGTATGCGATCAGGGCTAACACTCGCACTTTGCAATCAAAGGATATATAAACACCACTTGTACAAGTGTGTTAGACTGTTAGTCCTTGCCTGCACGATCGAGCATCCTTATTCTGTCGGTACAAATAGTGCTTGAGTTTTACTTATTCTGCTACGATTTAAATGTTTATTTCCTTACGCATGCACTTTATTGTGAACATTGTATGTTTATTCTCAATCTAAATCCATGGTGTTGCCGACCAGCTGGCACCCTTGATATCACGGATCCTCGCCAAATCCTTTACCGAGGAACAAGCCAGGTTCCACACACTATATTTTCTCCTCATGAAAAAAATAATATTTTGATCATTGTCTCCTTTGAAATACTAAACCGCACACAACTAGATTAGGAAGTGTTAAGATATAAAATAAATAATAAAATCTACTTCTTTCCATCAGTTTAAACTTTTAGGACAAGTGATAATTTCATGTCACATGGTATAAGTTTAAGCTTTTGGAACTTATGGTGATTTCACAAGGAGAAACCTCCAATTTTGAAGCCCCTTTATTCAATTAATGAATCCATTATTTGAGTTTACATGCATTGAAAGTTTTACAAATATAACTACACTGCGGAATGTGTATTATTAGGTTGTCCACTAAGCTTCATTGCAATTTTAATAGATAGCACAACTGCCAGAACCAATAATGCAACCAAAAATAGGTTCATCAATGCCTTTGCCTTCTTCAGATCCCAGGTTAAGCCACCAACCACTAGCTTATTACCTTCTGGCCCTCTAATTAATTTACCTGTAGCATCTGCAACCTGCATGCTACACTTTCCATCTCTACTGCTCGACTCCTCTTTCTTTGGTGCCTTTTGAGGATCTTTCTTAGCATGGTCGAAGACATTTTCTTGCACAGTAGTTTTCTCATATGATCGTTTATCCACATTACTGGCCTTTGAAGCAACTTCTGGAGCAACCTGTTCTTTAGCATCCTTCTGATCTTGTGGTACTTCACTTTTGGGCTTGAGTTGAGAGATCACTTTCGGTTGTCTGACGTAAAGTTTGCCTTTTTCAAACTCTGCAGTGATTTCAGCTGTCTCTACATTCGATGGGACCGAGATTTCCTTCTCGAAACGCCGATATTTCTGGTCTGCAAACGGGCGTTCGCCGCTAATCCTAAGAGTACGGTTTGCGGTGAGCTGAACCCTTAATTGCTCCTTTCTAAAACCTACACCATCAGTCCGGCAGATTGTTTAAATAAGAAACACAGACACAAGTTATGTTAATATTTTCTTGTCTTTTGTGGGTGCTTCTAGGTATAAATATTGCATGTGTTGAAAATTTTACTTTTTGTGTGTTTCTAAAGGTTTGTCTTTTTCTCTTTTCAATCGATGCATAACCTAACACTCTTCCTCAAGTACTGTAATTAAACAAATCGAGCATCTAAAATAACAAGTAAACATTATTAAAATAATTAAAATACACAGATCTTATTTAAAAAACATAAGAAAAAGACTGAATAACTTGAGGCCGGGGTAACCAACCACGTCCCCTGGCCATTGGAGACTCATACGTACGTACGTAAGTTTCCACGACCATGATCAAGATTCACGACCCTTTGTTGGGTCTCCATCCAATTCTTGTCATCGGCTGTTCTGTAGATAGTATAATCATGGAGATCTAGACTTTAGGTTCGGTTTTGCTATTGAGAATTCTGAGATGAAAATTTTGAATTTTAAGATAAAAATATTAAAATTTTAATATTATTATTGTTTTGAAATTTAAAAAAATTAAGAAAAAAATTAAGTTATTTATTATATTTTGTATTGGGATTTGAGAAAGTTGTAATTATAAAATGAAAATTTTAAGTTTAAAATGAGAATTTATAATAGCTAAACTGAACCTTAGACCCACAATAGATCCTCAAGATCATTAGATACCATGGCCATGGTAGAAGGTCCATGGTGTAGTTGTAGGTCTTCAATGCATGGCCTGCATGGGTTGGTTATGAAAGACCAACAACAAGATCGGAGAACTACAATGTAGCCATAGGTCTTCTTCCATGGTGTGTCCATGGAGACCATAAGTAAGCCTCCATGACCAGAGAGCTAGGCCCTGGCAAAAGACCGGCGGTCTTAATTTCCAATAGGTCTTCATGGCAATAGCCTGCTCTCTATGGGTCTGACTAGGGTGGATCAATCAGGTAACTTTCTTATTTAATTTTTATGCTTTTAAAGATTTTCTTTTTATTGTTGTGAGACTTGATTTAATTCTAAGACATGGACCATGTCGGTGTTTTAGTTCAAACGATGAATGTCATGTGTATTACCACATTAGTTTATAATATCATCGTAATGAAATATGTATATCAATTATAAAATTTGTTGTTATATAAAATATATATAACTATCATATCAAATTATATCAATTTATAAATATTTTTTTTTTAAATTCTCCTTATAGGCCTAGCTAGCTCTCCTCTTATTACTAACAAGTTGATATTGGAGTAGCCAGGCTTGTCTTCCTCGACCAAGTCATAGAACCGTGAACAAAGTAATAACCGTTAAGATATCAAATAAATAATAAAATTTATCTCTTCTCATCAGTTTAACATTTTGAGATAAACGATGATTTCATATGTTATCAGAGTAGAGGTTCTAAGTTCAAATCATAACTCAATGATCTATCCTATTTAATTAAATATTCCACGTGTTGGGCTATCCATTGAGGAAGAATCTAGCCCATATATGAGAATGAGTGTTAATATATTAAATGAATAATAAAATTTATATTTTTTATCAGTTTAAACTTTTAAAACAAATGGTAATTTCACAATAACTAGGAACACTCTAGGGAGGATTGAAAAATAAACTCACCTGGCAGAAGAAGGATTAAAGTGTCGCATTCCTCCTCTTTAGCCCACTCCATTTGAGGTTCAAAACCCTCAGAAACGCGATCAACTACTCGTAGCTTGGTATCCATCTTAAAGTGCTTAAGTTTCTTTTATGATGAGTTGGCTATTGATCTATTTGTTCTGATAACTTCCAAATGAACTCAGGCATGAGGTTGAGTTTTATACACATGAAGGGATCAAGCTAACCTAGCTAGGCTGGTTATAACAATGGGATCTCATGAGCTTATAAAGTGTTTTCTTTGAATTTCGTTATTCCCTTTTCTTGTGTTTTCTTTTAATTTCGTTATTCCCTTTTCACCTACCTTAAACGTCTATCCCAATTGTTTAAGAATACAAATATCCCTTGTTCACGTAAAGGTAATTACTTCATGCAAGGGGAAAGTGATCAAGGTTCTTTCTTTGTCGCCTTTTGGAAGTCTTCTTATCAGAATATCTTCCTTGGAAGAAGAATTCCCAAGTTAATTGGGGGACACGATGCCCCTTATTCGTACTCATATTGATAATTATTTATAAAAAATTCAGAAAAGAGAGATATCAGTCCATGTGGAGGCCGAGGGCATGCCCTAATTCTCACCACGGGTCCATTGGAAGTAAGGAGACAAACTCCTCTGACCGATTTGGATACTTAGAATATTTGTGTGTAATAAAATTATTTGTCAATATTTTTGAAATAATTTAAATTAAGATTTTTTTATTAAATTTTGAAAAATAATAAAGAAAAATTGAATAACAATATTATAAAATTAAAAAAAATGTTTGAATATAATTTTTATTTTAGATTTTGAAAAGGTTGTATTGTTTTTTATGCTTAATTTATTTGAGAGTTTGGAAATTTTATAATGATTAGATAAAAAATTTGAATATTTAAAATTAAAAATCTTTTATGTTTGAGTGATATAAATTTAGAAATGAAATATTTAAGAATACTTAAGAATATCTGAAAACTGAATTTGCTGAAGAACAAATCTAGTTTGTTCATCACTAATATACTTTTAGGAGTAATGCTATTCTAAATTTCTAGTATCTCCACACTATATTATTTACCTGTCATAATTTGATTTGAAAAATAAATTTTAAAATTTGAATCTTATAAATTAAATCTTATAATTTAAATTATTTGGATGACGTCATGTTCTACGCACTTGAAATCAAATAAAATACACAAAGCATAATATTAATTAAACCGCATCAACATGCAAATATCATTGTCATGTAAAATATACTTGTAATCATAATAATTTCCTTTTTTTTTTCCCCTCAAATTAATCACATAGTTTTTAAGGGAAACAATTCCCATTGGTCATGCTCTTGGTCATAGCCAAACAATGAGCCCTCATTGGAAATCATCCAACGGCATTCCGAATGACACCTCTTATGATCTCTAACGTCCGAGTACGCATCGAAATGATACCAACTGGAGTTGTCCCATCGCACATTGCAGTAAAACAACGTCGTACCCCAGAAATTGACAGAGAAGCTCCATTCGGTCTCGAATCCATCTTCCAGGACGACATTGCCAACATCATTGTCTTTGGATCGACAGTGGATGTTCATGCTTCGCCCATCTCCAAGCCTGTTAATGACATGGATATGCACTTTTGCATTAGCACTTGACACAAAATGCAACAACAACAAAAGCATTACAAAGCTATATAAAGAGCTCATTTCAATAATTATTTATATATATTAATTGGGCATCAAAAGAAAAAGATGTTAGGTGTCAGGTATATAGTTTTCGTTTTATATATGGAGCAAAAGAGACATGTTCTTGGCGACATACTCTCTTATCATCATCACAAAGAAATGACAACCTACCTCTCTTTAATTGTTTCTTTATATATATATATATATACTCTAGGAGTGTAAATCAATCCAGAGGGACGAGATCGTACCGGACCAATTATTGATAGGGACCGGACCGGACTAGTAGCTATCGATCCAGTTCGGTTTGTTCGATCTAGCCCAATTTTTTTCTTCTTTTTTTCTAATAAATTAATAATTTTAAAAAAATTACTAAATTAAAATTAAGGGAATTATTAATGTGGATTATATAACTACTTATTAAAAAAATATTTTATTTTAATTATATTTATGATGTTGATAATTATAGATAGTAAAAAATAAAGTCTACGTTAACTTAGATTTTATTAATCTTTAGTATGTAAAATTATTAATAATGTCATATATTTTATATATAGTTAATGAATATTAAATAATTTCATTGTACATAAATTATTTATGCTTGCTTGCAACTTAAGTATTTAAAAAAAATTACCTAATTATTTTAATTGAGTGTAAATAGTAGAGAATGCGTGAATGTATGATGTATCAACTATTTACATATAATGACATAAATTATCATATGATTTATGATGTATTATTAATTGATAGCATATATTATTTTCTATTTTATATGGTTAATGATAATAAATTAGATAAAAATTACATCAACTTATATAATTACTATATAAAAATAATATATTAAATTATTAAAAAGTATACATATATATAGGGTTCAGTCCAATTCGGTCCAGTTCAGTCCAAAATTTGTAGACCTCGAGACCAAACCGAATGTCATCAGTCCACATATTTTGAGACAATGACCGACTGGTCCCAACTTCGGTCTGGGCCGGTCCGAATCGATCGGCTTACACCCCTAATCTACTCTATATTATATATATAAAGAAAAATACTACTTGTTCCGATAAATGGGTCTCAACAATTTTTTTTCTTTACTTAGTGATTAAGTAAGTATTTTTAAATGATTTTATGAGTTTATCTTTTAAAAATATATGTGAGGATATAAAAAAAATAATGAAATAAAAAATAAAAAATAAAAAGCCAAATGGCCTTATCGGAACTCATCCTCAGGCTACACCCTCGGTAGCTTTAGCACTACTCATATATAAAAGCATCTATCCGCACATGAATAGTGGGTTTTGTTTGACTGAGAAAATTTCCTCTTTGTCCTTAGATTTGTGAATAGTTTGTTTGATGAAAAATTACGTTTTTATCCTTGAAGTTTGTTAGTAGTTTGTGTTTGATGCAAAAATTACCTCTTGTCCATAAGGTTTGTGTTTGGTGAGCAAAACTACCTCTTTGTCCATGAGGTTCTAAAATATTTTTTATTTAGCAGGCAAAATTACCAAGGTTTCATTTTGATGATTAGTTTCTCTTTTGTTTTTCATTTTTTTCTTACTGTTTATTTTGCCTTAATTAGATTTTATTGTCTCTTAAATAAAATTACATTTTTAACCCTAATATTTCTTTTGGGCAAATTTTACCTAAATTTGGTCATCCCCTTATGCTATGACTCTCTTAAGATTAGGTTCAAGATGATCTTCATATATACAAACAATGTAGACCGAGGCATGAGCCTCACAGTAAAAGAAGATTATACATGAGTTGGGAAGATCAATTTTGTGAACAAAACAAATTATCCATCCTCTTAATAGCATAATCATGTGTAAAACAAATACATAGCCTAAACTTTACAATAGTTGTGTATATATATATATATATATATACTAGATCAAAACAACGTGTAAAGCACGTTTGCCTAGTTAAATTAAATAGTTGTTTTGTAAAAATAATATATTTTTTTACAAAACTTGTAAAAATAGTTGATGACATATATAGTTTAGAAGACATTGCTTCAACTTTTATACAAGTAATATAATTAATAAAGTATTACAAAGGAACTTTAACAAACAAATTAATTACTACGATTAATACTTTAATTCTTGCCAGCAAACGTGCAGGAAGAATCTGCTGGGAAACCATTAGGAAAAATATACAATTTCTAACATGCCTAGAGGACCATTCATAAACTATGAGTTGCCTATAAGAGAAAACCCTACTGGCTGATATGGTTGCCCATCCCTACCCGAACATAGTACGGTCCAAGAAAAATTGTACCAACGGGTTGAGCAAGTGCTTTCTTACTGCCCCAACATAATCGCTTCTTTTGTGATATCTCATATTTTCATGTGTTTTAATTAAATAATTATTTTATTTATTAGTAATATTAGTTCTCTTGTTTTAAATTTAACATGATTTTCGTTGTATTATTTTGTGATTACTAAGTTGTGAAATTTATTTTGACGTGCTTTATTGATATTAGTTATTGTTTAGTATTTAAATTGCTCTCTATTTTAATTTATTTTGTTGTTGGGCTTTATTGTTTTATTTTATTAATTTTTAGTTGTACTGTTTTTATTTTCCTTTTCTCTATTTTTTTGTGTCTTTTTTTTTATTGGACCTGTATTTTTTGGATACAGCTTTTTTTTGTGAATTTTCTCTATTTTGGGCCTAGCCCGTTTGGCTTTGTGAAGCCCAACCCGTGGGCTTATTTTCAGCCCAACCCTCTCTTCCTCAAATGGCGCCATTTTGGCTAACCCTTAGGGTTTTCTTCTTCTCCTGCATGACACTGCCTTCCTTCTTCTTCTTCTTCTCAGTTTCATCTCTTTTCTTCTACAAATCAAAGTTGTCACAGCTCCCTTGCTTCATTTTTGTCTGGTTTTGTTCGTTTCCTCTTTCTCTCTTTAATCCTCTTTTCTTCCCATACTGAACCCGTGTATTTTACTTCTCTTTATTGCATTTTATTTCCTCTATTTTCTTCATTGCAGGCCTTATCTATTAGCCTCCTTGCTTGCCTCTCTCTCTCTCTGCTATTTCTCCTTCGTGCCGCTTATTTCGTGGTGAGAACAACCATTTGCCCTCACCTCCATTTCTCCCTCATCATGTGCTTTGTTTTTTGGCCCTAACCTATGCCCTAATTTAACCCCAAACTGTGAGTATAGCTGAGCCTCCATGCTCGCCACTCTTTCTCTGTCGTTCCCTTAGTATTTCGGATTCAAGCTTGTGAAAAAATCCCCTTACATGAGAAGATTTTTCGGTTTCATCTTTCTTCATTTGCAAATGTAGTTGTGCCGCAGCTCTCCTCCTCCATTTTCGTTTGGTAATAGCTTGCATTTTAATCTCTATGCTCTTGTTACTGTTTTGTTGCAAATTCGAGTCTTCTCTCCTCCTCTCTTGCATTATTTTTCATCTATTTTACTCTTCTCTGCAATTCTATCCGTGAGCCTCCATGCTTGCCACTCTCTCTATGTTGTTCTCTTCTCTATTCTTCAATTATGGCTGAACAATTGGGCGATAGGGTGAAGTTGCCGCTTGAAGAAACTCACTTGTGGTGGCTGGCTTTGGTTACAACGTGGGGTTGGGCAAAAGTTAACAGAGTTAACAGGAAACAAGAAAATTAACGGGAAAACAAGAAAAAACACTGTTCACAAATAGAATAGATACATGCCTCTTGACTTAACTTGTTTAGAAACCATGTTTTGATTCGCATATCTATCATTGGTTTGCTAGCTATGCTACTACCAATTAATAATTATATTTATAATCGACAAAACTCGGGGTGGTTTAGATAGTGGGTTGAGATGAAATGAGTTGAGAAAAAAGTTAAAAGTTAAATAGAATATTATTTTTGTTTTATGATTTAAAAAAGTTAAATTGGTTTTTATATTTTATTTGAAAATTTGAAAAAGTTGTAATGATTAGATGAGATGAGATAAGATGAGTTGAGATAGTTTTGATATTCAAATTAACCACCCTTAAAACACTTTCACATTATTCATTATCATATTAACATTTATTATTTTTCCTCAATGATTCTCCATCTCAATGATTAGATTAATATGTATTTTAAAGATTATATATTTTCATATAAAAAATGCAGCAACATTTTTACTTGAACATATACTACAAGAAAATAGGCCTTTTGCAATAGTTTTCATTTAGCCGCAAAAATAAAAAATAAAAGAAGAAGAAGAAGAAGCCACAAATGGATCTTAATTTCTTCATTTTTCATTTTGTCGTTGAAATGCAAATGGACCTTATATAGGTGCCTTGCACAATCTAATCGACACATTGCGTAAAAATTTAGTTTTTGCTCAGATCACCAAGCAAAGCTAGTCCGAATGATGCGTTGCTCGTAAATTCTAAATATTGTAAGAAAATAAATCTTGTTTGGGATCAGCAAGCAAGTTGAGTCTGACCGACATAATACTTGACAATTTTGAGTATTGGAATCAAATAAACCTTAATAGGGTAACCAATCAAGGACATTTCGACCGACACATTATTTGATAAATATTTCAAACATCGCAAGAAAATAATCCTTGCTCTGAGCAAATGCAATCTTACAGACATACTGGTTGGTAATATCGAGCAACGCAAATTTTTTTTTCCCAAAGGACATATCATTAATAAAATTGATCAATTACAGAGTTTGTTTAACAAGACATTACCTGAGATAATCTCAGGACCATTCTCGATCATTACAATCTCACTCTCATAACAAAAATTTAATTTAGCCAATTGATATGCCACACAATTTGTTATTCTTGAGACCCATGACACTCTCCAATCTGCCCTCCTTTAAAGCATTTCTTGTATATCTTCCACAACTTGTCCATACCAAAGCCAATTTTCACCCTTTGTATTTAATCCTTATTCGAGATTACTAAACAAGACAAGTCCAATTGATACATAAGAAAATAACAGTTGATCATATACTAACAACTAGTTCACCATTATTCTACCAATTTGCAATAAAATAATATTTGTTCAAAATTCAAAATACATAAATAATATTTTATTATTTGTGTAATAAAATAAACCTAAATCAATTTTTTATTATTTAGTTGTATAAAATTTATTATACAATTAATTTGTTAGCTTACAATTATTCTTTATGAAAATGTCCCACACACATACACATGGTGACATTGGTGAGAGCTTCTGAAGAGCCTGCTATTATATAAATATACAAAAGATGCGTATCGTACAAATTGTAATGTATTATTATGAAATATGTACAACTTGTATGTAACAGGCCGCTAAAATAATCAGTTTTGGATTATTTCCCGACAACAATCACATCTCTCTCGTCTTTACCCTCATCTGGAATCACGCGTATAGATTATCATTTCCGTAAATCACGTAATTTGTTCTTCACCGACAGCTGTAAAATCATGAACAGTTTTATCCTAAGCGTTGTACCTCGATGACGTTTTCCCGGATCTTATCCATCGAATTTCCAAGTATTAGATAAGTTTATTTTTAAAGTAGCACAATTATAATAATTTAGTGAGCTCTGAAAATATTATAATTGTGGATAATTATTTAGTTTAAATATTTTAATTGTTTTAAGATATTAAGAGGTTTAATTTTACGTTGAAAATTCTTATTTAAATTTAAGTATTTTATGCACTTTGATTAATTAATGATACTTTATCATTTTATATAATGATGAAGAAAATATTATTTTATAAACCTTAGTTTATAAAATAATATTCTATCTTAATTCCTCTCAGTGTAGTTATTAAGTGTTTTATTAATTTAAATATTTTTATCATCTTTGATTAATTAACGGTACTTTATCATTTTTATATAATGATGAGGAAATATTATTTTATAAATTTTAGTTTATAAAATAATATTCTACCTTAATTCATCGTGGTGTTTTATTTAAAGTGTTTTATTTAAAATAAAGCATTTACGCGTTTTTAATCAGTGTTTTAATTCACCGTTGAATTATTTGAGGATCCCAAAACGTAGGATTGAAGTTTATTACCTAGGCTCCTACCCTTTTTCCTTCATTTTTCCTTTTTTCTTTTTTTTCCTTCTCTTTCCTCTCCTTCTCTCCATGGTCGACTTACACCCTTCCACCATAGCTGATCGGTTCTAGCTTCCTACCGGTGCCACCTCCGGCCGCCGTGCCTCACCTCCACCTCCGGCATGTCCCTCCCTCACCGGCGAACACATCTGCACCAGAGGTGTGCAA
>QGSO01000599.1:328615-393041 GCA_011037825.1 Carya cathayensis
TAACCCTCTATCTTTAGTTATTTATGTTTAACATAGTTGATTTGGTTGGCTGTAGACTGTGTAGTTAGTGTTTGTGGAGTTCGCTGCGTAGTTGTGAAACGAAGTGTGGTTGTGAAGTGTTAGGCTTGATTTTGTAGTTTTGTGGACTGTGCTGTGAAGTATAGGCGTGAGATGGATGCCGTAGATGTGATACGGCGGGTTGTGTGAAGAGAATACGCGTGTAGCGTATTCTGTGTAATGCAGCGACGCGCCGCGCGACGTGCGCTGTAGTGATGTGGGTCGTAGAAGGAAGGGAGTACGCATGTAGTGTACTCCGTGTTATATGGCGATGCATCGTGTGATGTGCATCGTGTTGATGAGTGTTGTAGCGAAGGAAGTACGCGTAGCGCGTACTCCGTGTCGCGTAGCGATGCACCGTGAGACGTGTATCGCAGTGATGGGTTTTGTAGTGTGAATGGAAGAGAGTTCACGTGAGTGTACTCTGTACTAAGTCGTGATACACCGGATGGCGTGTCACGAAGGGTTGGATGGCGTAGCAGAGAAGTGTGGAGCGTATGGTGTAGTGTTGGGAAACTGTATGACAGTGTCCCGAAGCAGTGATGATATGGATTATAGTCCGGGGTGACTGGTGTCATCTTGTGGTTGACTATGGCTAAGAGTATATGGATTGAGAAATGAGTTGTTTGTTTGGTTGTTATTGATAATTTTAATGAACTTGTTTTAGTGCAAAGGCTTTCTGAAGTCAATTTATCTCTTCCGAGTATAGTGAAACCTCAAGTTGGCCGTGGTGTTGCAAGTGCTTACAATATGGCAATTGAGTTCAGAAGTGAAAATCTTAAGGACTTGAGTGTTCCTCTTCCAGCTGTTGTGCAGTTCCTCGTGTTCGCGCTCTATTCTCATAGAACGCGACGATCGAGGTAAGTTAGCCTCTAACTTACTATCAGTTTATTGTGTATGTGTGATGGGTAAGAGAACTACAATTTATGTATGTATGTTATCGTATATGCCATGTCATGCTATGTCATTACATGTTTATCTGCTACGTATGATTTAATCTCTCATGAATAATTATCTGTTACATAATCTTTTCTGTCATACAATGATGTATGTTATAAGTATGCCATGTTAAGTATGCCATGAAATGTTATGATTAAATCATATGGTGTCATTTACAAGTATACGCCATGTTAGAAAAGTATATGATATTAATTAATATCTCATGCATTAAGAAAGATAAGATATGTTATGTTACGTATAATACGTGGGGCCACAACAACTGTGGAGTACGTATTATATTTTATGTACGTATAATGCGTGGGGCCACAACAACTGTGGAGTACGTATTATATTTTATGTTACTTATAATGCGTGGGGCCACAACAACTGTGGAGTACGTATTATATTTATGTTACTTATAATGCGTGGGGCCACAACAACTGTGGAGTACGTATTATATTTTATGTTACTTATAATGCGTGGGGCCACAACAACTGTGGAGTACGTATTATATTTATGTTACTTATAATGCGTGGGGCCACAACAACTGTGGAGTACGTATTATATTTATGTTACTTATAATGCGTGGGGCCACAACAACTGTGGAGTACGTATTATATTTATGTTACTTATAATGCGTGGGGCCACAACAACTGTGGAGTACGTATTATATTTTATGTTACATGAAGTATGGGGCCACAACAACTGTGGAGCATACACTACATGAGACACAGCAATTGTGACATGTAGAATACGTGGGGCCACAACAACTGTGGAGTACGTATTATATTTTATGTTATGTGATTCATGGGGCCACAACAACTGTGGAGCATGAAGTATGGGGCCACAACAACTGTGGAGCATACACTACATGAGACACAGCAATTGTGACATGTAGAATACGTGGGGCCACAACAACTGTGGAGTACGTATTAACGCACGTTATTAATCAAGACAATTGAATAAGATTCCAAGTTTATGTTAAGTCCAGTTTCAGATCAAATACATGATAAGTCAAGTTTTAGATCAAGTCCATGTTATGTTATACTCACGTACATGTTATGTTCAAGTTTATGTTATTTTCAAGTTCTTATTTATGTTATGCAGGTTTACGTTCATGCTATATTTCAAGTCCATGTTATGTTTCACGTTCATGTTATGTTGTTTGTTCATGTTATGTTTTAAGCTTAAGTTCATGCCATGTTAAGTCAAGTTCAGTTCACGCTTAAGTTCTGGTTAAGTCATGCTATATGTCAAGTTATACTATGTTTATGTATGACTATAATTATGCATTTATGCTTTTACTGCCATGCATGCATTTTTAACCTGTGTGTGAGTTTTATGTTAACTTACTGAGATTTGTAATCAAATCTCACTGTGGTAGTCCCAACTACCATTCCCCCCGAATGGTAGATCTTGTTACAGGACCCAAAGGAGAATTGGAATCTGACCAACTGAATACGGTCGACTAGGCCACGGTGCGATGTTGATGATGGTATAGTATTTAACTTAAGTTAATACTTGTACTTTTGGAGTTGTATCTCAAGTATTCTTTTGATCACAACCATTTTGGACTAGTGTGGTGATCACGGCTATTTAATATGCCTTTATATATGAAATATGTTTCAAGTATTTGGGATATTTTAGTTTGGTGCATAGTATTGCTAAAGAAAAAAATTATCCGCTGCGAATATTGCATAATGCTAGATGCATGTTAGGAACATTGCATCTTATATGTCATGAACGGGGGCAGGTAACCTTGTGTTGCATGTCTCGACGCTTCAAATATCCGTTCAATCCCAAGCAGAATTTGGGGGCGTCACATTGTATATATATGTCCTTGACTGGCTAGGTGGTTTCCTTGCGTGAAATTGATTGACTTGGTTGTACGTGCGGATCATGTGTATTGTCGATAGTAGTAATTAATGTATCAAATTCACTTTTTAATTTTTTTCTCTTTTTTCTTTTCATATTTTTTAAATATTTTTAAAAACTAAAAAAATACATCAATACACTAAAAATCATTTCTTTAATCATTAAGTAATTTTTTTTAATAAGTTGTCAACTAGAGCGGTACACTTAAGGCCTGTTTGGAGTTGCGTTAGAAGTCTTAAAAAGTGCTTAAATATTTTTAAAAGCCCTTTAATGAAAAAATTAGATCATTTGGGTGTTACATATTAAAGCACTTTTAATCTCAAATAAAGTAAAAAATACGTTTTAAGAAAAACATCATTTTGATACTTTTTCTCAAATGTGCTTTTCTGAAAAATGCGGAATTTAATTCGAATTTTAAAAAGACTGTAAATAGACAAAAATATCCATACAACTTTAGGATAATTACAACTTTTAAATTTTCAAGGATATGATCATAATCTTTAAAAATTCAAATAATCTTCATTTCTACGTCAGAAAGTACTTTTTTAATTTATTTCCAAACAAACGTAATATGTTTGAAAGTGCTGTAAACTTATGGTTACTAAACAGTAAATAACTTTTTAATAGTAGAATTTATTAATTAAGTTATAAGTTATAAGTTCTAAAATTATAAACTCTATTTCCTACCACAATTTCAAACATGCACTTAATAGTAGCGTTTTCCTTGTCACATATATGATTTTATGGAATGTCTGTCCTATTTATTATTTTGACTAATCGAGACTTTTCACCTTCCATACCGATCATATGTGTAACGACCCTAACCTGTAAAGTACATTCCATCCCACTGGATTATAACGACGTAGCTAAATAAAGAAAAACGCAAGATCCATATATGAAATATCTAGATATGACAATTGATAACAAGACAAAAATATATATCCAAATATATATAAAATTAAACAAAACTCATCATATCGGTCATTTCGTTATAAATATATTACTAAATTACATTTTATTGTGCTAACATGTATGCCACGTCATGTAAAGAAATTAAAATATTGAAGAAATGATAGAAATATGAAATTTAAAAATTAAAAAAATTAAAAAAATGTAAAAATATATCACAATATAACAAAATAAAAAGCATTTAGTCCTAAATTAAATATATGACAAAAAGAGGTGAGGCAGGAAGATTGGGAGAGAGAGAGATAGATGTGCAAAAAATTAAAAAAAAATTGGTTAAACTGTATTGAATTAGACTGAATTTGAAAATTTGGTCCAATTTGTAAGTGATTAGGTACGGTATGATTTTTAAAGTTCAAAATTAGAAAAAGTCAGTGTATGAGCCATTTTTTTTATAAAACAATAAAATTTATTATGAAAAAGTGACACATTTTACGATATTTATTGTTATCCATATAAATAATATTTTGGATAACATTAAATTAGCAACAAATGTTGCAAGCTTACTTCATATATTCCTTTTGCTTATACTTGAGGCCTTTAGAGCATAGACACTCGATTTCTAGACATTTTCTATTGAAAAGAAAAAAGAGAAGAATTTCTAAACATTTTCTATAAAACAGAAAAAAGAAAAAAAAAAGAGAGGAAGAAAAAGGAAAAATAATATTTAAAAATGCCAGCTAAATATAAAAGATTTGTTAGGGTTTCTTCCTGTACTCTTTATATTATATTGTCTGAATGGAAATGTAAAATGGAGGAGAAGAAGAGGGGGAAAAGATAAAATGTATATATTCAATTATCCATTGCAATCTCTCACGTGCAGGTAAGAACAATGAAGAAGCAAAGGCCCAAGGGATAACAAACTTCACAAGCTAGGAACTTTGTTTCTTCTCTCTTAAACACTGAACAGTCTTTCATCCATGCAATCTCTGTCTTTCACTTGATAATTTCCGGTAAATTTAATGGTTAATGCACAGGTGACTCGATGGGAGCTCAGAAGAGCATCCATGCTGGCAAAGGTCAGTGTACTCAATCTTATCTTTTTTGTTTCTCTTGAACCCATTGCAAATAACCCTGTAGCGTTTCAATTTTTGGGGTAGAATATATGGTTGGAGTTGTGCTGTTTGTTTGTCATTCATGGTGATGAGTAATGTGTCCTCCTTTCGTATGTGACAGCCAAGATTGATGTTAATGTCGATCTCACTCACAAGCTATGCGCTTCGTTGATGCTTACTCCTTTCAGGTTTTTGCTTTTTTCATTCTTTGATTCCTTTTTCTTCCTTGCCCAGAACTTTTCGTTCAGTAATTGGTTTCTTTCTGGTTTCTTTCTCGCTTCTTCTTCTTCTTCTTCTTCTTTTTGTTTTTTGTACAGGAGCACCGGTAGTCCTTTATCTCTGATAATTGGGAGGTAACTTTTTTTGGATCGATCATGACGAGAATGGACTGCTCCAATTTTCGTTTCGAATTCCTTTCCTCTTATTTATGTAAAGTTTGTTTGTTTTTGTTTTGTTTTTTTTTTTCTTTTTCTCCTTCAATCTCTTTGGTTTCATTGGTTTTACAAACATATATCATGTTTTATTGATGAGAAAATGTTAGGAAACCGGAAACACTTTGCCACAATTTTTGGGTTTTCTCATTAATGGTTTAGATCAACGCCCAGATCAAATATTTGGTTTGTTTGTGTTGGTTTTCTAGTTTCTGGAACCAAAAAAGTGTGGAACCTGAAATCAGAAACATTTTATATTATTTTAGTTTAACTATCTCATTAACCCAGTGTAGAACCATTTAACTGGTGTAATAATTCGTTCAGTTTGTTTGTTCCAGTCTTTACATTAAACACCCGAACTTATTTGGTGGAAGCGAGAAGCTTGATGTATCATGGGACAAGGGCCTGTATGATTCAAATGTCTTGGTAGCTTATAGGAGGCCGAGACCTGAATGGCTTGCTCAACAGTCTTTTATTATTCAGGTCTATATCTGCTTTATTTTTGTTATTATATTGTTGCATTTTATTGTTGTTATTGTGCAAGAAAACTTGAAAAGATAGGTAAATTTGAACTGAGGTTTAAGGGAAATTTCCAAACCCGTTTGATCTTAATTAAGAAAACAAAATTGATAATTTGAAATGCAATTATTTTGAGTTGAAATTGTGCCATGATCTCATAGTTTGTAACCTTTTTTCTTTCTTTCTTTGAATTTTTTTCCTCCTCCCAGCACTCGATTTCGCCTGAGATTGGGGTCCATGGTGTTCCCATGGACAATTTCTCCCGTTCAGGCAGTGGGAGTGTGAATTTGTCTCGATTATCACTTGGTTTGGATCTGAATGAGCCAGCAAGTTCCAAATGGAGCAGTGCAACCAGCATAAAATTTGAGGTCCGCTGTGGTGTTATCAGTATTCTTTAGGCCTCTATTTTCATGTATTACATTCATCTGCAGTTTTTTCTGTGTGTCCTTAACAGTTCGAAACTATTTACTGCAATCCTGTGCAGCATGTTCGTCCGTTGAATGATGATGGCCGCTCAATAAGCAGAGATCTTGATGGGTTTCCCGTGACTTGCAGGTAGTTGTCAAATAGTCTAGTATTTAAAAATCCATTGATATGATTTCTAAACTTTTCTGTGAGCCACTTGCTATGCAGTGGAAATTTCCATGACAGTATGGTAGTGTTAAGGCAAGAATCTCGTTTTGCAAAGGCAGATGAATGTAGTTTTTCTCGTGTGAGTTCTCTTCCCCTGTTAATCTATGATATGAGATTCTTACACTAAATTGGATTTGTATGTCTTAGGTTCCAGTCCGATTTATTCTGCTAACTGCAAGTTTGTCTTGAATTCAGTTTAGTCTGCAGATTGAGCAAGGGATTCCGGTTCTATCTAAGTGGCTAATCTTCAACCGCTTTAAATTTGTTGCCTCAAGGGGAGTCAAACTTGGGCCAGCATTTCTTTTAGCAAGGTGCGTTACATTTATTTTCTGTGTTAGAGAGATACTGCATAGTTTCTGGAGTCGGTGGGGAGAATGGTATGCCGAAGTGAGAAGCAGAAACATGAAATTATGGAATGAAGGGAAGCAAGCAGCATTCAGGACATGAATATGAATCATTAGAGAAGCTTTTAGAACTTTAATGGCACAAGCATTCATGATTTCCTTCTATCTTTAGACAGTCGCGCATAGGTGTTGCAATTTCTTCTTCGCTGATAAAAAAAAAAGTAGAATTCAGGATGTGTGTGAGGGTGTGAACTAAATGAATCACCAAAATTTACTAAAAGCATTAGATTATTTGGAAATATTATTATGTTAGATATTGAAACTGACAGCACTCTTAGAATGTACTTAGACATTTCTTCTGTATACTTCCTGTGTACATAGGCTTTGCCTACTTTCGTTCACTTC
Organism: Carya cathayensis; assembly: GCA_011037825.1. Taxonomy (NCBI): domain Eukaryota; kingdom Viridiplantae; phylum Streptophyta; class Magnoliopsida; order Fagales; family Juglandaceae; genus Carya; species Carya cathayensis. The sequence goes on from QGSO01000599.1 coordinate 335,840, forward strand.
AATAAAATTTACTTCTTACTTATAAAAAAAAAAAAAAAAAGATAATGAAACCGATAATTTCTTGAAAAAGGAGAAGTGTAAAAAAGAGAATGGCTTTTGCGATAATGGTGAAGAAAAGAATGATGCCTACCCTACAGCGGAAGCTTCATTTGCCCCGATTTGAAAACATGCAGGGCTTTCCTTAGTGCCCCCATGTGCTTTCTATGGTTTATGGATAACTAAATATGGTTTTATATACTTGTTCTACTTTGCTACTCTTATGTTTCCTATGACAGCTTGACAGGTGGTTCCATTGTAGGCGACATGGCTCCTTACCAAGCATTCGCAATTGGGGGTCTTGGCAGTGTTCGAGGTTATGGTGAGGGTGCTGTTGGATCTGGAAGATCGTGTCTGGTTGCTAACAGTGAATTGACATTACCGTTGGTAAGTATGCCTTTATCAATATTTAGATGGCCTTTGAACTTTGATTTAATTTTCTTCTTTATTTGGGGTATGATCTCCATTTTAATAGGAGTAGTCATTGTAAAATCTGCTTAGTCCTTAGCTTAAGAGAATCAGTTAACAATAACTATTTAGCACTGTCACACGGCCTGTACCAGAGTTATGCCTAAATTATTTTGGCTTAATTTTACCAATTTCCTGTGGCTGCAAATTTTTGCAAAAGCCAAACCTTGATTTTTTGGATTATTACGGTATGTACCTACAGCCAGGCAGCTAATAGCTGACTGCTCTACCACTGAGCTACTGAGGAACAATGGAAGATTAGATCACTTAGAGTTCAATTCCCGTTCTCAACCCATGATCGATATGCGCCTCAAAGTTTTCTTCATAACTCAAGGACTCCTTTGTAGTGGCTCCATTCCATGCCTTATTGTGAACCTTAGAGCGACTCTATTTCATTCTTTTTCTATTTCTATTTAAAAAAATCATCCAGTAATCCAGAAATTTCTATTGAAAGAAAGACTTTTATTGGAAATTTGTAAATCTAAATATACGGATAAATATACAAATTTCTTGTGGATGAGCTTATCAATTTACTCTCTCATTGCTGAGGCATATGTATTGTCTGGTAACCTATATCTAGTCATCTAGTCTCTTAGTACCTACTTAGTTTAGGGCACCTCGCCCCTTCTGTAACACTGGCTTTTGCCTTCTGGTTTTGATTAATAATATTTGTTTATTCATCAAAAAAAAAAAAAAACCTATATCTAGTCATCTACAAATATTGTATTTTCGAAAAAAAATGCATGTGTATAGAGATGCTAGCTTCTGACTGTGTGATTTCGTTTTCTGATAAGCATGCCATGACCACAGAATGATTTAACTACTTATAGTATTGGAAACATTGCTATTTGTTTTCTGGTAACCTGCCAGCGTACAATCATTGTTATATCTTGACATGCATTATTCATTAAAAAAAAAAAAAAATCTTGACATGCTTTGCTAGCTGGGTCAAGGTTTATACAATCTTGTCACGCTTTGTCTAGTTAAGGGTGTTACCCATCCTATACCAACCTAATTTTCCCTGCACCTGCCTCGAAGTGAGTTATTCGTTTTTATGAATGTGGGTCTGGGGTGTTAGAGTCTTTGTTAAAAATAGGGTATAGAATGAAAATAACTTTCAGGGTTACTGCAATACAATAGATTGCACGATGGTATCAAATGCTTCTTAATAGTCAAAAGGTCGGCTAAGGCCTTTTTGTTGAAATAAATATTTTATGTGCCTTTAAGCACTTTTAAGTGATGCTAAGGTGGAAAAAAGCATGCGTAAATGACTGCCAAATTGTTCAGAAACCATTGCTTTTTGGTGTATAATTAAAATATGACTACTTCAAGCTTGAAGATAAAAGGAATAGTTATTATATATAAAGAAAAGAATGTGGGTATCTCAGAAGAGATTGCCTTGTTGAACAATACGACAATCCAGTGCAAAATCGCAGTTGTCTTTTTACCTGCCAATGAATGATACTTTTGTTTGAGTTGAAGGGCAAGGTTACTGGATGTATGTATGGCCTATATGTCCGAGTTTTGTTTAATAAATTGTTAGAGATTTTTTGGGAATCTTGCCAATGCCTGGTTCACACCTGTGTTCTTATCGCTCAACTGGGAAATAGAAGTATGTCTTCAAAGACCTTTTGACCATCTGAATATTGATAAATCCAGCACGTGATTTAAAAATACAAGAAGATGGAATCAAGCCCTGAAATATGATCTTTTTCCTTGCTTTGTTTCAAGGTTTGGAGTTTGTAGAAGAGGGATATGTTTTGGAGCTTCAATCTCATCATCACTTTCATGGAAATATTTGTTGAGTTCTCCATGCAAAATCCCGAGACTCTCTTTCTTTTCCCAAAGATGCTGTTGTTGAGGACAGTCGCATATATTCTTATAGCATTATTAATTTTTAATGACTATGGTCATAGGGTGAATAGGTCCAAAAAAAAAAATTTGTCATTATGAGTAGGGGTGGCAATTCGTGTTCATGTTCGTGTCGTGTCAAGTCATGAGTATTAGACTATATGTCAACCCGAACACGACCCGTTTAATTAAATGAGTTAGATCCTAAAACCAACACAGCCCGTATAAATAACAGGTAACACAACAAATTCTGTTTAACTCGTTTAATAATTAACTTTTATTGGGTTAACTAGGATGTGACTCAATTAACCCGTTTCATATAAATGGGTTGAGCTGATCCATATACTTATTTTTTAACCCACCCAATTAATATAATTTCATATATAATACAAGGATAATTATATAAATTATTTACAATTACAATTCAATTCATGATAAAATATTTTATTATCAAAACCCAAACCAATAATATATAAATAAATTTATATATTCATAAAATAAAATTACGTATTAACAACAAAGTTTAATAGTTTAGAATTTAGTTGTGTTATACGGATTGATTGCAGATTTTGCGGGTTGACTTGCAATTGACTCATTCATTAATTGTGTCTTATCGGGTCAACCGGTGTTGACCCAAACCCATTTATATCAAACCCAAACCCGTGTTGACATTTACCACATAATTATGGTTTGGGCTAACCATTCTGTCTGTTTGATAGCTTGTAAGACTTCTCTTCATTTCTTCCTGCGCATGTATTTATCTGATCATGTTATTGCTGGTACTGTCATCTGCACATGTTATTGCTTTCATCATGGGAAATTTGCCTACTTCTTCACGTCTTTTGATATGAAAGCTACTTTCAAAAAATCATTTGATGGGAAAGCTAAATCTATAAATCTTTTGAGTAGAATCACTTATAATTAACTGTCAAAACACTTCATAATTTTGCGTTTGATTCTTTAATTTTTTTACATATTATTGAATAAGCTACCACATTATTACTTGACCTGACACCCTTGCTTATTGTTTTTAGAACAAGATGTTGGAAGGTGCTATTTTCGCGGACTGTGGAACTGACTTAGGTTCTGGTCATCATGTACCTGGTGAGTTACAGTTCTTTCACTCCATTTGAGAATACGAATAACTTGCAGTTTTCCCCCTTGCAGTTATAAAACTTTTCGTTTTTACTGCTGTTTACACAACGGCTTATTAAAAAAGATTTTTTTTTCTTTTTACTATTACAAAATGGAATTTATGTCAGGATAATGCTAGAAGTGAGAACTGATGGTTGTGTATGATGAAAGCAAGAGAATTATGGTTTGATGATTTGGAATAGTTTTGAAAATATGCCTTGCATGTTTACAAAAACGACATATCATAAGTCTTGAAATTTGGTATTAAAAGCTCGTAGTTCTTGGAGTAACTTGCTGTTTAAGAGAGAGAAAAAAATGTTTACAAGTATTTGTTGAAAAGGTAATGGAGAAGAGATGCTTTGAATTGCTTGCTGCTTGGAGTGTACACAAACTGGGTTAGGTTGGGATCCATTGGCTGGGCCCACTGTTTGGCCCCCATATTTTAAGCTCAAATGTGCGCTAGGTGAAAATTTCTAGGTTCTGGGCTGCTGGCCAATGCCAACCTCGCCCTTTGATAACTTTTTCCATTTATAGGTATTCTTCTTGTGCATCATCTTTAAAATAGTTGTGACTCCTATATGCTAAGCAATAGAGCCATGAGTTCTTGGGCTAAAATCTCTACGATCGGCTCCATCTATTTTTATGAGATAGAAGTAAATAATTATTATTAAAATAAGGATAACAACCTGCCAACTGGAAGACGCTGAATTTTCTTTGGGCCTAATAAATTTGGCCCAACTTTGCCCCATTCCCAATTCCCTTGGCGTAGGCCCTAGCTCTACTATTCTCTAACAACCAACCCCTCTTTGCTGCCTGATATTCAGATTGTCATGTGAGTGACTTAAAACGCCTTTTTAGGAAATCTTTGCTTCAAATTTTGTATAGATTGTTTGCATAATATTTCTTATGATGCTTATGATATGATCTAGTCTTCCCAAGTATATAATGTATTTGCCGATAGGATTGAATCATTGGTGCTGGATTATTTGGTATCGCATTTTTTTTTTTTAAAGTTTTTTGGAGTTTAATTAATTTGCTGGAATGCTCTCAAATAAGGAAACATTGTCTCTGGTAACTGTTATATAGAGTTACTTTTCTTTTCAGTTATGGGTTTGTACAACAAGGAAAGGAGAAGATAATACTTCATTTCTCACTACATTATGTTACATAGAGTAGCACTAATCTGTACCGTTGACGTAATAGTTATAACCATGTTAGGTCACAAAAAGTGTGAGCCATCGCCCTATACATGACCCTGCAGTAGACCCAATCACCACTTTTTGTTTCTTACTCTTCCATGAAACCAAATTACCTCCTTGAAATGTACAATACCTTGTACTTGTTTTTTCTATCTGAATGAGAGCCTGCTGAGTCAGCATCAGTGAATCCGTCCACGTTAATACGTTCATTCAGTTTATACACTAACCAAGACCAGGAACTCGCTTTAGGTAGTAGAAATGCTAACAACATTCCAATATACAACTTTCTGACAATTGATCACCACACTGACTGCATACAAGATATAATATTTAGTAATAATAAGACTATTAGCTTGTTTGTTTGGGCCTCAGCTTGTGTTTTTAATGGAGCCTGCTTAAATGATTTTCTTATATAATTTTCTAGCTCCTAATTTGTAATTAGGTGTATGTTGTTTGTATACATCCTGTGTACTTGGGCTATCCCTATTTACAAGTTTCAATAAAATGTTAATTTTACTTGTAAAAGAAATAACAAGATTATTTAGCTTTCCAACAAGCCGACAATATCTGCTCAGTTGTTCATGTAATTCTCCCTTGTCCTTTAGGAGCTCACTACTTGGATCCAAAGGAGCATCAATATGTCAAGCTCCTAATAGATCTATCTCTTTTCTTTTTATTGGCACTGGATGTCCGAGAACAAAGTCCCGACTAATCCCGGGTGCATAGGCCCTTGGTAAGAAGTTTCTTGCAAGTGCATCTCGGGTAATTCAAGGGGAAGTTCCCCAAGTCCGATGGCCCTTAGAAATTGTTTGAACCCAAGAGGATTTGAACCTTAAACCTAGGGGGAGCATACCACCAAGACCAAGGCCTTTACCACTTGAGCCAACTCCTAGGGGTTTAGATCTACCTCTTCTGAAAATTTGAGAACACATTTACTCTGAGATGTGGTAATACCTTTCCAAGACATAGGAACTTCATATGAGATCTCGGTATGATAAGAAAATATTTCAACTTAGCAATACCTCTAGAGTAGCTCACATTAATCACAATATCATCTACAATCTACTAGGTGGGATAAGCAAATGACATACTGAATGGTCTATTTGGGTTATGTAAAAAACCAAACTCTAATATTGCTTTAGAAATTATCCAAAATCATGCTCTCGGTTATTGTTTTAGGGCATATAATGCCTTCTTTACTTTACTTAATGCTCACATTACCTCGGTACTTTCCCTAAGCCACAAATCCATGTGGTTGCTCCTTTTAATCCTCAAGCAAATCACTGTGTAGGAAGACATCTTCACCATCCAGTTGAAACAACAATCAATAAAGAGTAGCGGCAAGGAAAATTAATATCCAAATTGAGATCTTGTAACATGAGGAAAAGTCTCCCCATAATCAACACCACATGTTTGAGTGTAAGCTTTGACTACCAACCAGGCTTTCAAGCACTTGATAGAGCCATCCTGACTAAATTTTTTACTGTTTACACCCATTTTTGGATCCAATAGTTTGTTAACTAGGAAGTAATGAAACAAGATCCCAGCTCTCATTTTGATATACAATGATAATTACAATTTCATGGTTTTTCTCCGGTCAGAGTTGACAGCACACCCGGAGATAGATATGCTAGAAAGCTAGGAGGTAATGCAAGCGGCACAAAAAAACTGAGGCTGAATGCTCTAAAAAGGGTATGAGTGGTCAAAAGCGAACAAAATAGGTAAAAAATTCAACTTACTCAGACGGGGAAAAAACCAAACTGGCTGAAAAACTATTTAAACCGAGCTCAAACAGTCTGAACCTTCCAAAAGTCGATGAGACTGAAAATTGAACCAGATTGAAGTTTCCAGATCCTTGTTGAATTGGTTGCAGGTTTGACCTGCTATTGTGGGCTGGGTTTGATTGCCCAAGTTTTTTTTTTTTTTTTTTTTTTATTGGCACCGGGTGTCCAGGAAGACTAATCCCAGGGGTGCACAAGCTCTCGGCAATAAGTTTCCCACAAGTGCACTTCGGGTAATTCAAGGAGAAAATCCTCCAGTCCGATGGCTCCTAGAGATTGTTTGCCCAAGGGGATTTGAACCTTAGACCTGGGGGGAGCATATCCCCAAGCCCAAGGCCTTTACCACTTGCGCCAACACCTATTGGTTGATTGCCCAAGTTAACCTCCACTATAATCCAAACCAAGAATAATCCTCGGTTATCCTTAAGTTAGAGATAGGAATTGTGTTTTCATTCATAACCAAACACCTCTCTCCAATTTTAAATGGGAATTCAAGCATTCTTCGGCAACTACCGGAATAGCTAGCCAACCGCCGCAAGAGCCACACTCCAACGAACGCAGAGAATATAGGCACAGATAACCATGAGGACAAAAGTACAAAAGCCATGGACAACCACACAACATTCAAGCACACCTTGAATACTGTCGTGAGTGACAATGCTCATAAAAAAAGACTACTACCACCACTGAAGACAGCTGAAGACAACTGGCCGCAAGAGCCCACTGCAAGTACCTGATTTCCATGAGCCAATTATCCTCTCAGCCAAGGAATTTCACTACAAAGAGTCAAAGACCATGATCCGGTTCTGCTGTCCACCACGTAAATGATGCAGTGACAACAGTGTCCCAAGTATCATTGCGCGCCATCACACTAGCATTGTCGAACAACAAGTGAGACCAAACCTCAATAGAGAAACTAAATAAAAGAAGGCTAAATATATAAAAAAATGGAAATGAAAAAAAAAATGGATTCAACTGCAGAGCTGTAATGCACTTAATCCTTGCTAGAGTGAAGAGTTGGGCTTGCAGATTCCTTTCTTATGGTTGGATATTGCAAATGGGGAAGACAATCTAATTTCCATCTAGGATTACTGGTCTTCTATATTGATCCTTTCCAAGGCACCTACGATCTTACTCTAATACCATGTTAAGAATTCAATTGACTAAAAACAGCGAGGAAAAGATGATACCTCCTGAACATTCTGGTATATAGGGCAGCTATAATCAATGTAGTTGACCTAGTAATTATTACAATAATTCAGTCCCATATACACTGATGTACTTAAGATTTCTATACATGGGAGGGTAGAATAAGGTCTTGCTATTTATGGATAATGGTATGCATCCGTTCCATTCATTATAGTTATCCTGGAGCCTTGGGCACCAAAGGAAGAAGCATATTGACATCAGATCCTGCTTCTGAGTCAGTCGTTGGACTTTTGAGAAAGTATTCTCAATAACTACTTTTCCATGTTGGACCTTAGAGGATCTTATATTGCTGAAACTTTGGTAAACTTTGGTAAACTTTGTAAACATAGTAGAAAATTGTTGACTATCTCTTCTGAAGGGATAAATCTATGTCTTAGAGCATTCACATTGGGTTCCCTATAAAATTCCCTATAATTTAGTTAAAAATGACATTTCCTAAAAATTTTCCCGAAATTTTACTCATCTTTCAAAAACCTCCCACATCCCATTCCCTATCATTTATCTATTCTATTAAAATAATATTTCTCTATTCTTTTTTTTATTACTTTTTTCTTTCACTTCTATTTACAAATTTAACTACTCAATATTTTTTCTTATGTTTTGAATTATTACTCTAGTGAATATTTTAAACAAAAATTTAAATTATTTTTTGTGGGTATGATAATATTTTTATAATTAATTTTTTTTTATATTTTCGTAATTATTTAAATTATTTTTAAAATTATTATTTAAAACTATAATAAATATGAATATGATAAAAAGTGTAGATGATTGGAAGTAGATAAATATAATAGAAAGTGTAAATGATTAGAATAAAATATTAATAAAAAATAATTTGGGGATATACAGTAGTTCCCCAAATATGGGGAATCACTGTACATTTCACAAACACTTTCCCCAAAATGGGGATCCGGATGTAGAGATGATTTTGAGCATATCCCTAAAATTTCCATCAAATTATGGGGAAAAGTACCGTATGCGGTACCGGTTGGGAATGCTCTTATATGTTAAAGGCAAACCCATGTCAATCCCATTCGAACGAATTTCATGATACGGTAGTTGTGGCTCATGCATTCTCTCCAGAAAGAGAGATTTTGCCAATTATTAGATCGTAACTGCCAATTATTGTGGAGCTACAAGCAAATCGGGATGTTTCAAATAGCAGGTTTATGAGTGAGATATTGGATATTTTAAAGCTCGTAAATCAATCTTGCGATATCATCTAATCTCCCTTGAAATGTATACCAAGTAAAGATGAGTATATAATACAAGTGAGTAAAGAATGTTTTCACAATGATCAGAAAGAGTAACATGGTTAATTGTGAAGAACATTTCTTTTCTGGGATAGAAAACATAAAATATAGCACCAAAGCCCCTTGCAGGCTCTATGATAAACACCTCATAATAAAATATGAGAACGAGTCAGTTGGAAAATTTCAATTCCGTATTTGCTCAATCCCAGTGATGTGATCAAACCAGTTGCTTGATTTGCTTTTATCTAATTTGCATATAAATTGTTCTTTTAATTGTTGTTCTCTCTTGAAGAACAATTTCTTTTGGTAATATATAAATTTTTTTAGAATGTCATTCTAGGAGTATTGTGCCTAGATTGTTGTTTGGCATTGATCAATACGCATGTATGGATCTAATAGATAAACATATACAGCTAGGTGGTTGGTATAAGAGACCTTACACAGAGAAGGAAGCCCCACTTGCTCAAAGACAGATCGAAATAAAAGTCAGGGGTTTACAAGACCAGTTATCTGGTGTGAGCACAACCTTATTATGTCTTTTCTTTATCAAAAAAAAGAAAAGAAAGGTTATTATGGCCAGATATAAACTTGTCAAACATTGGGCTTGGGGTGGGTTCAAGTGGTAAAGGCCTTGAGCTTGGAGGTATGCTCCCCTCAGGTCTAAGGTTCAAATCCCCTTAGGTGCAAACAATCTCTAGGGGCCATTGGGCTGAAGGATTTTTCCCTTGAATTGAACTTGCGGGAAACTCCTTGTCAAGGGCCTGTGCACCCCTGAGATTAGTTGGGATGCTGTTTCCGGACACCTAGTGCTAATAAAAAAATAAAATAAAATCAGTTTACTTGTCAAACAATCTTCTAAACCTTGGTTACCACTAGACTCACTATCATCAACTTATATAGATGAGTAATGCTAGGTACAAGCCCCAAATAGATAAGCCTCATATCAGCCCTTTGTAAAAAAGTGGGTCCCACTAATAAAAAATAGTTTTTATTTACACTTTTTTAATGTGGCGTCCACTTTTTTACAAGGTCTGGCATGGGGCTTGTCTATTTGGGGCTTGTACAAATCATTTCTCTTTATAGATAGTACCACTTTTTGCATATTTTTTGGCACATTCTAAACAAATTAGATTTTATATTTTATTTTTCTGGGTCAAGAACTCAAATTAGCTGCATGCTTTCAAAGATGTGAGAGAATACAGCAGTCCCCCAAATTGTTCAATCCTCAGAGAATTGAGATCCCTAGCACGAACTCTAGGGCTGAAGTGGACTACACAGCATTTATAGCTGCCTGAGTGAATTTATCAAGCAGCATTAAATGCTCGATAAATGCTATTGGACCCACTATGTGTTTATCTCTCACCCAGTCTAGACCCTAGAATTCGGTCAACAACTCTAGGGGATTCAAATCCTCAGAAAGATTCTAGAGTTTGGCAGGTTTTGTACTCCAAAAAGCATCAAGAATTTCTGATGGGTTTTGCCAATTGCCTCAATGAAATTGTTGGTCTCCGGGGGCATCAGGGCCTTCAGCAGAAAATGCAACTACTTGGTGAAACATGCAATCTAATTTTGAAACACCCCTTAAGTTGTTCACCCAGACCTGTATACTTGGGCTTTGCCTAGTCTCCTACCAATGAAAATTCTTTAAAAAAAAGTTTTCTGCCAGACCATTTAAATTCGTTCATGATACATGTAATCGGCACTCATTGGGAGGGAAACCTGGATTTTTGTAGATCATTAGGCATTACCTGTGAGACCTCATGGAATATTAGTAATTTGTTTTGGTGATGTGGAGCCTCCCTAAAGCAGAGTCTCAAGAACCCACCCCAAAGGGATACATGACCCCACTTGCCAGTCATTAGTTGTCAGCCCAACCAAGTCTCAAACGAATTCTCTTTTTTTAAAGAACAGGACAGTACTCTGTTATTTTATGTATGAACCCTCACTTATGATGGAGAAATATTGTGATAACATCTTTTTTTATTTTATTGGCACCGGGTGTACAAGAACAGTGTCCCGACTAATCCCCGAGGGTGCACAGGCTCTCAGTAAGGAGTTTCACGCAAGTGCACCTCAGGTAATTTAAGGGAAAAATATCCCAGTTCGATGGTTCCTTGAGATTATTTGCACCCAAGGGGATTTGAACCTTAGACTTGGGGAGAAAGTATATACCTTCAAGCCCAAGGCCCTTACCACTTGAAAGGGGTTTTTGATAACATCTTTGGATTCCTTAAGTCCTTGACTTTCTTTGTTCTTATGAACCTAGCTAATTACTATGAAAATCAATATGCTTTTGTGACTACTTTGTGTTGTATTATTAATACTCTTCCTTAAATTGTTATATCTTACTGATACATATTTTTATTGGGGTTCCAGGGAATCCAGCTCTGAGGCATGGCAAACCAGGATCTGGTATAGGGCTGGGATATGGTCTTCGGTTCAAATCTCAGTTTGGTCACTTTCAGGTTGACTATGCAATCAATGGATTTCAACAGAAAACTGTCTACTTCAGCATCAGCAACCTTGCCTCCTGAATGCTTAATTGAAAATTTCATGCGGTTTGTGCAAATTCCAAGTTTCTTATTGAGAGCTACTACATTGCTGTTCCCAATCTCTGATGGAGTTGGCTTCACCTCTTTTAATAAAATTCTTATTTACCGATAAAAAAAAAAAAAAAAATCTCTGATGGAGCATTCAAATTCCGCCGACTGTTTAAGTTGCAGATACCCAATTTCTTTTGGGTCTCCATTTGACCATTGTTTTGAGAAAATGAGAAGTACAGGAAATATTTGCTTCTTTTTTATTTGGAGCATTTATGATTTTTTTCCTTTGCAAGACTGAAATTCTGAATAAGATTTACCACACAAGGTGTTAATTTTTTTCCCTTCTTCTACTGCACTTCCTTTTTGTTTTTTGGCAGGGGGGAGGAATACTGTACAGATATTTCTTCTTATAATGAAGCTTTAAGTTATTGCATATTGACATTTGTCTGAGCTTTTCAAAGTTTAATTTATGTAACTACATGATTTAACCTCCCAGTTTCTATCGTAATTGTTTTTGTGATTAATGATAATTTGTTTGTTTATCACAAAATAGTTCAACATGTGAGTCACATTCCATCACAACATTATTCTACACTAAATAAGCAAGAATTCTTTCAATAATTTACTACATCCAAGAACTTGGAATCACATCAACAAAACCTTAAAGAGGTATGTTTAAGGTATTGTGCTAGCATTCACAAAAACACTTGAGCAACGATTTTCTGCTAAACAATGTTTTATGATGTTCGAGTAATTTTAAAGAATGTTGTTTGTTTCATCATTTTACATTGTGTGATGATTCCAAGTTTTTAATTGACCACTTGTGTTACTTAGGAAGCAATTGATTTATGTTTAAGCAAAATGATGGTGTTAGGGATGTGGTTTCATTACCATGTTTGGAGTATGTATTTTTGTGTTGAAGGAACTATGTTGAAAATGTGATGAAGTATTAAAGCTTTCAATTGTATGCTTTGTTATAAAGTTTTATTATTGAAGAACTATTTACTGTTTGGTAAACACCCTTAAAAAAGCATTTTTAAAGTTGCTGTGGTTTTCAGCACTCTCTGAATGCGCCTTTTAGCAAAAGTTTCGATTTTGAATTTCTTTTCAAAAGTAGCTTCTCAACCTTTTTTTTACTTTTTTATTTTTGGCTAAATGGTGGTCAGTTGATCATGTGTCAGAAAGTTTACGTGTTGGGAAAATGCTTGTAGCAAACCTATAAATCCTACCCATTAAACTGATCGATGCTTTTAATGGTAGATTTCACCATTATTCAAAGTGACGATATTTGCACACTTTACGACAATATACAATATTACCCCTTTTTTAATGATTAATTAATGTGGAGAGGAACCAACCATGGTGACTTCACAGTGAGGAGTGCATATCACATTCAAGGGGACTTGCAAGACAGAAACCAAGCTGGGACATTTAGCAAATTATTCCTAAAAGAAGACTGGTGCAAATTATAGAAGCTCCCTATTCCACCAGCCTCGAATAACTCTTTGTGGAGCGCATGTAGAAACATTTTGCCCTCTATAGATAATTTGTGTAAAAAGAAAATTTTGAAAGATTCAACTTGCCCAATGTGCCTACAACAACCTGAAACGGTGGAACATATTTTGTGGAATTGTGTATCAGCTTCTGATGTTTGGAGTGTCTCCTCCATAAAGATTTAAAAGAGCTTAATGGCACAAAGTAACATCAAACAGATCATGCAGGTAATACAACAAAAGCTTGACAGAGAGGAAATGGTAGAATTAACCTTGACTCTATGGAATTTATGGTGGAGAAGGAACCAGCTGGTGTTTAAGAACATTTTCATTGAACCACAATAAGTGATATACAGAGTAAACCAATTGAGAATGGACTTAGTAGCTGTTATAAATACCCTAAGAGAAGGCAATAACAATTCTGAAAATGCTGGCAGAGTAATATGGGAATGTCCACCAAAAGGTTATTGCAAGATTAATTGGGATGTTGCAGTTGAATCAAGATTATGTAAAATAGGTATAGGAGTTGCTGTAAGAGATGATAAAGGGAATTTTTTTGGCTACAATGAGAAAGAAGATGACATCTATTCCAGATCCTCTACTTGCAGAAGCAAGTGCTGCTCTTGAAGCGGTTAATTTTGGAATTGAACTTGGTATGACAAATGTAGTGATGGAAGGAGACTCCCAGCTTGTTGTTCAGGCAATACAAAGGAGGCATCAACAAAACAATTACGTTGGAATGATCATCACAGATATCAAAGTCTTACTCACTAGATTCAAATCTAGTTACTTTAAGCATGTGAACAGAGAAGGCAACTTAGTTGCTCATTTGTTGGGGAAAAAGTGCTTTAACAGTGACTTGAGTGTGTAATCGAGTTGGAGGAGACTCCAACATGTAATCTGTGTGTGTCTTAACACAGTTTATCAATGAACAAGTTAAAAAAATAAAAAATAAAAAAATCTTTACAAGTGTGGGGCCCTCATGGTTTCAAGAGTGAAATAACAATTGGAGGGAAGAAACCGTACAAAAACCATAAGATATCTACGCTGGCTGGAGAGCTCTCAAAAGGAACTAACCTCTTTGGTTCCTACTAGTAAAAAAAGCATTGTAAAAGAAGAAGGAAAAAAAGGCAGCTAAAAGCATTGTAAAAGAAGAAGGAAAAAAAGGCAGCTGCGTACATACACGGGAAAACACGTAAAAAGAAAAGGAGTCGTGGAGAGCCGCACACATGGACGGAAGGAAAAAGTAAAGAATGGCAAACTAACAGCTCAAATGAATTATAGGCAATGTAAGAGAGTTTAATAACTCACGTTGAGAGTTAGAGCCTCCAGAAAAAGAAAAAATTAAGACGCAACCCATTTAACCTGTTTAATATAATATAAGGATAACAATATAAATAATTCACAATTATAACTATATTTATGATGAAATATATTATTATCAATATCCAAATCAAGAAAACTAATATTTTCATAAAATAAAATTATATATTAACAAAAAAAACTTTTAATAGTTTGAGATAAAATATAGTCAAACACTTGTATTAATATCACATTTTTCCAACAACAAAAAAGAAACGAATAAAGCTAAAGATTTATAAAATTTAAAAATAGAATTTAATCATGCTATACAAATTGATTGTGGATTTTGCAAGTTAACCTGCAGTCGACCAATTTATTAACTCGTGTTGATCCGAATTCATTTATATCAAACTCAAATCCGTTTATTTGGTTCATATTGATGTTGGATTCACAAGTCATGTCATATATTGTCATATCTACCTATCAGAAGATGATTGTATTTTAAGATGGGTAGGATTGGGATCAACTTCTTGCCTGTAACGGGAGTGGATGATTGTGTTGTAGTATCTTTCAAATTCTTCTGATTGCCAATAGGAAGATATGATTTAGATTCTCTCTTCATAACGATTCAACATGTGAAAGATTTAATTGAAAAAAAGATGAAGGCATAATGCGAGTGAATGCACTGAATGGTATGTTTAACATCTTTAAGATTGTTATAATTGCTATAATTGCTAGCTTAAACTGGTGGGAAAATGTTTGAATAACAACTTTTAAATACTTCAAGAAAAAAAAATGTTAAAAACATCTAGCAAGCACCAATGATCACATCGACAAAATCAATATAGAAGTAAAAACAAATTAACAGCAAATAATATAAAAGAAAATGACGCAACAGTCACCAAATTACAACATAATCACAAATGAACACAATCTTTGGAATCATGCTTGAGATAAGCATCTAAAAGAAGTTATTATACTGGCTAGTGAGAGAATTTTTGAGGTTTGAATATAAGCCATAGAGTGAATACTGCCGAAGGTTTTCCACTTCATACCATGAATTGAGAGCCATAAGATGTTTATCCGTTCCAGAAAATGCTAGCTGTATTCCGAGACTGCAATCCACGGAACCCCCTCGGTTTTTACAGCTAGATGTTCTGATGGCACAATCTTGTTTGTTGAGGCAAACGAAATTAGATTTACTTGAGCATGAAGCACATCCATCCCTCTTCCAATACAAATTCTGCAGCCTACCCTTTTGAAACTCGAGGACCTGATTTGACAATGTAACTTGGTGTAATTAGATCATAAAAAATGGGAGATCTATATTTAATAGAGACTGAACCAGGTATATGCTTTTGAATCTTTACCAGAGTGAAACTGGTTACGGTGTAGGTGCTGTTTGCAACAAAAGCAGGGAGAGACCTTGCAGCATATTTCCGTCCAGCAAAAGCCACCATATATCCACCATTCAAATCCTACAAAGCATACAATACAAGTAGTTTTAATTATATTGATGCGAATGATGTGATCCATGCTACATGCACAAAAACAAGACATTTACAGCACATGATGTGGGCGTGGGACAGAGCATTAGAAAAAACATAACAAGGACCCACATGGAACACAGCACAACCGAACTCATTCTTTTCTATCGTTCTTCTTAAACAGAATTCACTATTATAATTTGTTTCTTTCTTAAAGAAAAGAATAATTCTAGCCCAAAGTTTCCAATTTGTGACCATTGGTGGCAGCCATACATAGAGAAAAAAAAAAAAATTATGAACAAATTATGCAGTCACAAAAGAAATATAAATATCTGACGTAATGAGAATTGATATAC
Organism: Carya cathayensis; assembly: GCA_011037825.1. Classification (NCBI taxonomy): domain Eukaryota; kingdom Viridiplantae; phylum Streptophyta; class Magnoliopsida; order Fagales; family Juglandaceae; genus Carya; species Carya cathayensis. The sequence continues at coordinate 351,952 of QGSO01000599.1, forward strand.
AAATTATAGGGAACTGCCAGTTGGGAATTTACCAGAATTAAGCCTTTCAATTGATGGATCTATCAAAGTGTGGCAGGAAATTAAAATTTTGGCAATTGTGGTTTTCATGATGCCTTTCTAAACAGCAATCAAAAAATCATGAAGGGCTTAATCTACTTAGAAGAGCTAAGCGTGTGATACCCCATGTTGAGAGATGAGACGAGTGTAGGTGGTGTCATCTAAGATGGAATGGCCTAACGAGGACGTAAGAAATTTACAGGTGGGAGATTGTTATACCTCGTATTGACTGATGAGTGTAGGTGGTTTATGGAATCCAAGATTGCTTGGGGGAGAAGTCCATGCTCTATAGAATGATTCCAATGGGGCTCCAATTATACCATTGACTAATCCTTTTGGAGTATAAGCTCAGATGTGGCTTGGGCTTCCCTTAGAGCATTACACAACAAGCATCAAATTTTATCACAACTATGAACATAAAGCTTCAAACCTTACTCTGTTCATAGTACCTGAAGTTGAATCAATTAGTTTGGATACAGAATCTGATATCCAAATGCATTATGAAGTGTGATGTATTAATCTTCTAATAAGTCCTTTAATGGAAGTTCTATCTATTGCTTTATTGTGAAAGACTAGATCACCCGTTTGGCCGTAAGCAGCACCATTTTCTACTGAGTGGGCTTCGACAATGGATTAAATCAATGATGGAAAAAAATCCTCAGTTCGATTTCAGTTTGTCTAGAAATTCAGGAATTAGTGTCCTAATTGAACTAGATAAGGTTCAAGTCTACTGGTTTGTTAGGATTTTAGTTTAAATTTAAATTTGATCTTATCCTTAGGTTGATCATATTCATTTGAATGGACAAGTTGGATAACTAAAATGTCAAAAAGATTTGAAGTGGAATAAGGAAAGATCACAACATGATATTAGAAAATCAGGAAAAAAAAAAATTGAACAAGCCTTTAGGGAAAAAAGGTTGAAGCATCATACTTATTTTTTTTTTTAATCTTTCTATTTTTATGATTGAGTTGGCCTCAAGGGGTGGAGGAGAAGAAGAGATTCAAACTAATAACCTCCACTTCGTGAGGCATGGTTCTCGGCAGATTGTGCAGCCCATGGCGGTTGAACCAAGTTTATGACTTCAAAGTTGACTCTTCCACCTACTGCTTTAATGGTATACATTGTTCAGCCGCGAGGGACTCCTTTTCATGTCTTAGTTCATATTATGAAATCCTATAGATGAACACGTTTAATTTTCGAAATGACTCATACTGTAACCTTGTAAAATTACTTGCCCATTTCAATTAAGAATTCGATATCAGATACCCGCATTCATTAAAATTAGTATCTGTCAGGGTTTTAAGTGCCAATAACCAGTCACTCGTCTTTATTTAACTCTAAACCACCAAATTTTTTAAAAATCTAGATCCTATACTTCCATCCAAAGTTGCCAGATTCTCTACCCACCCGGCAAAGCGTGAGCTGGCTCTTGCATCCAAATTGATGGAACATTCACCCTCCAATTTTCCATAATTGCTGATCACAACATATTATATTTGGTCATCATTATTGAATAAAGAAAGGATACTCATACCACAAACCCAAACGCTAGTAGGAAATTGATTCTAGCATTAGCATCAGAAGATTTGATACTGCTCAAATCATCTAAACAGTTTCCATTGCGCTGCTTAAAGTTGATAATGCCCAGCTCGAAGTGGATACATCTAAGACCCTAATTCTGTTGGCACATCTACGTGCATATTCAGAACACGCACAAATGAAACTTTTCACGACTTGTGAGAAACGTGCCCATAGGCCCGATAAGCAAAACTAGAAAATGAATCTTAAATCTAAAAAGACTGAATAGAAGTAATCGTCAGAAAAGAGACTTGGAAAGTTACCGATCAAAAGAAAAAAAAAAAGAGACGTGAAAAGTACCGGGAAGAAGGTGGAGGTATTGATAGAGAGGAGGGAGATCTCGTCAACTCTAGGCCTGAAGAGTGCAAGCTGGGAGCCGAGCGAGGAGAGCGAGAGGCGGCGGTCACAGGGTGAGAGCTGATGCGACTGGTCGTTGTAAAAGTTGTTTTTTGACGAGAATGCTATGCCGAAGGTGAAGCCGTCGGATCTCTGGATCTTGGTGTCTGCGCAGGGCTGGTGTACGCCGTTCGTGTCGGCGGCGTCAGAGACGGCCGCCGCCGCCACCACCATCGCCACCATTAGGATTGGCCAGATTGCCATTGCCATTTGGCGTTTGCTCACAGCTTCTCAGTTCTTGGCGATGAGATGCTGGTAAAGTTGGAGTTTAGTGCGGCAAACCGACTGCCACTGGATTTTAAATTATTCAAATTTATCATTACAAAAACTCGTATTATCTTTTAGCTGTCGGCTAGACGTGGTTTACAAAAGAAAAATGATCTACACACAGTACTTTTTACGATATATTTTATGATCATGTTTTAAAAAGAAATGTATTATTATAAAATATCATATAAACATAACACTGCTTTATAAAAATATCCTCATTTTATATCATGTATTGTGAAAAATATTGTGCAGAGCATTGTGTGTGTATCATTACTTGAAATTATATTAGTTTGTAAATTTATTTTTATGAAATTTTTTTATAGAAGTAAAACTTCCAAGAAAGATGTGCAATTTCATGGTAATTAATATGATATATATATATATATATTTATATAAAGATCAATACTCTTTTTTATGAGTTATTCTATTTTTAAATTGGTGTGTAGAGCACATCATCCACATCACTTAAATGGTACTATTTGATTGGTAATATTCAAATTTTAAAATTTCTCTTTGAAATCAAATTATACTATGTAAGCACTTTGTTAGATATGTTATCCTCATAGGCTTAAAAATAGAATTTTTCCTTTTTTTATTCCTTTTATACTGCATTTGAAAGTTTTTTATTCCTTTAGACTTCATTTAACTTCTATGCGCCATAACTACTGCCACATCGATCCCTCATCCCCTTACCACACTGCTTGCCACAAAACCATGTCTCGGCCTCTCCCACATCACCCACCCTCTATTCCGTCAAGTTGTCGTGTCTCTATTCTATCAGTACTTTGCAGCTCACCTTAGCCAATAATCCCCTCTCATCTACCTCGATCTCTCTCTCCACTCTTCATCTCTCTCACACTTTGCTCTCTCTTTGTTGTAGGATAACCCGTGTGACCCGTGGAGGCCACCAAAGCTAGTTGCACCTCTTCATCTTGTCATGTGTTTCATACCACCATGAACCACCTCTAGGCAGAGTCGCCTTGCTGTTGGTTCCAACCGACCACCTCTTCAAGTTTGGATAAGGTATCCTTGAGTTCTAACCTCGTAAGGACACTCTAATTTTTGTGATTTATATGTTTTGGTGTCTTTCGGAAGTTCAGGCTATTTATGTTGGATGTTGGGATTGTGGTTGAGTAATTTCATGGCTTAGTTGATATTTGGAAGCTTCCTTGATGGTAATGTCATGACCCGAGAAGGGAATGAATGTAAGATGTGAGTTGGTGTTTTGATGTATCGAGAGTATGATTGTTAATGGTGTGGTGCGTTGTGGTGAAATTTAAGCGAACACAAGACAATTGGGCTAATCTACTGCTAGAATAGTGCGTTGGATGTTCTTCTTGAGTCATTATAAACCCAAGGCACCATGATTGATTTTGTTTATGGGCTCACGTTGAGCTATGGTTCAGGTTATAGAACTATGGTAGTTAGGTAGGTTTTGTACATGCATGAGTTATTAATATGACAACGATATTTTTCTGCATTAGGTTGTAATATTGCTATGGTTCGGATTTAAGGCTTAGAAAGTGCTCTCCAAAAGTTAGGTAAGCAATGGTTCTTGCTAAACTTTGTCTAAAATGGATTGAGATTGATTTTGTGAAAAACTTGCATTTTTATTATAAAAATAGCGTCAATTAATTTTTACACTAGTCTTTGTATCTTAATTTTGAAATCTAACATGTTATCATGACTGGTGTAGATATGAGCAATTTTTATACTCTACTTCTCTATTACATAAAATGTGAATATGCAGTTTGAGATTTTGATCCAATTCTATGATATTATCTGTTTAGTACATTATTTTTTGTTTTTACATTATATTTGAAAACCTTGAGGCATAAGATTTTGTTCTAATCTAATTTTTGGCCTTGCGAAATAATAGCCTTTGGCCATGCCACGGGATGCAATAGTGAAGAGCTTTGGAAAGCAATGACCGGTTGTAGTTGACCTGAATTATATTCAGCAACGAATGATTGTAGTTGACCCGAATTATATTCAACTTCGAAAAGCTATCCTACGAAGAATGGCCAGTGTAGATCGTCAATAGGAATGGCCAAGAACTGAGGAACTGGAAGGTACCCTTGGTCAAAGTTGTTTGGAATAATCTAGCTTTCCAAGAAGCTAGCTGGGAAAGAGAAGATTCGATGAGAACCAGATAACTTCACCTGTTTGTATCCAAGAAAGGGAATTAGGTGATTGATTGTTGTTACTCTATGATTTAATTATGATATTTTGATTCTACAATGTGATTGTTTGTCTTGATTATCTCTTTTGCTTGATGCTTTGTCATTTTGTAAGTATAATCGTGTTAGCAGCACGAGCTAGAGCCACTGCTTGTATGTCTGTATTGTCAACTGCTAGGGTTAGAAGGATGTGAGAACGTAGACAAACGATTCGGTAGGAAAAACGAGATCGAATGATTGCCATCTATTGGCAACAAATGGAGAAGTTCAAGCATCACCCCATGCATGTGATGGATGTAAACTGTGACGGCCATAAATTCTGCTTGGGATTGGACAAACTTTGAAGCATCGAGATATGCAATATAAGCTTACATGCTCCTGTTCATGACAATTAAAAATGCATGCGGTGATGCTCTAAACAGAATGCAATATTTGCAGTAGATTTTTTTTTTCATTAAGCAATACTTTGTTCCAGAAGTAATATATCTGAAAACATAAACATGCTTCATAAAATTCACATGATAACTAATATCCAAAAGGTTCAGTAATTGTCCAACAAGTCTGTAACATAAAGAATACTGGAGACAACACTCCATAACTACAGTCTTGAAATAAAAACTATTGCGCTAAATTGTTGAGTCACACTCATGAAGCTTAACTATGATATCCAACTAACGTCCAGAAAATGGGGGGATAGAATCCATCAACTCCTTGTCCGTGCTCTACATTCTATTCAACCTCGTCCAATTTTCCATGTGTGGGTTCTTCAAACCTTGACAAATTGTCTACCATTCCGGGGACAATGATAGTTGTGACTATCAAGTGATATTTGATTACAAATATTATGTTTTTTGATTAAGAAATAGGAGTACTCAGTAGCTCCTATGCCTTCACCATGAGTTTTCTTTTTGTATTGTGGCAGGTTCTACTTCCTCACCGTAGTACCAGACAACACATATGCCTTGATCGCAAGACTAGGCAAATCATATACTCCATAATCGTAGTGTAAATTAACTGATAAGTTTTTCATGCTTGACTCAAAAATATTTCATGATTGATTCTTATGCTTAATGACATGATAATTGTGACATGTGACAGATGTTCATGGTCGATGCTTAAAACAACGTGGCATGGAATAACATTGTAATCATAGTAATCATATAACTAAAACAAAATGGCATAGAATAACATCATAATCATGGAAATCATATAACTAAAATAACATGGAATGGCATAACATGACGTGTAATAAATAAACATGTACTAGAAATAAATCATGAGAAGGCATAACATGACGTGTAATAAATAAACATGTACTAGAAATAAATCATGAGAAGGCATTACATAACATTTATAATAAGCATAATAAACGTAAATGATGGTTTCTTACCATCACACATATATAAATATCTTGAAAGTAAGTTCGAGGCCAACTTACAGTAAGCAAAGCATGGTGAATAAAATGCACAAATAAGTGAAAACTGTAAGGAGACATTTCTAAACGTTAAAAACTCCTTACTAACAATCTTAGAAACATAAAAATATTGACTTAAAGTAAAATTACCATTTTATCCTTCAACATGTGAAAAGATGACCATTTTAGTTCTAACGTAAGGATTTCATATCCTCACTCCAAAAATCACCAAAATTTATATTCCTTGTGTAAATTTTTTTCTAAATCCAAATATCTAATTAGGAATATTTAAAACATAACACAATTATATGAACCAAGCATAGTCCGAAACATGACAATGTTAAAACTCTTGATTTTTGTTGCAATTCTTTCAAATCTTATCTTTCATGCTAAAACTAAAATATGCAACATACAAAATCACATACTATGCTTAAATAATATGCTAGAACAAACAACAAACTTATATCATAAAAATCACAAGCTTTGTTTATGGTAAAACTTCAAGTTTTTTACCTCAAAGAACAACCCTTGATGTTCATAGTCTATCTCCTTTCAAAACAACTTCAAGAACTCTAAAAGTTCAATATCATACTCTCAATATATTCATAAAACATTCCAAAGGATTCTTAAGGACTATCATGCTTTGAATAATTAAGCCAAAACTACAAAAATTCACAAAATCAAACTTAACACAATCGGTTTGTACCTATTCTTCAAAACCGAGCACTATGAGATTTGGTTGTGATCAAACCATTAGGTCCGAAACTTCCATGAAGTAAATCATCAATAAATAACATCATATGGCTCATATCCAAGTCCTAAAACAGATATAAGCATCAAACCTAAGATCACATTGTAAAAATTTCATAAAAACATAGTTCCATCAGTGAGCCTTACATACAAGATCTAACTAGACCTTTGCATGCATAAAAATTCATATATTCAAGATCAATACAAAAAATCTTCAAAATAACATTCTAACATATAGATCAAAGTCCAAGAGCATCACATGTGAATATCAAAGTCATTGGTGCATGCTTTCATAATAAAAGACAAGCTTTTCCAAAAACAGAAACTGTTTTCTACTCCCAATTTCTAACTTTTTAGATCTATGCAAAACTGTTATAACAACTTACAACATGTAACCAATCTTCATCAAAATTGTATATTATCATGTTAAATATAAATAATAAAAAGATCATACCAAAATCTTGCTAATAACTTAGTAAAAAATACCAAAATATCATAGACTGCCCAGACTATCACTCAGAATGATCTTTTCATGCTTAAAAATCTTTTTCGCCCATCAATCATCCATGAAAATTTACACAAAATATACCAGAAGAAGTTAAACTAAAAGGGGAAAAATTATGTGAAGATATATTCATGAGGATCTACTTACAAGAGCTATGAAAAATTCGAGCAAGAAAGGCCAAAAAAGCTCTCAAAGATTGCCTCTTGAGTCTTCTCCACGAAAGTGATCAAAGGGTGAAGGGCAAGCCATGTAAGACTTATATAGAAAAAAGGGCTGGCTTAGTGGCCAAGATAAGTCAATTTGATGGGAGGTTGGTCAACCAAAAGTGGTGGAAACCATGTGCCATACAGCCCATGGTTTTTAACCAAGGAAGCTTCCTTGTGAATGGTGGTTTTGGGATTGCTTTTTGGCCTCCCATCCAAGCACTATTTGGGGCTGACTTGAGCAGTAAAAGGACACTAATGCTAGGGGGAAGCTTCCTCCACAAGCCTTACCTTGGTGGTGCAATTTCGTCGGCCTTAATTGAATGAGCCACGTTTTGGATTTCAATAGGGTGGTTTTCTAATGAGCCCAAATCTAATTTTTCTTAGCCCATCGAAATTACCAAGATAGAAAATAATAAATAGGGATGTAATGACAAGAATTTGAGGTGTTAATAGCACGTGAAATTATTTAATCAAGTGATTAAATACTAAGCTACAACCGATCACAATTAGGGTTTTGAGGAGAACATTTCGGGTTTGGGAAAACCGTTTAGAGTTTTGGTTTTCACCAAGGTTTTAGGATTTTAATTAGATTCCAAGTATTTGGGGTTTCATTAGAGTTCAAACCCTCTTTGCTTTGGCACGAATTAAATGATTGGATGGAATAGTATTTAGCTTAGGAGGCGTGATCACAAACCTTGATTTCTCTTGGTTCCAAGTGTCCAATACTATTTCACCAAGTGTAGCTAAGATCTTTCCATGTGTCCAAATAAAACTTCTCTAACCTAATTTGTACATTCTACGCTGTGATCTTGAAAACACTAGATTGAGTGCTAATATCGAGGTCATTATTCACTTCAAAAAAGTGAAAAATAAACTTTGCATTGTAAAATTATAAATAATCATACTAACCTCAAAGTGCAAATCGTTTATCAAAAGTTACTCTAAAGTGCCTCGAATAAATCAAAACATGATTTCAAACAACCGTTATTCCAAAAATAAAAAATAGTTTTATTGCTTAATAAAATCCTCAATATTAATTTGAGTCTAATGACATATAAATTTTCTCATTCTCACAATTATAAGTATCTCAAATATATAAAATCACATTTCTAACATCATATTGAGTAGTAAAATTGACTATGCTGACAAACTAAAACTTACGTGATTGATCGATTCGTGAAAACTTTCTAGAGTTTTCACGACATTCCTAAAGTCTAAAGAAATTCATCCATTGAATTTTTGATGGGCTGTTATATAAACTTTAAAGGATATCTTCTCTTATGACGAGCATTGTTGCATGAAAAACATCAACCACCTCACGATCTATTAATTTGGAGAAATGCTTCAAGGTTATGGGTGGTAGATATTAATAGTAATGATGCGGAGTCAAGTTGTGTGGTGGAGACTCAAGTTAGAGAATTGGTAGATTCTAAGTTTTTCTGATTCATCATTCGATCGTCTTCAGGTGAGAAAGGAAGGACAACCAATTGAAGACAATGAAGCTACCATAGAGCAAAGCCTAAATGAGCTAAGGATGAACTTGTATTATGACTTTGATGTTGATGTAATATTCTATCTGTCACAAGATTCGGTAACAGAAGAAGGGAGGAAGTACCATCACCTTCTTCATCCAAAGAATCAACCGTTGATAGTAGATGTAGTTCTCCAAGTGAGTTATTTTATCCTTAGTATTTTCTTCTTTTATTATTGCAACATGGTGTCAATTTTGAGGATTAAGTCTTTTCTTAAGGGGGGGTGTGATACCCCAACCGAAGCTAGGTTCTTGATGTTGAGATTTAATTCTAAGAGTCAGCCTAAGTGGATATAAGTTGAAGGGCCATAGACAATACAACCTTGTGAAATGAGATGGATTTTATCTTTTGATTAGTAGAGTAGGCACCCAAGCCTAAGAGAAGGCCCTTGGCCTAGTGATTTTTGGCCACTAAAAGGATGAGGGTTTGAGAAAAGCTCACTAGGGTTTTGAAAGTAGGAAGGAGGCACCACTAAGAGCCAAGTAAGAAGGAAACCTTTGTATTTTTCTGAGAGAATCATTAGTTGCATGGGAAAAGGGAGTTTTAGATTTGCCGAGAGCTATGCCACTTAAGAAACATTCAAGGTGCCTTTTAGGATTTCTAGAAAGAGCAATGATGATGAGGGAAGAAGGATGAGAGGATTTCGGCCATACCACTAGGTGAGCATGCGTAAGGCCATTAGGGTTTCTAGAATGATCTTGTGATGATGAAGCTTTAGGGTTTCGGCCATAGTGGGAGGTGCCACTTGTCCTTTGGACAATGAAAACCTTTTAAGTTTCCAAGAGAGGGAAATGATGGAGAGAAAAGGGTGAGCATTTTAGCTATAACACTTGGCAAGAATGCATAGGATGTTTGAGGTTCTAGAAAATGTAATCATGAGGGTATTTTCAGAAAACAAAGAGACACATGCTACATGGCAATCATGCAGAAGTTTCTAGGGTTTTAGAAATATGGAAGAGCATGGGACAAAAAGGATGTTGGGCTAGGGCAAGAAGAAGAGGCCACTTGGCGCCCATGCGAGAGATTTCTTGTGGCTCTTCACTTTCGAGAAGAAATATGATAAGATAGAGAATGAGTGGAAGCAAGAAGACCCATAAATAGGGTCATTAATGACCCACGTCCATAGTGAAGTAGGAGGGAAGATCAAGAGTCATTTGGTGCATTTTTAGCTTTTCTCCCCGTTCATTTCCTCTCTATCTCACCCATACTCTAGGAGATAGCTCTAAAAAATTTCTATCCATCCAAACACCCACTTTGTGCAAGCAAAGAATGAAGATTCAAGGATATATTTTTGGTGGAGTTTGGCACAGTAAGGGAGTTCAATCATAGTCTTCTTTCATACACACTCACACATGCACAATAGAAGTTGTAGAAGGCTTTGGTTTGTAAGGACTGAAGGAGGTGTTGTGTTTTGTAAGAAGCTCCGTAGAGATGATTGAGTGGTAGGTTCAGCCATAGAGGGATGAATCATGCTCAAGATCCAAATTTGCATATGGTTAGCCCTTAGAGTTTTTCTTGTAAACCGAGTCTTTGATGTCAATATAAGTAAAGAGGAAGCTCTTGGATGTTTAAAGAATGTTCGGCCATAACTAGGGTTTCATGAAGAGTTTTATCTAGTCATCATTTGAAGAAGTACAATCTTAAGTGCTATGCACTTTTAAGCCACTAAGGTTTGTTTGAATAAAATCATATTTGTCAATACACACACATACTCAGCCACTACGGTTTCACACAAGGTTAAGGAAGGTTGATATTATTCGGCCCTAGGGCTTCTCATGATAGGTGTGTATATGTTTATGAAAATTGCAAAAAAGGGCTTATAACCAATTAGGTTTAGGAAGTCCAAACACTCGATGCACGAATCACATGCTTAGTTTAGTGCTTTGATTTTGAAAACCTAATGTTTAATACACACACTTTCAATTTACTTGATTGTTGAATACGTTGGAAGCTTTGTAAGTTAGAATTTAACTTACCCTTGGATAACCTATTTATGTTCTTGTGTAAATTTTGCATCTTGATGTTCTTTACCATTGCCTATTGAAAATAACATGTTTGATTGTGATCTCTACATGCTTTATATTCTTTGTAACGTGATCAGTTTATACATTCTGGAATTTTGGATTGAACAACATTATTAGTTTCCTGTTTGAGTTGTATATGCCATATTGAATAGCCAAGAGTTTGTTTATGTTTATGTATCTAAATGTTCTAATTCTTTTAAGTGGTATACATGATGCATCTACTACCTATTGAGATAAGTACATGAAGTCTACATGGTCTTATGAAAAGTGTTACATGCCAGTTGATTTTTGAGTTTTGCATTAAAAATGGCTTTTGACACTACCCTAATGATAGGATGGAGGAATATCCTAGTGAAACTCTATTTTCCACTCTGGAGTGATTAAACTAGAAGTAGTAGCCCAAAGAATAGTTAATAGACTTTGAATGGGTTCTTTCTAAAGAATTCTAGAGCAGGATAGTGCCTAACGCTGGTAGGTGCAACATATTGAAATATGGTGAATGTGAATTTGTGAACTGCCACATCATATACCTTAGACATACTCACACCTGGTCAAAGGGTTGGTAATGTGATGCGGTAACTAGCAGGGAGTCCATAGTGCTTTTGGGAGCCGTGAGGTATCCACCCATATTTTTATATTGATCTCTATTATATGTATCTTTGTTATATGTAATACACAATAAGTGTTATAAGAAAATGGCTAATGGTTTTATGTGCCAGATGTTCAGTATTTTTGTAAATGAATCTGGATCGGAGAAAAATAAGTCTTTGCAAAACCTGTATCCATGCTCATACATTCATACTCATGTTTACCTCTTACATGATTATGTTATCTTTGTGTATGTTATTAAGATTTTGTTGAAATTTCACTGTGGTAGTTTCCACTACAATTCCCCCCAAAATTGTAGAAGTTGTGACAGGTCCGGAGAATAGTAACAAGGATGAGGGAAACATAAGTTTGAAGTGTGCAAGGATAAAGATCCTTGAAGGTTTGAGAGTTTAGCATCTAGTTCCCATCCTATGAATGATGATAGCCTTGAAGAGGCCGTGATTCTTATAGTAGGAGGTTTAGAGCTAGTCAAGGAAATCTCGAGGGTTCTAAACCAAAAGCACAAGTGTGTGTAGAATGTAATAATGAAAATGTTATGACTTAATTGATGGTTTTGGAAAAAAGGGGTCATGGATTAGACCCTAACTTTTATATTTGAAGATTTTTAACAATTACTTTGGGATTAATAGTATTGCATTTGGTACCATATTACTTTTCTCAAAACTTTACCATCTTACATTATAGTTTCGCTGTGATTATTGCATACTGCTAGAAAAAGGCTAAGTGCATTGCATGTTAACCATTAAGAATGAGGGTATATAGCCTTGTATTGCATGTCTCAATGCTTCAATCTTCGTCAAATCTCAAGCTAGGTCTGGGGGCATCACATCCTCATTGATTAAGAAAAATATCCATAATTCACTAGAAGTCTTGTGTTTGCATCACATCCTCATTCGTTAAGCAATTCCATCCTAGAATTGCTCCGAATGCATCTCTTCTGTGGTGATGAGATGTGGGGCAAAGCTCCCAAACTCTATAAACTTAGCGGCATATTGCTCAATTGTCATGCCTCTTGGACTAAATTGGTATATTCTTTTGACTTGTGCTTTCTTACGATTGTAAGGAAGTACTGGTCATGAAACTCCTTCTTAAACCTTTCCCAGGTAATGGCTTCCATGGACCCCAGTTCAATTATTAATACTTGCCTTTTTGCATCTCACCAAATTGCTGCCTCTCCAATGTTGTAGCCCTTCTACTAGTGAAGGTCTTCCATGTGGTGTTATTCCATACCTCTAAGGTCAGATGATATGGCTTGCATGTTCATATTTTGACTTCCTGGACATTTTCTAGATATGAAGTCTTTGTTGGAGTATGGACTTTGGCTACGACACCTACTACACTCTGAGCACCTTTAAGTTATCTTAGAGTGGTCCTAGCTCTACATTAGGCTTGTCCTCACCCTATACTCACATTCGTATGATCAGCACCTGCTTTACATGAACCTTCCTTTGTCGCCTTGTGTTGTCTTGCATCTGCCAGGCTCTCTACAACGTGTTGCTCACTATACTTCTTGTTTGTCTGCACATTGCCCGCTTGGTTGTCTTCTAATTACTAGTATTTTGTCGACAGTAGGGGATTGATGAGTGTGTGAAAGTGCACTCTAAATACCATATTATTGGATTAAAATGATAAAATATGAATAGAAATCATAGAAATTAATGTGTATTCTTGAATTGAGTTTCTATTTACGTTGAAATATTCATAAGCAATTTTTTTATGTTTAATTTCAGAGTTTATAAAAGAGCAACTCAAAGCCCAGTCAAATTCAAAAGAGAAGGCACAAGAGACAGATTTGAAGAGAGGAAAAAATCACTTTCATGGCCGCCATTCACTTTAGTTTTCTTTGGAGATTTTTGTTGTCCATTATATTTATGGGTAACTAAATTCTCAAGTAGGGTAAGAGATGAACTTACACATTATATAATATTTTTAATTTATGTATTTGATTTTCAATTACTAAAATTCTTTTGTTTTATCATTCTCAATTCATCGTTGATGTTTTCTTATCTGAATAATTATAGAATTTATTTTGTTTATAGATTCAGTCAAACTTTTTCTACTGAATGGATTAATTCTTTGATTATGTTTGGATCAATTATTTATATATATTGATTTAGTTCTTTGCTGCAATATCACTCTCTAGGTATACTGTCGTCGTTAGATTTTCTCAATAGAGATAATAATTTACGTATTTTAGAAGTGGTGAATGATTTTTTAAAGAGTTATATTTGGTTTAATTTTGGTTTATAAATCTATATCTTCTGATTGGGAATTTCTGGAATTGAGTTCCCAATTGAGTTATCCAATGAATTAAGAATAATTAAAATACAGGAATTGTGCAAGGAATTCCCGATGCTCTATTGTTCGTCAATTTAATTGCTTCTTCTATTAATAACTTTGCTTCACTTTAATTTACATTTAAAATTATTTTTTATTCTCCATTAATCATTTAATATTTTTCCTTAGTTTCTTTGTTCCGTCTGCTATTTTTTTAATTTGTCTCCTTGTGGAATCGACACCTTAAACCTGTGTTACAACTACCGCATTATTCTTTGGGCATAATCAAATTTTGGCGCCGTTACCAAGGAGACTGTAGAAGAATTGTTAGATAGTTTTCTTTTCAGTGGTTTGTAAATGCGGTAACTTCGTTCCCTCTTTTAGCTTGCTGCATCTTTATTTTATTTTCTTTTTCTTTTGATAGTTTTTTTTTTTTTAAGTGTTGCATTTTTCTCTACCTTGCATGCACAGGTATAGAGACGCCTTGGGTCGGTTTGCTTATAGACATATGTTAGAGATAGAGTCAGAGTCTAATTTTTCTAATCATTTGTTTGATAATTTTTCTAATTCTGAGGAAATGAGAGAACACGAAGATCAACCCACTAGAATCCTTCAGGATTACCTCCACCCTATACGCACAGTCACACCATCATGCATCATGTTTTCAACTAATACTTGCCAACTGGATTTTAAAATAGGGATGATACAATTACTCCCTACTTTTCATGACTTGGAAAATGAAAACCCATATGTACTCATTAGAGAATTTGAGGAAGTAGTTGTAACTTTTCATAGTTAAAATGCAACTGATGACATTGTGAGACTTAAGTTCTTTCCTTTCTCTTTGAAGGATAGAGCTAAGAGTTGGCTATACTCATTGAGACCACAATCTATTGGGTCATGGAATGAGATGACTCAAGTCTTTTTTAATAAATACTTTCCCCAACATAAGACCAATATTTTAAAAAGGCAAATCTCCACATTTGCACAAAAGGACAGTGAGACTTTGTATCAATCTTGGGAGAGATTTAAGGAGCTATTGAGTATGTGTCCTTATCATGGGTATGAGAATTGACACTTAGTAAACTATTTTTATGACAGACTTACACCTAGAGAGCACCAATTTGTGGAGATGATGTATAATGGTGAGTTCTTACAAAAAGATTCTGATGAGGCCATAGAATACTTCAATGAGTTTGCTGAAAAAGCTCATACTTGGACTGGGCCTAGTGCTACTGAGAGCACAAATAGGTTACGACCTACAGGAAACCTAAATGGTGGTGGAATTTACCATCTCAGGGAAGAGGATAATCTAAATGCTAAGGTTGAGATACTCACTAGGGAGTTAGAGGTTTTAAAGACTAAGGACTTAAAGCCAACACACGTGGCTAATCATGCAGAGTCTTTTAGACCATGTTTTGTGTGTAGCAGAGTAGATCACCTCGCCAAAGAGTGCTCCACATTTGTTGAGATAAGAGGGATGTATGAGGAACAATGTAATGTCTTAGGTATGTACATGAAGCCTGTTGCACATTTCTCTGATACCTACAATCCTAGGTGGCATAATCACCCCAATTTTAGTTACAAGTCTGAAAACCAACTGCCTGCACAACCCCCTAGATCATATCCTGCACCATATCATACACATTCAGTAGTAGTGATTAACCTTTTCTCAAGCTTTAAAATCTAGTATGCGAATTTTGGATTCTAGTAGTGAAATCTCAGAGAAGCTTAGGCAGGTAAAGATTAACCTTCCTCTTTTGCATGTTATTAAACAAGTTCCTACTTATGTAAAATTTCTCAAAAATTTGTGTACAATTAAGAGGAAGTATCATGTTAAGAAGACATCATTTCTGATAGAGCAAGTTAGTGCTCTAATTGAGTAGCGAATTTCTCCCAAGTACAAGGATCCTGGTTGTCCAACCATTGCATGTAATATTGAAAATCATGAGTTTGGTTAAGCCTTGCTAGATTTAGAAGCTAGTGTTAATTTGATGCCTTATTCCATTTATTTGCAGCTTGTTTTGGGTGAAAGTAAGCCAACTTCTATTGTGCTTCAATTGGCTGACTGTTCAATTAAGAAACCAAGAGGGATAGTTGAGGATGTTTTGATCCAAATTGACAAATTTTATTATTTTGTTGATTTCTTAATCCTTGACACTAGTTCTGTTGTTGACTCTAATTCTAAAATTCCCTTAATTTTAGGTAGACCTTTTCTTGCTACTGTTAACTCTCTTATTAACTACAGGAATGGTCTAATGAAGCTCTTTTTTGGGAATATGACTCTCGAGTTGAATATTTTCAATATTGAAAAACAACCAATAGAGGATGATGAGTGCTACCAAATTTACATGATTGACACACTCATAGACAAGAGAATTCATACAACTTGTGATTTTGATCTCCTTGAATATTCCCTTGTTAATTCTGAATTTGATACTATTAGTGATTCATCTAATATTGTTGATATTTGTGCTATTTTTAATAAAATTCAGGATTATAGAACACGAGCATGGCAACCGAAATTTGAGGAGTTGCCTAAGAAAGATGAAAAACATATTCCTGTAAGTATGAAAGCACTAATAGTTAAATTGAAACATTTACCTAAGTCTAAAATCTATAAGGTTAAAATTAAAGCGTTTCATGGTAAAAATATTCTTAGGAAGAGGTTTGAGTCTAATGACCGAGTATACTTATATGATTTTGGACTTCACAAGCACCAAGGAAAACTTCGGTTTAAGTGGACTGGCCCCTTTGTAGTGAAAAATATTTTTAAAAACGGGGCGATAGAAATAGAGGATCCTAAGGATGGTCAGATCTTTAAAGTAAATTGTCAACGGCCTTAAAGTATTAATTGATATGAAAGTTCTGGAAGTGGAAGACATTCCACTTGTGGATCTGGTCTATCAACATTGACCACACCATGCAGATATGTTTTTCTTTATTTGTTTTGTTTTATTTTTGTTTTCTCTTCTTTTCTTTCTTTTCCTTTTTGTTTGTTGTTGTTTTCTTTGTTTTTGTTTGAAGGATAGTTTCATTTCGTCATTTCAAGTTACCATCTTTGGTGCTTAACGAGCTACCCTTGTCACTTATCAAGTGTATTCTACCAGTTTTAGTTACTCCTCATTCAATTTTGATTCTTAAACATTGAGGACAATGTTTTATTTAAGTTGGGGGGTGGTAGTATAAATTTAGTATTTAAAATGCTTTGTTTGAATTCTGTGACATATTTTTATGTGTCAATTTTTAGCATCACACGTGCACCATTTTCACATGTGTACTCATTCTCATTCTTAGCCATCTTCGTGAATTCACCAAACCCACCATAATCATTTTTTGCTGAAACATTCCAGAACCCCTAATGCACTCATCCAAGTTTTATGGTATGATGGTGGATATACTTGGGATATGACGAATGTCAACTTAGGATTAACGTTTGAGCCTTTCAAGCTAACCCTTTCTATCATAGACCCCTAGTAGCCAACTTTGAGCCAATAAACACATGTAACTTTTTCTTTTCATATCCCCATATCATCTATGTCTCTCCACATTGGAGTATAACCTATACACTAATTTTCATACCCTTTTTACTTCCAAGTGTATACTAGGTGTGGAATTTGCATTTTCTTTCTTTTGTTTTATCATTTTCATTTAAAAAAAAAAAACAAGAAGAAGAAAGAAAAGAGAAGAGTACAAGTTGTAAAGTGTTCAATTGAGTGAGCTTCAAAGGCCAAAAAAAAAAATAATAAATAAAGGTTGGGTAGAAATGGCAAGAATACCAAAGTGGCATGTGTTTGTCCATCAAATTGTTGAAAAAAAAAGAGAAGAAGAAGAAAAAGGAAAAGCATTATTATTCGATGATCTGAAAAGTTTGAGAGTATATCAAGTGAGAAGTGTGGTCTACTGAGATATTTAATAAAATTTCCTTTGTATGTACTTGGAAGTTTTTGAATCATTTTCATTTTTTTTTTTCATATAGCCACGAACCCAAACCACGTTACAACATTTTGTGTTGACCGTTCTGATCCTAAGTAAGTTTTTGGAAAGACTGGTGGAAGTCTCATTTGTTAGTGTTTCTATTATAAGATCAATGTTTACTTGTTGCTTGTACATAATTGCCTAATTTCCCATGAGAGTTTGTGTACACCCATTGTCAACTCCATAGAGAGAGCCCTTACATGAAACACTATTATACCCGTGAGTTATGGAATTGAACCTATCGCTTGAGAAGTTCTTAATGTTGCATGTGTCAATGTTAGTGGTAAGATGGTTATAGCTTGGAGATTACACACAAACTCTGTGGATTGCTATAGGTGGATTGATCTTGATGGATTATTGGATTCCTTAGATTGCTTGGACATGTGAATCTGGAAAGTGTGACTTGGTAGCCTTTGTGTGTGATTTTCTTTAGTCTCTTTTGTTGTTTCGACATGAAAATTGCTAGGGACTAACAATGAGTAAGTTGGGGGGTGTGATGAGTGTGCGAAAGTGCACTCTAAATATCCTATTATTGGATTAAAATGTTAAAATGTGAATAAAAATCATAGAAATTAATGTGTATTCTTGAATTGAGTTTTTATTTACGTTGGGATACTCCTAAACAGCTTTTTTATGTTTAATTTCAGAGTTTATAAAAGAGTAAGTCAAAACCCAGTCAAATTCAAAGGAGGAGGCACAAGAGGCAGATTTGAAGAGAAGAAAAAATCACTTCCATGACTGCCGTTCACTTTAGTTTTCTCTGGAGATTTTTATTTTCCATTATATTTATGGGTAACTAAATTCTCAAGTAGGGTTAAGGATGAACTTGCACATTAGATGGTATTTTTAATTTATGTATTTGATTTTCAATTACTAAAACTCTTTTGTTTTATCATTCTCAATTCATTGTTGATGTTTTCTTCTCCGAATAATCATATAATTTATTCTGTTTATGAATTCAGTCATACTTTTTCCATTGAATGGATTAGTTCTTTGATTATGTTTGGATCAATTATTTATCTATATTGATTTAGTTCTTTGCTGCAATATCGCTCCCTGAGTATATTGTCGTCGTTGGATTTTCTCAATAGAGATAATAATTTATGTATTTTAGAAGTGGTGAATGATTTTTCATAGGGTTATATTTGGTTTAATTTTGGTTTATAAATCTATACCTTCCAATTGGAAATTTCGGGAATTGAGTTTCCAATTGAGTTATCCAATAAATTAAGAATAATTAAAATATCAAAATTGTATAAGGGATTCCCGACGCTCTACTGTTTATCAATTTGATTACTTCTTCCGTTAATAAATTTGCTTCACTTTAATTTACATTTAAAATTAATTTTTATTCTTTGTTAATCATTTAATATTTTTTCTTTGTTTCTTTGTTCCATCTGCTATTCTTTTAATTTATCTCTCTGTGGAATCGGCACCTCAAAGCTGTGCTACAACTACCACGTTATTCTTTCGACGTAATCAGGGATCACTTACTAATAGATTGAGCCTATGATACTTAGGATTCAAGCCTATCATGCCAAAGATCACGACCTAAAAGCTCTAGTACTGTACCTACGTTACATTATAGATTTACCCAGAGTCGTAAAAGCTCTGATACCAAGTTAAGGCGCCTTTGGTCCTCTAGTTCATTTTTTACGAGGGAATGTGCTAGCAGATGGCCATATCCCTTACATTCCTGGAAATTTTGCATGCTCGTAAGCCAAGCACATGTGTAAATTAGAAATTGTTAGGCATCTAGTAATCTCAAGGGAAAGTACATGTATATGAATTCCAATTTATGACAATGTAGAGAAAATATGTTGAACACATTGTAGTTACAATGTTATAAATATGTACCAGAAAACTAAATTTCATACAAAGGGGCTTCTTGCCCTTCATAACCTCAAAACAATACATTATCTAGGATAGTGTTGGCTGTGGCTGACCAATTTACAAAATGTAATGAAAATGCTTCATGTAAATATTGGAAGAACGTGCATGTGCATGGGGAGGTATCACCCTCTCTCTTGTAGCTATGTGTATCCTCAAGACTTGGCGGAGAATCACCCTCTCAATGAAAACATATATATATATATAGGAGAGGAATCACCCTCTCGGGACATAACCCTTTCATTATATAAAATAGATAAAAACTCAATATACTATTATGGAGGGGAGTTACTCATCTCCATATAATAGAAACCTGTTACAACTAGTATTGGGTCAAGTATCATTCTTTGCTCATAAGCATTCATTTCCACAATTGCTCATAGGCTCACACGCGTGCAACACACACACACACACACACACACACACACACTTATTTGTGGGCACACACTGAAACTTGTGGCCCCGAGGATGCTACTCTATCTGGCTGTAAAGAATTTGAAGACACTAGTAGTGATATGCCAGGGGATCCCACATTCCAACTATCAGGTTAGGCTAAGTACAGCTTCATTCCACCCAAGTCCTTACAAGGCATTAGACTCTCAGTGACTCCACATACACTAACACACACGCACACACACACACCGTTATCCAGGGCCCCCACACAGAGTCTCATCATCAGTTGCAGAAAATAGTGTAAAAGCATTAAGAAATTGAAAGCATCAGAAATCAACAAGTAAATGTAGTTAGAAACATAAACCTTGAAAATTTTATTTATTCTTGTAGAAAATTTTTTTTTTGGGGGGGGGGGGGATGAAGATTACGAAAGTAATGCAATGCCTCTCACACAAAACATTCAACCCCACATTCTCCAACACTGTCTTAGAAGCTAATATACCTATCTACGTCGAAAGCTCTCTCTTCACCTTTCCACTCCTTGCTTTTCGCAGCAGTCCCCTCTTTCAAGCTTTTTAGTGAATAAGGTTCAAAAGTGATATCTTGTCCCACGTCCAGGTCTTTTATATATAGTGAGATTATCAGATGTCCTTTCTAACGCATCTCTAACTTCAGAAATACTTGGATAGGAGTCTTTCATCCTTGTCTTGTCATAGTATAGGATGACAAAAACAACTAACCAGGATATGGTCCGCACACCAATACGATCTGCCAACTCCTCCATCCTTCCTTGAACGAGGGTTCTCTATGTCGTGTTGGGCTATGCTTCTATGTCTAGATATGCCATGCCTTGACCTTTCACAGTAGACCCACTCCTGACGTGACCTTCAGATGGGGCTTGGCTCTGTGTATGGTACTGACACCTCTCTGAACTATTACGAGTTATCTTCGAAAACTCCCATGCCTGGTTGTGTCAATCTTTGACCGTAGCTCCTCTTTGGCGAATGACCTATCTTTGTCTTGCTGGGTAACTCTCCAATCGAGTTGACTAGCCACTTTAGCTCCTCACTTTAGTTCTCACATTAGGTTGCTTTTCTAGCACGCCTACCATGATTGATTTCCTCATCTCTATCTCGCTTTAGGACATGATAACCAGCATTCCACGGGGTGCTTACTCACCCAAATTCTAGACTAGCTGCACTCTGTGTATCCTATTGTTGATTCCTAAGACCATCAGAGCATTTCTCGTCTTTTCCTTTCCTTCAACTCTATGAATGGTCTAATCCCTTTCACGTTAGGTAGGGCCTTCACAGTCTCATTAAATGAAACCATAGGTACGCTAAATATCTATGACAAATCTATAAATGAGAGAATGCAAATGAATATGCATACTGTTTTATGTAAATGGACTCTGAAAACATATATTTATGCATGACGAGGAATCACCCTCCTAGCATAAACACATGTATTCATAGTTGGGGGGCAAGGAACCATCCTCTAAATAAATACACAAGTATATAAGCATGGCGAGAAATCACCCTCTGAGCAAATCTCAAGTATACGTAAATATCACTAAGGCGATGAACAACCCTCTTATCGAAACATATGAAATTCATCATATCTCATCATACAAAATACCAAGCAAGGAATCACTTCACCGTTCGATGCGGCGAATCACTCTACCTAGTTAATGTGCAAGCTAATTCACTAGTTTCAAATCATTTGACACAAAGAATCACTCAACCCATCAATACACCCCAAGGGAACACACATGATCAACATAAAAAATCTCACTACATGTACATCAAGTGAGGACAATATGAAAGTTCCAACCGATCATCACGGGAACACTCTCTACCCATATGAAACTCGTGGCAACGTGCAATAGAAATGGAGAGGGGACTCCTCAACCTGTTCATGATGATTGATACACGATAAGACTCACGTACCCAAAAGTCACAATCACCACTAACCCATCCCATTCAAATCATCATCTAAAAATTACTGTCTAAAGATAATCCATAAATATAATGGAGAAGAAGATTATTTTCATGTAGAAAAAGGGGGAAGTTACAAAATATGCAAAGCCTAATCTTATAACGTACTCACAAACATTTAACCCACATTTCCAATATAATCTTCGGAGAAAACCTACCTAAACATTATTTAAAATACTACAGTGGCGCTAGCGCTTCTCCTCCTGTTGCACCTTTTGAAGCCACTTGCTTTCTTAAAGAATTCGACTCCAAGGAAGATAAAACACTTTACGATCTCAAATGTGAGAATTTGTCCCATGTCTAATGCTTTTTATAGGGACAACTATTAGGTGTCCTTTTGACGTCTGATGTGCTTGAATAAGAGCCATTCAATCTCGTCCGTCCATTCATCCTCCAGACTTGAAGTATTTTAGAGACCAAGTGATTGATAGGACAAGGCACGCATGTTCCTGCGACTTGGATTAGGTCCAAGTGGCGTTGACTCTGAGATGAGACGATATGGCGCAAGTTTGTAATCCTTTTCCTCCAGGCTCACTCCAGACTGGACATCTCTATGGAGTATGGGCGTTTGTGTATGACACCTGCCACCTCTGAGCATCTCCACATTATCCCAGAGATTTCTCACATTTGTATCAATCTTATTGATGGCCGGTCTTCGTCGTTTGACAGAAGTTGTAGAAGAGGTTGAAGATCGATTCTTCCCTTTCTTAGTTCTTGCCACTTTGGAAGTTTGTTGCACATAATAGGCAGAGTTGGAAGATGAATGAGAGACCAACTGTTCAAAGATCTCATGGCTCAAAGCTTTCGGAACAATCTTTGCAAAAGAGGGGAGCGGAAGCTGTGACATCATGGTGGTAGAGAAGATCTTGTAGTCAATGCTCGTAAATACCAGTGGACTTTATCTGTGTCATCATTTGAATGACCAATAGCAGCCAGTTGATCGCAAAGACCTTTGAAGGTGCGAAAAAACTCAGTAATGGAGTAAGAGCCGCATTGCATCAACTGGAGTTCATCCTTGAGTTGCAGTTCTCGAGTCTTCAACCGATGTGAGAATGAGACTTCAAGAGTGCGCCAAGCCTCATGGGAATGACGTAAACCTAGTACCACACTCATAGACTCCTCTGTAACAAAAGAATAGAGTAAACTGAGCAGCATCTAATTTGTATGTAGCCAAGAGGTATATGCAGGATTTGGCTTTGTGGTGCCATTAGAGGCAGTAATCGTGTCAGAAGGAGCCTTGATGCTACCATCCAAATAGCCAAAAAGCTATTGACTAGCTAACAGAGGAACAAACTGATTTCTCCACAAAAAAGTAATTGGAGGAGGTCAGTTTAATGGTGAGCATATGCACCATTGTGTTGAGTGAAAGAGTAGGAGATGAAGAAGATGAGTCAGCCATGGTGAGGATTGAAAAAAAAAAAAACTTGAAACTGATACCATAAAGATGTTTGACAAATAATGGTAAATGGCTGAAATCCTCCTTGCCATATGGAGGAGATAACTTCTCATTATATACACAATAATGATAGCTATGTAATCCTATATAATAGGAAAGAACCAATACAAATAATCAAACCCTACAGCTATACAAGCGGATATTATGGTAGCAGAAAATGAATACAACACATATTACGGAGAATCATTTGATTCTCCCTTATCAAGAGGGTCAGGGGATGAGGGCTTGATGTGGTAGAGCTTTATGAAGCAATACATGGGTGGCGGAAAAATGTTGCAAAGATGGCTACCATGACGTGGTAGAGCCAAGCCGTTGTGCTTGCTATCAACTAGTGTTATGATGAGAGGGATAAACCACGAGAGAGCAATCGAAGTTAGGGAGAGAAAAAGTCCAGGGGCTTATTTGTCTAACCTCAACGTTGAACGGCATGGTGTGGAGGCACAGCAAATAAAGGGAGAAACAGACCGAGGAAGGGAGGAGAGATGGTCAAAAAAGCTTCGACGTGGACTTCTTGTTAGCAGCAAGGACACGACAGGGCATAGATAGTAGACGGCTAGTTGGAGTGGTATGGGGAAACAAAAATCTAGAGAGAGATAGAGGGACGGAGGGTGTCCGGCCCAGGATGTGTCAGGGGCACTCGATAGGGAAGAAAAAAGAAGAGGAAACATAGGATTTTAGCCCAGTCATCAAATGGCATCATTTTGGGTCTTTTCTTATGAGCAAGCTAGGCTTAGAGGTTTTGAGTCTGGGCTCGTAACAGGCCAGATTGTTACAAAAGGGTAAGATTAAGTCAAGTCCGAGTAAGTAGTTGATGATCAAGTCTTGTTCATTTACTTTTCATATGAATGAATCGTACTAAAACTTGCTAAATGTGAGCATTTTACATCCACAACCATACCATTTATTATTCATGAAAACCTTCCTAGACCACCAAATTTCTCCTTAACCACAAGGATCATGTCCTCAAAATCATATTTTTGTTTTCGATTTCATCGTGATCTAGCGGTAGACAAAAATTTTTCCACTAGCATACTGAAGTCATCGAATCTGTTGCTACAATTTTCAATGTTCTTGCAACCTGAATCCCTGACACACATCTTTTTCCAACATATCTTTTCTACTTCAAGTCCACATGTTGGACAAGATGGCCATCCACCATCTTTCTCCCTGCCAAATTAGCTTTTGTTGGCAAAGCATTATCGTGGGCTCACCATTTGAAGATTTTCACTGCACTCACGAGTGCATTCATATCTATATTGTTCTCAAAACATTCATGTGTTTGTTATTGTTTTATATTCTCTAGCAATTGTTTTGTGGATGTACGCATTTCTTATTGAGAAAACTCAATTCCCCGTTCCTCTCCATACTCCAAGTCTTCACCGACGAATAGGTTGTAAACTTACAAGTGGCAATTGACATAACACATACGCATTTCTTATTGAGAAAACTCAATTCCCCGTTCCTCTCCATACTCCAAGTCTTCACTGACGAATAGGTTGTAACCTTACAAGTGGCAATTGACATAACACATTGCATAGGTTCCTTAAACATTGAGAATCAAGTTCTTCCTTCCACCTCCTCGAGTTGTGCATCCCTGAACCCGAGACCTCCAATATCTGTGCCTTTGCCCATACTCGCTCAATCGACACAATGAATTTTGTTCTCTTCTTCAACAAACCAAAATCTCCGCATCATTTTGTTGAAATCTCTCACATGGGACTTTTGGGAATATGAAAAAACTCAAACATGATAATTGAACCTTTTCTTTTAAGAAAATAAAGGCAATTCAAATGAAACAACATGTGAAGAAGCAATCTCCCATCTTTAGTCAATTTGGTATAAAAATATGTACACAAATAAACCTAAAGGTAAAGGATGTGTATACCATTTGTGCTTGTGCTTTAAATGACAGAAGATCAACTTCAAGAAATCAACTACCGTTTCTTCAGAATGTTTGAAGATAAAACCTAATCGTAGAATTAAAAACCATAACAAGTGTTTAAAAACTCCATTTTCAAATAAACATCAAGCAAGGAAATAGTAAACATCATTTTGCAATAAAGCCTCTAAATTTCAAAATTACGGCAAGGCAGAAATAAGCCATTCAGTCCTGAAAGATGGTACTTTGGTTTACAATCTACCATCGGCAACATTCAAACACTAAAAGAAAAGAGGAAAATTCTAATGTATGTCTCATGGCCACTCCCAAATGGTAAAGGCAGCAATGCTGCTCCACAAGGCGATGGAATATGAGACAGCTCAGCGACGGAGGAGCTCCAAATAGATTCTATTGGAGGACCGTCAATGTCAACGGGCATTTCTTTGTGGAGAACCGCTTCATAGTGGTCAAGCTGCCAATCCCACAAAAACAGCCCTTCATTCATCTCAAGCCACGTAGGAAAAAACACTCTAAGAGAAATACACTCCACCACAGAGAATCGCACCCTTCTCGTCCTCGCTACCCCTCTCTTCCTTCTCATTTGCACCGCCTCTCTCTTCCTCACTACCTCTGTTTGCACCGCCCCAATCTTAGTCCAACACTGATGCAACCAGTTGCCCACAAGGATTTTTCATGGCTGACACTCAGATATGTGTTTGATTGAATGAGACTTAGAGAGTGATGAGAGAGAAATGGAGAGACGGAGAGGGAGGCAGTGAGCTTACATGTGGTGGTCCAAGGAGTATCACATCTGAGCTGTGGTCATGTCGAGTGGTCGTTTCTGGCGAGGAACTTGCTGATGAAGGAGGAACGGGATCGTGATCCATGGCCATGCTCTGTTTTTAATAGCAAAAACAGATGTTTGCCATGAGTGGAGTACCCATCGTAGACTGGGTGGTGTTTTACCATTGGCTGCTCTATTCTAAGGGCTAAAAACAAAGTTATGCTTGGTTGAGGCGTGGAGGAAAATTGGGGCTGGCAGCTTGATGCCGTGTGTTTTGGATGGCTGCAGTTGATGTTGTGCATTTGGGTGGTTTCAGAGAGAGCAACGACAAGCCTCCGGGGAGAGATAGAGAAAGATCTATCAAGACTCCAAAAATGAAGAACGACAAAAAAGAAATGGTTTGGGCAAGAATCCAGCTAGCAATTGGCTGGGAAGACGAAGGATTGAGATGAGGAAGAAGACGAAATCGTATTCGTGGGGATTGGTTGAGTTGGTGGGCGACAAAGATGGTGTTCGAAATTGCTGGTGGGTGAATAATATGTGACACAACTTGTTAATTCAACACCAACATGAGACGAAATTAGTGGGTTTGAGTTTAATGTTAATGGATTCGGGTCAAAACGAATTGACCCGTTAAGACACGATTCATTAACGGGTCAACTTGCTTAATCTATTAGTGACCCATTTAGACCTGTTAAAGTTTTTATTCAAAATTACAATTATATCATTTTTAATCTCACAAGTCATGACTGCCTCCCACACTTCATCTAGATTGTAATTTTGGTGTTTTTATGTTTGAATTATAATTTTAGACTTATGTAGGTAGTTTTATATTTTTAGGAGATATTGTGATTTTAACTTTGATGTGAAATTATGTTAATCAGATCAAATAGATTATTTGGCTCAATTCAACCCCTTTACATAAATGGGTTGAAATTGGTCATGTCGTGTTGATATATTTTTAATTAATTCATAACAAATCAAAATGGATCGTGTCATGTCAATTTATTATTTTAATGGGCTATGTTAGGGTTTGAAAATTTGATCCGTTAAGCTTAACGGATCATGTCCAAATTGACCCATATCATATAATATTAACAACACAAACACAACCCGTTAACACGATTTGCCATCCTTGCATCCAAGTTTTCTTTTCTAGAGGAAAACAAATCCATAACAAAGTTAAAGACAGCAGCTTGAAATATATTTATAACAAAATTTACTGCAAATACATTAAAAAAAAATGGACACCGGAGAGACCTTTCAACCTATACAGTCCCCTTGAGAGTATGCAAACATGATCCTATTCACACCACAATATTAATTAACTACAAAGAAGCAACTGAACTAATCCCAAAAATAACAGAGAATCTCAATAAAAATAGAACATGTCGATCTTCTACTTTCACGATTAAAGTTGCATCTTTATTCTGCAATCAAATCAGGCTTAGTTCACTGGATCCTCACTTGCAATCAGCTTCAAGACATTTCTTCCGTATCCTGATTGGAGAGCATACAAATGCTGTTGCAGGAGCCATAGAAGACTTCGATAGGAGGGACTACCTGCACGCTGGAAGACAGAAAATGGGAAAATTCAGAACTTTAATAACTTGTTTTTCTCTCTCACATGAGAGTGAAATCTTACCAATTGTACTATTTGTTTTTTACATATAAAAAACAATAACTTGCCTGGAAAAATCAATATTTATCGGTAGTGAATAATAGCATTTCTAGTACGAAGGATGTTACTCATCATCCTACACCATACACTTGATATATTTTAATGTTATTATTTATTATTTTATTTTATTTTTATTAAACTAATTTAGTTATTCTATTTATCATCTATACGCCACATATTTGTTATATAAAAAATGAAAAAATAAATAAATAAAATGAGTATGGTATGAGGTGAATGCAGATGATAAGTAGAATTATTCTTCTAGTACAAAGGATATAAAAACTATTAGAGTAGTGCTAGGTCACAAAAGATCTTACAATTAAAAGTAGAACACATCCATAAAACTGATACATTAGATCTACTTTATTTCAAAAAATTTTACAGAGTACATCAGTTTGTAAACATTACTATTGTGACATCTCTTTGGGAATCAAACATTTATTAATGGATAATATCATCCCTGGCTATGCAATTCAATATGTATACCTTTGTGGCTATCAGCGCTGCTTGGATCACATAGTTCCCATAACGATCTCGAGCAAGTTGTAAGAGTTCGTGAATATTGTCAGTCTTGAGAAGTTCCTTAAGCACGTCTTCCATTCCAGAAGATTCCAAGCATCTCTCTACCACATGACTGCCACCTTTCTGTAAAGAAATCTGTACATAGTGGCCGCTCAGAACAGAGCAGATCTTATTGGTCAAGGCAGGATCATGAAGTGATAGGACATGCTGCAAGACATAGTTCCTAGAAAACTCGAAAATTAAACAACTCAATATGACAAAAAGCACAGAACTTTATCCACAAAATAGGATAGATAAGAAGAGGAGTGATTAATGGGAAGTACCCAGTGGGATCTTGAGAGAGGTACAACGAATGTTTTGCAATAAAATCTAGGAGTTGTTGTCTGCCTTCCCCTCTGCAAGATGTGATGAACCTTTTTAAGTTTATGCATCCTCTTTCATGTTTGGCCAGCTCGAGACAGTACTTTAAGGCTGCTTCGTATAGTAACTGAACAGGAAAGACGAAGTCACATTGATGCAAAATAAACTAGCTAGAAGAAATTATGCAGTATGGCTTCATAAAACTCAAGAGTGTTGGCAATGATAGGTAACTAGCTAGGACAAGATCAAATTCTCAAACATTACAAGCTGTATGGCAACGGGTAGTGAATCAATGCTCCAGCCACAATATTGCAGATCTTTATAGAATTTCTTCAGTCAAACAACAAAGTTTCTTTATTTTCTCGAGAAACTAAAATAAGGGGTATATATAGCATCTAAGTCAGTAATTTCAACAAATAATAAATGGGTATTACCTTGTTTTGCTCAGAACTAGCTACATCCAGACACTTCAATATAACAGGAGATCCGATTGGATGTGTCATCAATCTATAGAATCCATTGCCAGTGCAGAGAGCTGTATTCATATCAGAAATCAAGCTTGTCTTTCGAAGCACTTTGATAAGCTTCCGAACTGATTTTACGCTGCCCATACGGTGATATTTGCTTGACAATCAATTCATCAAAATGACAAGCACAAAACATAGATATGCTGCCAAATAATAAAGTTAAAGATGAAGAATAAATTACCCATGTGGATTAAGAGATGCCTTGACAAGTGATTCAGGCTGTGAAACTATCTTGGCTACAATCCGCTGCAACTCAGAGACATCGGCTGACTCAATTAGCTCATTAAAGAAGTGATGTTTATCGGCGTCATTCATCAACAGGAATATCATTCCCTCTCGATTAACGGTCTCGCTCCCTCCCATTTGTAACCCTTGAATACCTGCATTCAATCCAGTAGCTGGGGTATTTTGGGTGGCTGCTGCTACATCCAAATCAGTATCTGCTTCTCTCAGGGTCTCTCTCCATCCATTACTATCGGACACTATACCAGTTGCTGCATTCAATCTAGTTGGGTTTTTTCGGATGGCTGCTGCTGCATCCAAAGAAGTATTTGCTAATGTTTCTCTGAGGTTTACAATCCAATAGTCCAGATGATTTCCTGCAAATAATAATGTGTAAGATGCTGTTGTGGAGGTGTTGAGAGCTGAGAAGCAGTGATGCAGGTGCTGCATTACGTGTTGTAAGGCTAAACGACAGAGGGTTCTTAACAAACATGTAATACGAGTTGTAGTTTAGAGGGTTTAATAGCACGGCGTCATCTTTTTTTTTTTTTTTTTGATAGAATAGCACGGCGTCATCTTACATTGTGGGTAAAAGAATTAAGTGGCACGATGTCGTCTGAGTCTGAAAATAAAATAGGGAGTAAAACGCTGCCGTTTGTAATTGTTTTCAACCATAATAACGAACTGAAATGAAAAGGAAGGCATCAGAAAGTTTATTCACTCATTCTCTCGTCTCTCTGTTTTCATCTCTCTGTCTCATTCATCTACTTCTTGGAGAGTGACTCTCTCGAATCAGTCAAAGTGAAAGGGCCCATTACATTTGCTATCTAGAGTCAGTAATATGGCAGAAGGTACAAGGTCATATGCGCAAGTTCTTGATTCAGTGAATCAGTTAAGGCAATTAACAGCAAGAAAGGCAGCAAAAGCAGTTGGAAAAAAGATACGATATCCATTTTGATTCAGCAGCAAGAAACTGTTCGTGTGGATAGGAAAAATCAAGAAAGAAAGTTTGATGAGATGGTGCAGCAAATCTCGAGAATTTCTTTCATGAATAATTCTCCTGGGAATGATCATGGAGCAGCAAGACAGTATCAAGAAAACATACATAATACCTGATATAGACGTTTTAAAACACACAAAACATAGCCATTGCATATATAATAATACCAATACCTCCATTGTTGGGAAGAATTGGTCCCCGGTTGCCAGGTGGGACATAATCGAGATAACGAGTTGATCTATCTGTATCATCTGCAGCTATAACATTAGCAGTTTTAGCCATGATAGTTCTTGAGTGAAACGAAACAAGAACGAAAACAAGAAAAAGACTGAAAGGTAGGGAAAACAGAGGAGTAGTTTGCAGAAAAAACCCCTTCTGGCTTATGCTATATTTATGGTAATTCTTGCAGAAGGAGAGGACTTGGACGAGTATAGTGGGATTAGGACTAGAAGTAGTGCAAAAGTCTCCTCAAACGAGAGGACTTGAACAAACAATTAAATAATTTTAAGAGTTCCTAATACAATCAGGAGTACATCTCCTAATCCCCAATATCAAAAAAGGAGTACATCTCCTAATACAATTAGGAATATATCGGATACAATAAATTTATACGTACGTGCTTTCGACCTCCGTACTACGCGTTGCATGTACCCTCTAAGATTTTGCGTTCTTTTACAAATTTGCCCACCTTTTCGGTTTTAAGAATTGTTTTCTTTTCTTACTTAGAAAGTGAAAGATTTTTAAAAAATAGGAAAAAATATAGGGAGTGTTGAGATTTTGAGTCACGATAAATATAAGGAAAAATCTAGTTGCAAGCACAATTGTGTACTAATATAATATGATTGGTCAAAAAGTAGATTTTATTGAAAATAATGCTAATTTAAATTTTGAATATACTACAAGAAAATACGCTTTTTACATCGCCTAAAATAGTTGCAAAAACCCCCAAAAATCGCTGGAAATACTTATTTCCAGCGATCTATGTTGCGCCGAACGTTAGTCGCAATTGTATGCTTATTTTTAAATTAATTTAGCGAGAGGAAAAATTCGCTGGAAATACTTTAATATTTGTAGCGAACCTTACCGCTGCATATTTTCAAAAAACTGCCACAATTATCGCTTAAAAGTATCCATGAAATCGCTGTGAAAAAATTTCCAGCGTAATATAATTGTTGCAAAATAACTATAATTCGGTGCAAATAAAATTCATTATTTCCAGCATTTTGTAATTACGTTGGGAAAAAATTTTTTTGTAGCGTTATGAGACGCTGGAATAGGTCATTATTATTTGCAGCGTTTTAAAGTACGTTGCATATAAGATTATTTTCAGCGTTTTAGACGGCTGGAATATTATAAACACAGTGTCAAAATATATTTCCAGCGTAATTTAAACGCTTGGAAATTCAGTAAACAGTACAATATCCAATGTTTCCAGCGTATATTGAGATATGCTAGTTATAACTGATTTTTTGCAGCGTTCCATGCCGCTGGAAAGATCCAAAAACAGTCTCAATACTAGTCTTAGCATTTTAAAACGCTGAGAATATTAAACAAAACAGTTGAATATACGCTTTGCAGCGTTTATGTTTCGTTGGGAATAAATTTGCATCTTCAAATTTAATACCCAGCGAAGGGATTAGCGCCGATAATGGCCTTTTTCTTACATACACAACCCGTAAGTGTTACAAAGTTTTTTAGTACCTGATTCAAATCCAACTCAGACCACAACAAACCAAAATTCTTTTACAAACATTCCATTCAAATCCACTAACTGCCCATTTAACAACCATACCATTTTCAATATAATCTAAATTCAATCATCCAATACAACATTGTGCTGATTGATCTTTTAGTAATCAATACATTTGGCTTGGTGCATTAATGGAAGGGAATTTTAAGTACTATAAATCTGAGCAGCATATCAATCACAGGAAATACATATGTAAATTTGATCTGGAGTTCTTCTCTCAATAAACACCAATTAATGGGCCAGTAGGTTCAGGGTGCTCATGGAAGTGGAGATCATGAAACTTCAACACCTTGTTGGCTGGAACATCTACAGCACAGCACACCCATCTACAGCACAACTGCACCCAAAGGTTATGGACTCCTTCGATCAGTGTGTGCAAACAGATCT
Source organism: Carya cathayensis (assembly GCA_011037825.1). Lineage (NCBI taxonomy): Eukaryota > Viridiplantae > Streptophyta > Magnoliopsida > Fagales > Juglandaceae > Carya > Carya cathayensis. The sequence goes on from QGSO01000599.1 coordinate 384,577, forward strand.
AATCAGCTGGTAGGAATAAAATAATAGGACTCTTCAGTAAATCAACATTTTGGTTGACAGCCTCTGCATATTATATATATGCACTTGAAAATGGTAGGATACACTGACAGCTTTACACCAATGTTTTCTATGTGGGTTACACATTTGTCTACTTATCTGCATATATATATATATATATAATCACTAATGCTGAATAAAACATCATTAAGTACTTTGCATTTAAGATCTAATTAAATGAATCTCAAAGTAGCTAATTTAAGCATAAACACATTTCATTCCAATATTAATTAGAGATTAAAAAATGCCTTTACTGCATTTTTTTTTTGGGCATGAATGGCATTCTAGGTGGGTAGTGCATATAATGAATGTTTTTAACCAAACTGTCCTGTGTGCATGTTTAGAAAACCCATAAACAAATTTTCTCCATATGATAAAGTTATTTTTTGCATTGCTTGTAAAATTAACATTATGGAGTTGTGGTAGCTGGTGATAATCAAACTTAAACAATTTGCTATTGACTTATTATCCAAGAAAATCTATAGCATCTTGGATTTGTGTTCAAGTATGAACACAAACCTGCCTGGTTAAATCACAACAAAAGCACCAATATATTATGACTAGCAACTCCGTTATTGTTCTAATCCATCATGCCAATAAAACTGGCCGTGCGTGTGTGTTTCCCAAGATTGTACGAAGTTTTTCTACCTACATTTGTTTCTCAATCTTTTGTTTGTGTGTTGCTTTTGATTAGCTCTTTTACAACATAACTCATCATGTTTCAATAAGCATATATATTTTGGTTGGTATTTAATAAAAATTCCAAAATCTACCTTTGTTGCTGATCATTCGAACAAATCATTTAAACATGTGGATTATGTAGCAGCCTATATTATCCATTAAGCATGCTTGTTTATGAAGAACCCCCCAAATAATTCCATACCAATCTACTTTAACACAGAAACCTTGAAGACCCGTATGCTAATTTATTCCATGAAACCATAGATGTTGTTTCAACAAAGATTTATGGCTTGTAGGGATTTTAACATACTGCTGTTCAAGTTCAATATCCAGCTCTCAAACTTTCAGCTACTTTGTTTAACTTGGAGTAATAAAATTCATGAGTTAGATAGGGACATTTTCAAGCAAAGTTTGAGTAGATGAGGAAACTATTTTTACTAATTTTTGGGGTAGATTGTGGTTTCCACATCTTTTTAAATTAGACAAAAATGGATGCTACACTAGACTCTTAGAATATGCTACCCCATATTCTACCATCGTGCCATAATTCATTACTAGTAAATAGTTCAGCCAAACAATCACACACACAAACTCAATAAATACATATAATGAATGTTTGGCACAAATATTTTTCTGTTATGTTTAAAGTATGAAGTAGTATCAGTTAGTGGTTCTGAAATACATTCAACCTCTAGGTAGGGGTTAAGAGAAATCTGCGATGTGTACCACTCTTCATGCTGGAAAACAGACCCATGTAAATGGTAGGATTAAACATACTCACAACCAGAACAAGCCCACAAAGATGATATCATAAAATGGAGCACTAGAAAGTGGAAACTCATATCACTACCCCTACATGAAAGTAATAATCACTTGGCAAGAACATCAAAGTATAAATAAGAAATGAATTAAGGAATGCACCCAAAAATAAACCACCACCCAATCTCATGGAAGTCGTGCAAACTTCAGCCATATTTTAAAGGATATGGCTGAAAGAGAGGTGATGGTATAGCTGGATTTTCTGATCTATATTGATGTACTAGAGGCTACTAGTACATGAAGAATCCATATCGAAATTGTTGGTTTAACACATAATCATCCTTACTGAAGCAGAATCAACTAGATCAACAAGAAATATAACATCATTTATAAGTGGGTATTAGCAAGCAACTAGATAGAGAGAAAATTTCAATAATCAACACTAGTTAAAACGAAGCTCTCACCATCAAGAGAATAACATGCTATACAGTTCATCGTTGAAGAACTATAGATTCTTCAATCAAAACAATGTATGAAGTGTGAGAAGCCAAAAAATTCCTCTCTAGCAAATGGCGCCACACTCCCTCTCTCGATTATGCCCTTTCCACTAATTACACATGCACAACACATCACTTTCTTTTAAAATACAAAACCCAGTACTTTAAATTATCTCAAATGCTACTTAATTCGTTTATCAGGCTCACATGATGGAATTCGCTCACATAGAGGAACCCACCCAACAATAACAAACAATAATCCTAATTAATATGGCATGATAATCTTGTTTCCTAAATTAATGACTTTTAAACTTGAAACTAATACTTCAACAATCCCTAGCAAGCTTGTTCCTTGTTTACTAAACCTGTGCTATACTTTGGACTAAACAGTTTATAACAAAAACACACAAAACAACATTTAAATATTTTTGATACACATATAATTTTCTATATATTATATAGTGTCGTAAATAATCTCCATTTGGGCAGATTTCAGATGGAATCTACTACACAGAAATGTCCATTTGATTTCCTTATAAGAAAAATCTATTCCATATGTCTAATTGAACCTCATGAGTCGATCTAATTTACACCCATAGATCTCACAAATTTTTATCCATATTTTTCCCTCGACCTGGATCTGAATTCTGATAATATTATTCTCTATTCTTTGTGTTCTCATGAATACTATATATTGAACTATAAAGATAGGCCTTACTAAATATTTGGTATTCCCAGTCATGTTGATTTATGGTATCAAAGTGATCTTGATCCAATTAATGGGAAATGTTTGGTTGTTCAGTTGTTAATTCCTCACTTGGAGTGCATGATATTATATAATTGTTATTACTAATAACAAATGGCTCAAAATCTCCTTGTTGAAATTGAGTTAATTTATCCATTTCTCTATTTTCATTTGAAATATCTGTAAAAACACAAATAAACTTACAATTAATAACTATATCAAAGTAGAAATTCAAAATAAAGAAAATTAGATATAAAACCTTGTTTAGAATCTTGCAACCTGCCTCCAATATTGTGATAGATCGTGACTGAACTCGAAAGCATGCAATTGATATTAATAGGGAATAGGAGTTACAACTTCAAAGAGATGAAAGAAAATGGACAAGAAAGACGAGTAAAAATACACTCAAGCTTTTTTTTATTATTATTAGTATAAGGCAAAGCATTTTCTAACTGATAGTTTGGTCATTATTCTACAGCTAGCTATCTTAACTAGTAGTCCACAAAATCTGCAACTTTTGTCCAACAAAAGTTTTAATAATTTAGAGCTAGTGCCTTAATTTGGAATGAAGATGATTAAGGTTAATGTTCAATGATGATGATGATCCGTATTGGGGAAATCTGTTTCTATGGCGAGAATAGGAAAACACCCTTATGCAGTCATATATCTATTACTTCAGTATGTATAATATGTTATCATGCTAATCAAAGATATAGGGAATATTAGAGAACATGTGGTATCGTTTGAAAAAACAGCCATGACTATGATCGATCCCCACAGTGCCCCACCGAAATAATATATAAATGGAAAACATATATAGGGCCAAGGAATCGACATAATTCCCTTGTTTAAGAAAACTTGTGTGACCATTTTCGTCCATATCATGTACTTATGCAATATCCCTTCTATATATATATATATATATATATTGTGCATAGATCATTCCACAATTTTAACACATCAAAGCTGGAAAATGCGACTTGTAGCTATCAATCATAATCCCTAAAGCCATTCCATCCCATAATCCCAATTAACCAACTTGTAGCTACCTAATTATGGTTTGACCCTGGTTTATCAATGTATAAACCAATAAAATGCATGGGATGGACTTATGCTGATTGGTTAATTTCAATTGACCAATTCTTCTTGAAGTTGGGTCTTCTTTATCAATTTGATTGAGACTTCAACTAGCAGATTTAATCAGTTAGTGTACTGAAAGAGTGGTTACGTAAATTAGAAAATTCATTTTTTTTACTAGCGATCTAATCAGTTAGTGGAGTCCACTATATGCAGATCATTAGATATGCTGTGGAGTCTAAACTTTACGTAAAAGTTTAAATTTACCAGGTATATGTTGTGTATGTATCCGAATCAACCTATTTGAGATGTGGTTAATTGTGGTGTACTCCATGTCCCATCCATGCTCTTGTTCATGGATTAGGTTTTCTAATCCTTAATGTAAATTTATTTTATCATATGCTAATCAGTACTCCTCTCAAACTTCTGGATCTCACATCAGATTCCTCTCTACATTCCAGCAGATATGTAGAGCGCTTGCATACATTCATTGTTGGAGTCTATCACAGGGATTTAAAGCCTCAAAATCTACTGGTGTGTTCAAGGTTATTGCTTTTCATCTATTGGGCATTGGTGAAGCATTTGTATATATTTAAACACATTTAAGATTATTTTATATATTTAAACACATGATATCTCAACCTATTAATTACATTTAAACACATTTCAATGAGACTCACAATACTACTATTCAAATATCAAGTCAAATAATCTGAAATTACCTTAACATCCAAATGCAACCTAAATCTCTAGGTTATTTTAATGACTCAAAGAAAAATTTTATCAAGTACGTTTTTTAGACACGCACGGAATAAAGAAGGCAAAAATCAGACGCATATGGAGTGCCCATCACATGTATACATTAATGGAAATTCTGAATATGCACGTATGTACGTTGCTAAGCCGGACTAATCAATTAGGCCATGGTGGAAAAGTTGCAATGCTAAATTTAATTTCCCATAAAGATACCAGCAACGTGTGAGCGCTCTAATGAGCAAACTCGACAGCTTGTAAATCAGGCGCTCGTCCTCATTACCCTCGGAGGCAACGATTTCGTGAACAACTATGGGTTTGGTGCCTTACTCTGCAAGATCTCGTCATTTTTCACTCCCCAACTACGTTGTCTATCTCATTTCAGAGTACCGGAAAATTCTAGTGGTAAGCAATTCACGATACTAAACAAACAGGCAAGCTTCGGAAAACATAAATTCAAGGGAGAGCTTTTATGCGAATTAAAGGAAGAAGAAAACATTTTACATTCAAAAGAAAAAACTCTGTGCCTGAAAACACGCCGGTCGATTCCCCAGCAGAACCCAACACCGTGAGCAATTTACAGGGAAGCCGCCGAGAAACACGAACCAGGGGGAAAGGGGGTGGGAAAATGAGACTCCGAAAATGCTAACACCAGCTAAGTGAACGTGTGTGCGTTGTGATTTCTTCAAGCCGAACGTTAATCGGATGGAAAATCTGGGGATTTGCAAATGGAGAATGGGTTTTGCCGAAGAAGGGTCGGGCGAATGAGTTGGGAAGTAAAGTAATGTTTGGGGGGAAAGTGTTGGGGGGAAATAAGGGAAAAAGTGTAATATTTTGCGCCTATTTTTATTCCCGACGTAATTACAATCGCCCTAACAAATTTTTTTTATTTACAGCACCATTAGTTGCCGCTATAATACAAAAAATCGCTGTAATAAAACTATTCCCCTTTCCCTCCCCGGATCTTTCAATTATAAAAATATTTTCTTCAACGAACTATAAATCGTTGTAAATAGCACTCATATCCAGCGATATTTTTTTCAGCAATTAAAAAAGCGTTGCAAAAGGCATATTTTCTTGTAGTGATATGAAGGAATCAATATTGGTACGTAGATTAGTACGTGACTTTATTTGTACATAGTAAAACTCTAAACATAATGGATATATATGCTTGCAAGGACTTTTGGAAACATAATAGATGAATTAACAAGTTGTTAACAAGAGAAGAACAACCAAACCAAAACAAGGATCAAATAATAAAACCACAAAAAATATGAACTAAGTGATTATTCATTTAAGTTTTTGACATATAAAACAATTTAAAATATTAACCAGGCTTGGTTTCGTTACATAGTTCAAATCAGCTCATCTCATATAATTACTGTAACAGCCCGCTAAAATCTAGCCTTATCTCCTCACACTTCTCTTTCCTTTTATTTCGCACATATTAGACAGTAAGACAATCAGTTTTGGATTCTTTCCCGACAGCAATCACCATCTCTCTCGTCTCTACCCTCACCCGAAATCACGTGCATAATTTATCTTTTTCCGTAAATCACGTTATTTTGTTCTTCACTGACAACTGTAAAATCATGAACAGAATTATCCTAAGCGTTGTACTTCGATGGCGTATTCCGGATCTTATCCACCGGATTTCAAAGTATTAGATAAGCTTGTTTTTAAAGTAGCACAATTATAATAATTTAATGAGCTCTGAAAATATTATAATTGTAGATAATTACTTAGATTAAATATTTTAGTTGTTTTAAGATATTAAGAGGTTTCATTTTACGTTGAAAACTCTTATTTAAATTAAATGGTTTTATCCTCTTTGAGTGATTAAAGATGCTTTATCATTTTAAATAATGATGAAGAAATATTATTTTATAAACCTTAGTTTGTAAAATAATATTCTAGCTTAATTCCTCTCAGTGTTGTAATTAAGTGTTTTATTAATTTAAATGATTTTATCCTCTTCGATTAATTAACGGTACTTTATCATTTTAAATAATGATGGGGAAATATTATTTTATAAACTTTAGTTTATAAAATAATATTCTACCTCAATTTCTCGTAGTGTTTTATTTAAAGTGTTTTATTTAAAATAAAACACTTACGCGTTTTCAAATCAGTATTTTAACTCATCGTTGGATTATTTGAGGATCCTGAAGCGTAAGATTGAAGTTAATTACCCAGGCCCCTACCCTTTTTCCTCCTCACTTTTCCTCTTTTTCCTTTTCTTTTTCTCTCTCCTCTCTTTCTCTCCATGGCCGACTACACGTAGCCTTCCTCCACCATAGCCGTTCGGTTTGAAGTTCCAGCCGGCGCCACCTCCGGCCACCATGCCTCACCTCCCTCACCGGCGTGTTCCTCCCTCACCGACGAACACAACCTCACCAGTGGTGAGATACACCGGCCACCGTTTCTCTCTCCTTCTCCCTCCAAAGAAATGGGTCTTAATGGCTTTTCCTCCATTTTGGACCACCATACACGGTGGAAATGACCACCAAGCACCACCATTGGAACCACCATGTCAAGAGCTTCCTCCCCATGTCCTTCTTTCTCCCTAACTCTCACTCTTTCTCATATGGGTCTCTCAAACCACACGTTCGGTTGTACCACCGTACACGGCCACCCGTGGTGTTTCACCACCACCATCTTGTTCCTCTCATCACCATGAACCTCTCCAAGAAATTTCATGGCCAACGGGCTTTGTAGAGCTCTCACTCTCCCTCACTCTCCAAGGCCGAAAATGGCTTCTAACGGCCGATCAGCCACCGTACGACCACCACCTCGCCACCACAGCTCCACCACATGTTCATCTACCTTTCCCTAGCTTGCCATGAAGTTCTATGGCATTTCGCTACCTCACGCCTCCTCCCACCATTCGGTTTTACTGTTCATGGCGTGATGCCGCCGTGCTCCGCCACCTTTGACCATCACAAGGCGACCATGAGCCTTCCAAGGCCACGCTTAGCTTTTCTCAGCCCCAAACTACCACTTTATGTGGTGGACAGCCACCGTACGCAGTGTTACCGCCACGTACGTTGTGACGCCCCCAAATTCCGCTTGGGATTGAACGGACATTTGAAGCGTCGAGACATGCAACACAAGGTTACCTGCCCCCGTTCATGACATATAAGATGCAATGTTCCTAACATGCATCTAGCATTATGCAATATTCGCAGCGGATAATCTTTTTCTTTAGCAATACTATGCACCAAACTAAATATATCCCAAATACTTGAAACATAATTCATACATAAAGGCATACTAAAAAGCCGTGATCATCACACTAGTCCAAAATGGTTGTGATCAAAAGAATACTTGAGATACAACTCCAAAAGTACAAGTATTAACCTAAGTTAAATACTATACCATCATCAACATCGCACCGTGGCCTAGTCGACCGTATTCAGTTGGTCAGATTCCAATTCTCCTTTGGGTCCTGTAACAAGATCTACCATTCGGGGGGAATGGTAGTTGGGACTACCACAGTGAGATTTGATTACAAATCTCAGTAAGTTAACATAAAACTCACACACAGGTTAAAAATGCATGCATGGCAGTAAAAGCATAAATGCATAATTATAGTCATACATAAACATAGTATAACTTGACATATAGCATGACTTAACCAGAACTTAAGCGTGAACTGAACTTGACTTAACATGGCATGAACTTAAGCTTAAAACATAACATGAACAAACAACATAACATGAACGTGAAACATAACATGGACTTGAAATATAGCATGAACGTAAACCTGCATAACATAAATAAGAACTTGAAAATAACATAAACTTGAACATAACATGTACGTGAGTATAACATAACATGGACTTGATCTAAAACTTGACTTATCATGTATTTGATCTGAAACTGGACTTAACATA